>VDFB02000013.1:206280191-206321424 GCA_007258455.2 Sequoia sempervirens | reverse complement strand
TAATGTATTCTCTTGAGATCAATTGATTTTTGTTGTTGATTGTCTTCTTCTTTTCAGTATGCCTCTTCCATGACTGTTTTATGGAAGATTTTCTTTCATATTTCAAAGTCTCACATGTACTTGCATTTTCACATGAAATGAATTGGTTATAGTAATCACTCAATCTCCAAAAATCACTATCAATTATAAGAATGATTTGTTCCTTGTCTTCACTGTTATCTACAAATATGTAGTCTGTTATCCTTGCATATGCATTTGTCTCTCTTTGAGCCTCTGATTCTACTTTTATAGTTTGTTGATGATATTTGCTTCGTTCTTCTTCTTCATGCTTCTTGTTTCCAACCTCTTTGAAGTCCTCCTTAATCTCTGAATTGACTAGCCATTCCTTTGAAATCCTTAATTTTGCATTTCTAAGCTCGTTATTCTCCACTCCACATGCTAAAATCTTCTCATTTTCATCACCATTCTCTTGTGTTGAATGAAATAAAATTTCATTCTCAGGTTCTCTCACCAATCTCTCTAGTAATTTGATTTTCTCATCAGATTTCATTAGCCTTGTACCTGAATGTTGCTCTTTATCTCCTTGATCCTTCTTTTGATTGTCTTCATAAACCAACATGACCTTGTCCATTGTAATAACAAATTCTTCCATAATTGAATTTGTCCATTGTATAGGATTTCTACTTTGATTGTCTTTGTAAGACAATTCTGCCTCTCCTTCTTTGGTAATATGATTTTGATCTTGTTCTACTCTCATGACAGTTTTGAGTGACTGTCCATCATCCTCAACACCTACAAGGCTTGCATGCATATACAAATTATTAGTTTTTAAAACAGAGGGCTCTCTAGCCTCATCTAAATCTTCTATCAGTTGATCTTCATGTTGATATGAACTTCCCAAACAATCCATGAGACTTTCATGAAGTCTCTCATCATCATCCTCTCCAAGGAATGATCCCTGCTCTGGTTCATCATAGTGAACTTCTTCCTCAAACTCATTTTCTTTGAGTTCTTCCTTTAACTGAGCATTCAACATGTGTCTCAGCTTCTTCCTCAACTTCCTTGCAAACAATTCTTTAACAGGCCATATAACATGTTTCTTCATTCTCCATCCATATCTCTGGTCTCTCTCACTTTCCTGAAGTAGCATCATCATCATACTAAGTTGTTCCTTCATTTTAACAATTTCTGTATCAAATTTCTCTTGACTCATTCTCTTCATCTTTATGCCATTCGCTTTGGCATTTTGCTCCATTATGTTGTGGCTTTTACTCAAACCCTTGTCATGACTATTACTAGTCATCTTTCTCTCTTCCCATGTGAGCTTCTCCATGATCACTATGAGCTGGAAATAGCCTCTGTAGTAACAAGTCTTTTTTACCCTGCTACACAACACCTCACCAAGTTTTACTCTTGAACTTGGCCTTTTGGTATTCCTGGTTCTTTCCTCTAGAACCCTTTGAGCTTCCTCTACTCCTTTAGGCTTCTGCACTTCTGCTCACTTCTCTTGAGAACTTTCTCTACTCCTCAACAACTTATGCCCAACCTCAATTGGAAAATTTTCTTCTTTGTGATTAGGGTCTCACCACAAATCCTTTCCTTTTTTAGTCATCTTTATGAAGTCTATAACTTTCTTCTCTCTCTTTTTTTTTTTCTCTGCATCAATCTTCTTTCATCTTTCTTTCACTACATTGGCTTTGTCAATTCCTCTTATTCTTTCTTTTCACTTGCAATTATATGCATACAAAATTTGTTTCGTGTTGGGTTCACAATGTCTAACAAGACAACCTATGAACATGGTTTGCAAACTTTTGACACACAATTGACATGACTTAAATTTGACTTTAACAATGACATAACCAAGATCTATAACCCACACTTGGATAAACTCTCAACCTTTCACTTGACTCCCGCACTTTACAATGATAGACCTCATTTTGACTTAGACTCATAAATTTAACTTGGGTGTCGGGTACCACCGATCATGCACCCTTTACACAAATTTAATGACTCTAACTTCAATGCACTTTTAAATTCATTTATAAGCAAGACTTTGACCAGACTTTCTTGACATCATAACTTTACCAATACTTCAATACACAAAGATGACCTTTGAACTTATCATGTCACTTTTACAATTATAACTTCAACTTCTTATTTCAAGAACTCTCATACTATGACTGAAAGATTTTCGTAAACTCCAGACTCAATAACTTTGAACTTGTTTAGACCCACACAAGATTTTTTTTTTTTTATACATCAATTCATCTTTTCAATATACTTGAATGTTTTTTAACTCTTATCACTTAGCTTATTACTTGACCTTTACCTTAAACCAAGATACTATCACTTTGTTCACTATTACTTTTACAACCCTTTGCCTGGACTCAACATGACTTTGGTTTTAAAACATGGACTAAAGTCTTGCATATCTCACTTTTACAAAGAATACTTTGGCCATATTGAAGTCTTACTTTCATGGCTTTTGCTTCTCAAAAGAACCTTCTTAAAGTTTGGACTTGCTTCAAATTTTAAGAATGAAATTCTTTTAAAGGAAAATATAAAATTACCTCAACAACATGCTGGAATTTTACTTGGTAGACGACATTTATTGCATGGAGCTTTGACCCAAATTAAATATCTTCGCAGGCTTCTTTCAAAGTTGTCTTGAGAGTTGTCAATTTTGCAAGAAAAACCCGTCATACTCTGATCCAAACTGCTCACTAATGAAAATGAATCATCCAAAATGGTTTTTGGGTTCAGTGCATCTCGTTCCCAGCTTTCGAGAACATTTTGAATTTCTGAATTTCGTTAAGAAACGAGAAAGTTATGGATATTTTACTGGACTGGGTTTTGTTATGACAGCAGCCTTCACAATGACGCCTTCTTTTAAGAAATCTTCACACACCAATCATTATATGGTGACTCATCCAACAGTGATGACCCAAGTCAATACAAACACAACAAAATGCTAACAATTAGTCACTCAATAGATCTTAAGTACTTATCTCAGTCACACAGGCTGATGAATTTCTGATAGCACAATTATGGTTCATTTCTGCGATAGGCAGGCTCCTCACAATGCTAATGGAAACTTTTCTCAAATGCCACCTCTTCTCAGCCACAGTAGCAATGGTGTGAACTTACAGGCTGTAGCTCTTCAACCGTTTTGCAGAAATTCAGACACTATGGCGAACAGCTGCAGTTTCCTTTCTGTGATGGCAACCGACTTTATCACTGGCTAGATATGCGATCTCTCCTTTTATAGTCAGCAGCGCTTCAAGCTATCTTTTGACAGTATCTGCAGCTTCAACATCTTTTTAACACCTGTAATTAGCGCCTTTATATTGTAGACTGTGAAACAACAATGACTTACAAGGTTTGAAACTGGCGATTTCTTTAATGAAATTACTACATCTCGAGTCTTTGGCGGCTCCTCACGAACTTGGTCAACAATCTCCTGCTCTGTAATATTATCAAACTAGGCTCTAATTTTTTCTTCCAACTTGATGGTTTCTTCACACAACTTTTCTGCATAATCTTCTTCATAGTAATCCTCCTATTTGCTACAGTGTGATTCTCTCACCACAATCTGCAATAATATCCTTTACACAATCAACATGCTATCTCCTTTGACCTGGGTGATTCTTGTTATTTGCTATAGCTAACATAGCGATCAACACCTCCTTTGGTTCACTCCAGCGATAGATCTTCACAAACTCTTTAAAAGCAAACTCTCCCACAATCTTCTGCTCTCCAGGGTCTTCAGGGTCCGATACCAAATGATGAGCAGTGGAGCATGAAGGAATCAACAATTCAAAACTAATAATCAAAACCCAATTTACTAACTCAAATTTCTGAGAGATATTCTCATCAACTTTGATATTACATTTTAATCATTCTCCCCTATCATACATCTTGCATAATGGTCCCTTAATATAATATAAGGTGACCGTAACAAACATTTTAAGAAAGGAAATTAGTTCTAACTATTTCCTCAACTGATTCCTACAACATCTCCCTTACTATTTCCTATGATCTCTCCATATATTCTCCATGATTTTCTCAACAATTCCTATCCCTTTATTCACTCAATTCTCTCCATCTCTTATTCCTAGTAGACTTCTAGAATTTGTCTACAATACTACATTATCAAAGATTACAAAATATGAAATATTCTCACATTCCCTCTTAACACTTATTTGTAATTTTCATCTTTTTCACATTTTTTATCTTTTGATCCTTTGGCCTCTGTGTTTGTGTCTCGTCGTGTACATGCTCCTGCATCAGCTTCTGATTATGTAGTCTACAAAAGGGAAAATTAATATTCTCCCAATTGTCTTTTAGATTGACCCCAATAAGAAAACTAATAGTTTAGAAAACTAATAGTTTGCATGTGTTATTTATTAAGATATATAGGGCTAAGAGCTATATTAGATGCTTGCTGAAGCATAGTCCCACTCATGGCCTACCTCATTGTAACTATATCCAAGTTTTAGATGGTAATTCCCTTACTAAGAAATTTTAACAACCTTGCAATTGTTTCAAAATTTTCACATAGACATTTCATCAAACACTTATGGAACATAATTTTTTTTTGGATTTATTGATTATAAACAATTGTAACTAATAATTAATATCATAGGATTTTAACAAATAGTTGTCATGCATCCATTTCACAATTCAATGGTCACTCAAATCCTAGAGATAATATTAAATTGTTGATGTCTGTATTTTTTATTAGAATAAACATATAATTTCAAGGCTAATACCACATAATATGATGATGTAAAGTCAAAAATACATATATAAAAATGAGAATTAATTTCCTGGCCTTTAAGCTATAGCTTGTAAGTCCATGGATGATGTTGGTCTCAATACAAACACTTTTGAGAACACAAATACAACAACAATAATCATTTGTGCCTTTAAGTTATGTATACCACTGGTGTGTGTAGATATTTGGCCCTCTATTACACAAATTACAACAATAATAAATTATTTATATCTCCAAATTTTTTTTCCAACAATCAAATTGCCAAAGTGGAGGTTTTCACAAACTCTAAGTAAGAAATGACTTCCTTCCAAAACCCCATGATATCACTAAACTCTCCTTCCCTTTTAATACTTGCTAAATATTTAACTTAATGGTGGTGGCCAGCTTGAAAGTCTCTAAAGACTAGGATAAAAATATTGATTCCTCTTATTTCTTCATAAATCTCAATCAGCTCTCTCCAACAATATATGGTACGATTGCCTTCTACTTAGGGTAGTGGTATGACTAATTTACCTTTCCGATCATACCATAAATGGTACGATAGGTTTAGGTCAACACTATGTGAATATTTTTATGATTGTTCACAACAAGGGTTTGACCTCTTCATAAATAAATTACATGATATATTTCAATTCAAAATATCACAATTATTTTTATAAATATCTTCAAAATCTTATTTGCATGCAAATCAAAAAATATTTTTTCGTTTCAGACATTTGCAAACAAAGATGTAACTAGAAAGATGTAACAATTCTTGCACAATATTTTTCTTTCAGCTCACTTGTGAGTCCTAAATGAATCCACCCAATATTAGCTAGGAAGAAATCACCTCTTGAAACCAATCTTTGCTTTAGGGTTTTTGTCATAGGGCTATAGAAAACTACTCAACTCCATCACCAAGGTTTCAAGAAAGTATCAAATAACCAAATTTCTTTCCTCAAAATCACCTTTTATAAACACTTTTTGGAATAATAAAATATTATTATTTGTGTCCTATTAATTTTCCCTCCAAAAGTAACTTTGGATTCCTTTTAAATAATTAACATAAATTATCTTTTAATTTTTTACTTTTTCGACAGTTCTTAACATTTAACTTTTTAATTATCTTCTCCATATCCAACCCGAGTTACAAAAAAATTAAATTAGACCAAAAATGAATTCTAACCACACCAAAATACTCTTAAACTCTCAAGTTATCAAACTTTATGAAAATTGGTGCTTTCCAAAAATAACAAACTTCTCCAAGAAGTGTGAAGAGTTCCCGCAATATTGAAATTGTATTTGAAAAGTACTATTGGACTCAATTTGATTTCTTGAACTCATTGCCATTGTCATAATTTATTCATAATAAAGTTGGTATCCTCCAAGAATCTTGGAACTTTCCAATAATTTTGGAATGGATCGAGAAGGGAAATTACAAAGACCCAAAGATAATAAAAAATGCAATATTGTTAAGAGGAAGAGTTTTAATAAGAATTGTCCCATGTTTGTTTGAAATTTAGATTGAAATTAAACAACATTTTCATGAGTTTTCATTCAATCATTTGTAAGCTATGCCAAGAGAGAGAGAGGCAATTGCCCTACTCCTTGAAAATTTCACATAATATGTCTCCCAAAGAATCCTAGTCAATAATAGGTCTACGGACAAGCCCTTGGAACTAGTCCATGGCCTTACCCTTGAATGAAGCTGCTAGCAACTTGAGGGCTACATTTGGCTGTATAACATGTTAAAATGCACACACCTTTGTGATGCTTTGGTGTGCTCTATAAGAGAAAGAGATCCATCCCATGTAAAGAAGGGGAATGCTTTCAAGGAAAATACTAGAAGATCATTCCATTGATTTATTGAAAGAAGACTTTCAAAATCCCAAGAACCAAAGGTTTTGTTTCTTGCCATTAAAATGAATGGTGCATTTACTTGTGCTTGGGACATAGTAGGTGAAATAGACCTTTTCTAGTTCAAGTGAGGTGGGAAGTGCATAATATAAAAATATACCTCTAACTAATTTTTCATTTAGGACCTTGTTTAGAGTCTTCTCATAAACTACACATGATCTGCATGTTAATTTGAGAGACACGTTTTGCTAAGTGATTGAAATAAAAAAGAAGACACTTTAATCTGCATTGGTGCACTAAAGGAAGTGAATTTTTTTTTCATGAGCACCTCAAAGGAAGTTTAACATATATATGACATACTATCTGCTTCTAGATGCAAAATTGTCTAGCACTAAATTCAAGCAATGAGGAACTAGTGGAAAGATTGAGTCAAGTTCCATGAAGTGTATGATAAATTGTTGAGGTCTAGCATGAGTGTGCTTTTGGGGAGGAGAAAGGGAGTAATTCCAAAGGGTGAAAAAGAGGCATCCTATGATAAATGTAGGAACCTTCTTGACCTATAGATAGGGCTAGAATTCTCAAGGCTCCTTGTGCAATAGAAACTAGTTTGTGATAGTGTTCACCATATCTAATAAATAGTTGAACCTATTGATGCCAACAATGAAAACCCCAAGCCAAATCTAATTCTATTATAAGATGCAGAAAAAAAAGTACACTAATACTATCTACTACTAATCTAATTCTAGTTGAGTTAAAGGGATAGAAAGAGGTTAAATATTTAGAAAAGGGGGAGAAGGGTTAAAAAAATTAGAGGGGGAAATGCACCAAAAGAACACGATCAATTTGACTTTCCTTTCAAATTTCAAACTTCCATTTGTATTCCTATGTTATGTATGGTTAGAGCTAATTCAACCAATCATTATAGCTTAAAAGAAAACTATGGATGCATTCAATACCATGAGATTGGAAAAATTACAAACATACATTCACACAAACATCTAAATCTTAACAATTAGAGGATCCTAAGAAAAAACAAAACATAGAGTATTTTAAGTTTGAGGACTCTCTCTAGGATGAGACAATGGAAAGAAAATATGTAAATGCACTTTTATTAGACATCGAGCCAAAGAATCTTTTCGAATGAGCATAGCCCATGGATATTTATATAAATTGAGGGCAACTAGATTGCACCTCTCACTATGATTAAAGTTGCAAAAAAAAATATAACGCAAATAAGAGAAGGAGAAAGTAAAAATGTCAAGATATGAATGAGAAGCATGATGATCTATATAGATTTGAAATAAACAATTAGGATGTGGTGCATGTGAGTAGTAGAGTGGTTGGTGATCCCTTAACTTTAAATGATTGCTCAAGGATTAATGTGCTAACTAATTATGACATTCCTATGAGATCTAGTCAGTCATCTTGACATGACAAGTGGGAATTGTTGGGTAAAGTCCATGGAATTGGTAGGCATTGATAATTGACAATTGTTAAAGTGAGATTCTCTAGGTATATGCTTAGTAGGTGGAGAATCTGAGTAAACAATGAGCTACTAACATTTATGTTGGAATATTCTAGATAGGTGCAATTGAGTGAAGGTACCTTAAAGTACATGATTAGGAGTGAGAGCACAAGTAGGTCAAAAGGATGCTTTGAGAAGATATCTTGCTCCAAGAGCCATTTTCTTGGGAAATTAACTCACATGAAGGTAGAAGACATTGATAGACTTGTTTGAATTGAAAATTTTGTAGGGATCTAGAGGATGGTTGACTTCGCTAAGGAAATAAATGTTATTTGTAGGTGGTGCATTGAAAATACCTAGTTTTTAATTTTGGTTTGGGTTACCAGATTCTATATTTGGAATTTTTTGGGGTTGGGTTCATTTTTGGTTTCTCCACTCTATTGCACTTTTAAAATATTTATTGTTCAAACTTCAAGTTCAATATTAAAATAATAATATCAAGTTCAACAATGAATTTTTAGGGTCATAGGGATTTTCTAAATCATTATCACCATGACTAACATTAGATGATATAAGAATATTTGAAGAACCACAAGTAGCACCATTGCTACTTGCACTTAAAGCATGCTCAAATTTAGACTCCTTAAGGGGTAACTAAACAAAACACATACTAAAGTAAGGCAAATGAAGCAAGAGAGTTTAAACTTAAGTGGGTAGTTGAGCCATAAGCCATAATACAAGTATAAATTGCCTAATGAGGGGATAATTCCTCAAAAAAATATGGAACTTATGAAGATCAAGGATGCCAACATTATCACATGTTCACAATAAGGATCAAAGAACACAAAGCATCATCTACCATCACCACAAATGTCCGAGCAGGGTTTCATCAAAAATGTTCCCTAAGGAATGTCCATGATTGAGGGGACCAAAAAAGATAATCCTAGGAGGAATTCAAGTACTTCCCCTAGAGCCTATTGGTGTGAAGGCATTCAAATTATTTATTAGTAAATTGTACTTCAATGGCTAGATACAATGAGTTTAATGGAGGTAATGATGGGTGTTGATGTGGCTAATTTTAAGTTCTAATTAAATGTTTGGTGAATTGGCCCTTCGATTTTAGGCATATCTCATTGCATTTGACATCCATATTCATGCTATTTAGGATCTTTGATAATTTTTAAAAAACCTAATATTGTTTAAGATTGCTATAAAATTCATATGCAATTGTATGGTTTGTGAAGGAAAACACTAGGGTTTGAGACATGACTAGAAAACATGTGGGATAAATTAGTTCATCAACAAGTGATGGGGTTTTCCAACCACATGTTTTCTAGATATGCATGCATTGGATCTGCAAAACAACTGAGTTAAAAAAGAAATCTACTAGATTTAGGTTTTAATTTTAATTTTAATATTTTTTATATATATATATATATAAGTGGCAAAGCCACAAACTTTTATTGAAAGGAAAAGAGTACATAGAGTGCGATGGAAATGATTGAACAAAAATTGCCATAAAACTAGGAGTAACTGATTACAGAATAGGAAAGAAAGTGGAAACATATACAGAAAGATGGTACCCAAGATCCTAGAGAAGGGATGGCAGAAGTTACAAAATGTTCCAGCAGTAAAAAGGATGGAACTGCAGACATGAAGAATTAAAGAGAGAAGATCATCAGATTTGAAGTGTCTAGAACGAAGGCGACCACAGAGCCAATCCGAAACCTACTAGGGCTGTGAAACTGAGCCATGAAGGCGAGCTACTGTAATGACCAAGCTCGAGTAATAGACAGCTAAGAGACGAGCCATGAAGACGAGCAACTGTAATGACCAAGCTCGAGTAACAAAACCTGCACCACAAAATTCATCAAAAGTGCCGAAACAAAACCCCAACATAAGAACATTCCAAGCAAAACGAAGTAGAAGAGATGCCAAACCAGATTTAAGAGTAAATCCCATTTTCCTCAGATGATTCCAAGTCAGTAGACGGAGGAAAATATGGAGTGGAATGAGGTTCCACTAGAGCATGGCGGATAAGGAATTGCACTGCATCAAAAAGGTCCAATAGCATATTGGAAATAGTGTGAACCAACCTGGGTTTAAGACCATGTAATCATAAGAATAGTCGTCAAGCAATCCATGAGCCATCGAGCTCAGAAGAGCCGAGACAGAGCGGCCAGATAAAATGAATTGCTGACAAAGAACACCTCCAACAAGATTAGAACCGTTTAATATATCATAATCCTCAAGGGAATTATGCAATCCACAAAACATCCATTAAATTTGAAACAAATCGAGAAGCTACCTCGTGCGGGAGTGACATGGAATGAAATTCTAACCAGTCATTCCCCAGGACCGTTCTAATTGCCTCCTCCAAGGGCTTGCATTCTATGATGCATATTTAATTAATATTACTAATGTTACAAATTATTATTTATATCATCTTAGAATTAAATATTAAGTTTATTTAATTTTGTAAGATTATTTAATATAAATGAAAATAAAAAATATTTAGATATATACATTATTCAAACATGACCATAGTTTATTTCAGATTTAATTAGTTGATGACTTTGTTTCTAATTTTTCTTTCATGGTTAAGCCTCCCTTGGAGCTAATTTGCTCGGTTGATTCATCCTGTATTAGAGAAAATATTTCACAATATTCATAATTTTCAAGTATAGTAACAATGAACTGATATTGGCATGGTGTGATGGTTTAAAGGTGGCATTGTTGTTCTTGTCACCAAGGTTCAAACCTCGTTGGGGTGGTATTGTTGAGTGGTTGTATTCTAGTTCATAGCTCCGGTTCAAAAGCGTTTACCCCTTGAATAAAAAAATATAGTAATAAAGATGATTTAAGATTTAAAAACATAGTTTATTATATAGTTATGATGCCAAAAGAGATTGGCATAGGAAAATCAGCCAAGAGACAAAAACTAAATCTACTACTCTTGCTTTCTTTAAAATGTAACAACTAACAATGTTTTGTTTTGATCTCTTAGGGGAAATAAGTTTATCACAAGCCTCATGTTGAGTGTCAAATAATTGATAATATTTGAACATTCTAATCTAATTGATTATTCCAAATAAAAGTAGAAAGTGAACATTGGAATGAAAGGATGCTCATTAAATTAATTGGTGAACCACTAAAAACAATTGAATCTTGAAAGAAATGTTTCTATGTATTTTGCTTCTACAAACTTAGAAAGTATTATACTTATTTTCTTGTAATCTAAATGAGAAAATGAGTTAGTGAGAGGTTCAATGCATAATGGGAATGAAGTGATCATTTTGTGTGCATACCCTTAGAACATATCAAATAGTATGAATAGATCACAATTCTCTAATTTTCAACATAAATCATATCTATTTGTCAATTTATTTGCAAAAAAGAGTGTTTATAATCAATTTTTTGTTAAGTGAAGTTGACTAGATCCATCCATTTAGCATAGATCATCTTGTCACAAATAAAGGGTCATTAAGATCCTTGATAGAGCTACAATTTCTTCTCAACCATAATTTTCTTTAGTTAGCTATTATTCTCTCTTGGTGGAGATTTTTCCACATATTATGATTTTCAATCACAATTATATTTGAACCTATCCTTCAACATGGGCCCACCCTTGTGCACATTGGATGTGTTAGGAATCTTGTGTCATGTCGATATGATGATATTGGTTGGATTTCACAGTAGTAAAATGCTATTACTTGCACTCCTTGGCTCTTGCATATTTATGGCCACCAACTAGCTTCCGCACATCACAAGTCCTTTGTTGTTATGACATTAGATCTTGGTTGAACCTTTGTTCAAGCTTTAAGCTCAACAATTTCACGAGTTTTCACAAATCTAGGTGGAAAAGTTGTGCCACCAACATTAGCTTTTTGATGTTTATAATGAGAGAGGAGACCAAATCAAAGCTAGATTTCATTGGTGAAGATTGACAATGTAATGTCTTGTTCTAGAACATTTCTTATTTTTTCCTTTAAACAATAATCCCAACTCAAAATAATAGTTGTATTATATTTACAAATATTAATTTATGTAAAATTGTAGTTCTTATTATAATACTCAAACTTAAATATTATGAAATATTTCTAAAAATATAAATTATCCTTATTTTTTGTTGTGATTTTTTCTTCAATTTGCAACAATGTCTTTTGTATGAATGTCTCTATATTTTGGTCATGTTATAGATTTTCGTCCGCTAACTTGATAGAAGTTAAGGTTTTTTGTCCTTAAATTTCCTTCATGAACCTTGGAAGGACTTCGTCCTCTTTAGCTATATGATTCACTTGGAATATGTCATAATATTTCTTCACAATTGATATAATGTCTCTCCTTTGCTTGGTCTTCTTTTAAATATCCTTTTTCTTCAAGAGGCACAACTATTTACATGCCCCTTTATTACTTAATTCTTCTTTAACAAAATTGTATGACTAAGTTCTATTTTATTAAATAAATCTTCTTCATATGTCTTTATGTGTATAATGTTTCTCTTTTGGCTATTTTGCATCCATTGCATCATCACTATTGTCATCATTTTTATTTTCCATCAAAGAAGTCTTCGTACAAGGGACGTTTTGGACATTTTTCATGGTGACCATGCTTATTTGGTACAAATAGTAGGTGGCTATGACAACCTTTTCTACAATCCACAATATTCTCAAAACATCCACATGCCTCACTTTTCTTGTATATTCAAACTTTTGATGGTGTTTACAACAAGATTTAGCCTCTTATAAGAGTTACGACCTTCTTCATAACTATTGTGATTTCAAGAAACAAATAACTCAAAACCAAGCTATTCTTCCTTCTATCCAAAACCCTTAGAGATTGATCATATTTTAAACATTATTAAGTGAAATTCATTTGATGTATCATATATCCTTGATAAGACAACACTAATAGATGTGGCTCTCTAGTACTATGATCAATTTTAATAACATAAATAAAAAATGAGGTGCCATATCTTCTTGAAACTTTTTCCCAAGGATACATCTTTAAACATGTGCAAAATATTTGGGTATTTTTTCCTTATTACTAATAATGATGCACTTTTCCTTGTCCTCAGTCCCATAGGAGATGGATGAGGGGAATTTGGAGGTTAATCTTAATTTAATTTCAAGGTGGAGATATTATAATCCACCCTTCCCAAGATTGATTGTCCTTAAGAAATCATAAACTAGGATGCTCTTGGAGTTACCAAGATCCTAAATCAACCTTGTAAATTTGTAATGCCTAGAAATTGCTCCTTGTGATGTGATTAGTGCCTACTGCAACATTTTGATATTAGGAATTAAAAAATATACACCAAGCACAATGCTTCTCTTATTATCTTGGGTAAGTATGACTCTATATGGCAGTGTCATCCCTCGAGAATCGTTTTTAGTATACTTGCCTCAAATAGATAACCACTATAGTTATTTAATGTCTTAAGGTTGATATCATCATATAAAGTATGAAGACAATTTGTTGTCCAATATGCTTCTAGTTCACATATTCCCAATTAATCTTAACAAAACCAAGAGTTGGAAATTTTGGAAAGGTTTGTAATTGAAGATAAGTTTTCTCTTATCCTAAAAGAGAAGAAACAAAAATTCATCTCTTGATAGCATATTTTGAAACCAAGTAAGGGTGGAATCAATCCAAAAATCCATTTCCCCTTTGGTATCAACTACATTTGCAAATAATCGCTTGGTTTGGACCAATCTTTGCGCACTTTCATGGATATTTATTTGAGGAAAATTAGGAAAATGAGCTTTCCATATACTAAGATGAGAATTAGAAGCATGAAACACATCTATGACCTTAAATACAATGTTCTTTTTTTAAATGATGTTATATCTTTTTGGTCCACTTTCAATATTCTCACATTTCGTGACTAGACCAATCAAAGAGTTACTAGAAATATCCCAAAATTCTTCTCTCCTTTCATTGAGAAACAATTCAAGATCCATGGGGTGGTTATCATAAAATTCATTGCTCATTTTGTTAATTTCATTTGTTGTATTCTCTGCTTCTCAATATTACTCTTCAAAATGATCACCGTGAGTTTCAAGAGTAGAACCATCCCTTTCACCAACTAAAATATGGAAAAATTAAATATAGATTTATCTATTGAATTGAAGACTTCTATATAATATCAAATTGTATGAGAAATTTTGATTTGATTTCCTTAAATTCTTTGGTGTCATTAGGCATTCCATTTAATCCTCATGACATTGGTAGATTATGATTAGATTAGTATGAAGTATAGATTTGTATGATTTTTACTAGCCCATATATTTTCCTTTTGATTTTTATTAGCCCAAACAACCTTGTAGGTGAATTTTTGGTCAGCTATTGATTGAATCCTTTCTGTAAAAACCAATGTGATGTTTTCTAGCAATGCTTTCTTTCCTCCCTACTTATCCAAAATCTAAAACATAGGATCATTATAGTTATGCATTATAGATAGTACTAGTTGCCTTGGAATGTTGGTGAAGATAAAATCATCATCTTCATTAGTGATGATTACAAAAAGGTATCCATTTTGTAATAGAGTCCCTTCATAGATAGGTGGTAGGAACATGTTCTTATTATAATACAACAAACTAATTGCCCTTTTTTTGTATGAGCTTATGGGAACTAGTGTGAGTTTTTTTGGGGGATGTTACAAAGTTCCATCCAATGAATACCATAATTAGAATATGAGAAATTCTATATCATTGCCATTTCCTATAGAAGCTAGGGAGATTCCACAAGTTACTCCTTTCTTACTAAAATCCATTCTCATGCACCATCCTCTCTCTGGTGCTAGATGTAGGTTATGAAATAACATACTTTTCTTAACTTGAGTACTATAAAAATTATACTCATTCATATATATTACATTATGTACGCCTTTTAGCTTCCATTGGAAAACACCTATGAGAGCATATGTATTTTCCTTGCTTGATTTTAGCCAATTGAAAATAAACAAGAAATATTGGTGTGATCACATTGAATGTGATCATAAGTTGTCATGATATTTTGATCTCTCATTTCATTTTCACCCAAGATCCTAGGAAATGAATATAAACTCTTGATTGTCATTGCAGACATCCAAAATGACAAAAAAATATCGCATCCTCCCTAATAATGAATTATGGAAGTGTTGTGAATACTAGGATCCCACTCCTTTATGCAAAGAAAATTTTGTATTTGAGTAAAGGGATATAGGTGTCCTTTATTATAGGTCATAAATTTTACTTCAATTAGCATCAAGCTCCTTGGGTTGACTACATCTGTCTTCAATTCAAGTGTTGTGGGATGAAAAGGTGGTGAATGCATCCATTTCTCTTTAATGTCCATGTTGGTCTTTCCAAGAGGTAAACCAAAAGTATCATCATGACTACAAACTAACCCATCAACATCCCATCGGTCTTGGAATTAGGGAGTTCAAATGTCCCATGGTTAACTTCCATGTAGTTGGTAGGTATCATCATGGAGTTTTCTTGATAAGCATGCAATTCCTCCTCATGGGGGTCAATCTTAGATAAATCATTCCTCACAATGGCATAACTAATATTTTACACATCATCATCACATGGTCCAATTGTTTCCATACCTTTCAAATAATTTTTACATGGATAAGTTACTTCCATACCTGAAAACTAGATGGATGTTTCTTGGTCATTATTTACAATTAATGACACTTCTTCAACACACACTATTGGCTCTTCTTTTTCTTTGGTTTAGAAAATTCTTGTGATTTTGATTTTAGCTTCTCTTATGTTGTAATTAATGATTCTCTTGGATCTTTCTCTTTTATCTCCTCCTTAGCCATTTTTCTTATGTATTCATATAAACCTCTTTTGTTGGGAAACTAGTACCCGAATGCCTCTAGGTACTCATCAAAGAGAACACAACATTTTGCTTGATTTGAAAAACTTTGATATTAGTTAATAATTTTAGGGGCCTTAAGTTTGTACAATAATTCTTGTATAAGATCCATGTTTTCTTCTTTTTTCCAAGTAATTTTGACTAGAACATATCTAACAATTTAGCTTTACCCCATAGGATGACATGATCAAAGCTTTGATACCATTTGTAATGTCCCATTATAGAACATTTCTTATTTTTTCCTTTAAACAATAATTATAACTCAAAATGATAATTGCATTACATTTATAAATATTAATTTATCTAAAATTGTGGTTTTTATTATAATATTCAAAATTAAAGATTATGAAATATTTATAAAATATAACTTATCGTTATTTTTTGCTGTGATTTTTCCTTCAATTTGTAGTAATTTCCTTTATATAAATGTCTCTAATTTCTAGTCAAGTTATAGGTTTTTTTCTACTATCTTGATAGGAGAAATTAAGGGTTTCCATATTTAAATTTCCTTCATGAACCTTGGAGGGGCTTCATTCTCTTTGGCTATATTATTCACTTGGAATATATATTTCTTCACAATTAATATAATGTCTTTCACCTTTTCTTGGTCTTCTTTAAATACCCTTTTTCCTCAAGAGTCACAACTATTTGCATGCCCCTTTATTACTTAATTCTTGAAGGAAATTGTATGACTAAGTCCTATTTTATTTTAAATCTCCTTCATATGTCTTTACGTGTATTCAATTTCTCTTTTGGCTACTTTGCATCGATCACATCATCATTGTTGGCATTGTTTCTGTTTGCCATCAAAGAATTCTTCCTAAAAGGGATGTTTCAAACCTTTTTCATGTTGACCATGCTTATTTGGTGAAGATAGTAGGTGGTTATGACAACCTTTTCAATAGTCCACAATATTCTCAAAACCTCCACATGCCTCACTTTTCTTGTATATTCAAACTTTTGATGGTGTTTACAACAAGATTTAACCTCTTATAAGATTTGTGACCTTCATAACTATTGTGATTTCAAGAAGCAAAAAAAATCCAAACTAAGCTATGCTATATCCAAATCCCTTAGAGATTGATCATGTTTTAAACATTATTAAGTGCAGTCCATTTGATATTAGCATATATCCTTAATAAGACAACACTGATAAATGTGGCTCTTTGTTACTATGATCAATTTTAATGCCACAACTAGAAAATGAGGTGTGGCAACTTCTTAGACAATTTTTCCCAAGGATGTATCTTTAAACATGTGCAAAAGATTTGGGAAATTTTTCCTTATCACAAATCATGATGTGCTTTTCCTTACCCTTAGATCTGCGTAAGATGTATAGGGGGTATTTGGAGGTTAATCTTATTTCAATTTCAAGGTGGGGATATTACAGACAATAGACCAAAGATTTTATTTTGTCCCACATTAGGAATGTTGCACAACATTTCAAACCCACCTGGGAGGTTGACAAGCAATTGGTAGAGTTGTTTGAAATGTTGTAAGCCTTTGTTCAACATTATAAGAAATATTTAAGCTTAAAATCCTTCTCTAGCACAAGAACAAGCTATTCGACAATGCCCTAATTTGTTCACATTTTTGTTTGATATTGAGTGGTTGGCTTGTTCACCAATTTATTTTTTTGGATGAAGACATTTGAATTGTGGTCAATGATAATGTACCAAGCTATGACAACCTTCGTTGTGTTTTTTTAAAATTTCTTTGGTGTAATGCTACTTTTATCTGAGTATAAAGTTGGATATATATAATATATCAAAGTTAATTTTATATGGCAACATATTTATTGATTTTATTATTGATGTTTAAATATTATAAAGTATATTTGTAATTTAGATATAAATGTGCAAAAGTGCTTATTTATCATCTTTAACTAGTTTAAGAACACCATCATTAATATATAAATTGGCATTCAACAATATGATAAAAAGGGAACAAATAACATATTTAAAGAATTTAATTAAATAAAATCCATCTTTTTTATACTTAATTTTGAATAATATTGAATAAAACAATTTTAGTACTTATCTGAATCATAACGCTTGGAAAGGCCACTCTCACCCTAAGAAGATTTAAGTGGACTTGACTCTCATAGTTATGACACACTTTAGAGAACCTATGTAAAAACATAGAGTTATTACATGCACCATGCTTATGCATCAAAGCCCTAGCCAAGATAATCTCGAGTGTACTCTATACCTTGAATTGGACACACTCAGTGTGCCCCTTTCTATAGTGTCCATACACACAAAACCATATTCTTCTTCCTTGAGTGATTTCCATGTCCCCTTTTCCAAGTCTCACATAAATATTTTATATAAGCTTTAAGGGGTGGTTTTAAAACCATCACACCCTTTCACATGAAAGGGTTGAATTTATTTATTATTTAATTAATATAGTTATTCCTCCATTTTAAAATATTTTTCTTCAATATTCTTCACTAATCTTCATTTTAACCAAATAAGCATATTATCCCTTATTTTTATCTTCGTTTTAATGTTTTTATAACTTTCTTTTCACTTTGGGGAAAAAGTTTCATAACATCTATCCCCTATAAATTATCCCTTATCCTTAGTAGCTCAAATTGAATCTACAACATAACTCACAAAAATAATTAGTTAAATAGGTGTGAATGCAACACTATTAATATAACAATGAACCTATATTACTTTGAACATCTATATTTATGTACTCTAAGTTTTATATCTTTTCCAATAGTAATTGTTTTAGATTTAAATTCATAGTGAAGTTCAACAAAATCATTTTTCGAGTCCATAACATGATCAAAGCTATGTATATATATTTCTTAGGGAATATATCATGAATGTGTAAAAAATATAATGCTATTCTATATCTTTTAATTTTATCATTTTTCACATTAATTTAGATGTTTTAATATATTTACATCCAACTTTAATATAACACATAACATTTAGTGAAATGCATGCATATCCTATACTATGTAGTCATTGATTGTTGACCACCGTAAAATCTACATACTCAAAACATATTCTAAGATGATAGTCATGTATTCCAGACTACATGAGTATCCTCTTTTCCTATACAAAATATAATTGAATGAAAACAATTATATAATTACCCTTAAATAAGCAAAGTTCATAACCATTTTACAAAATCATTCAAAAAAATCTCTAGAGTAATTTTTGAATCAACAAGGATGCAATGTGAACTAGTTATAACTATCAATGGGATATTTATAATAGCTAACTTGGCAATAAATAATTTGAACATAATGTTAACTATTCACAAATAAGAAATATAAGCATTCCAAGAATCATAGTCCTATATAGTAAAGAAAATGTACAAGGTTAGTGGGTTGATCAAGTCTAATAACAAAGTGCATTAAAACAAAATATGATACAAAAAATCCCACAATGCATCTTATATAGCAATACCATAATAGTAAATTATTACCATCTAGAGAGTACTTCATAAAAAATACTAGGTTTAATCTTCCTTTAAGAAACAATGTTAATTCAATTTTAATTTACTTCTAGGATGAAGATTTGTTCAATTAATTATTTTGGATGAAGTTTTGACCAAAACAATCAGGATACCCTCACATTGGGCAACAATGTCATAAACCTCAAAATAAAGTGGAACATAACTTTTATTAGGGATCTCCTCATAAAATTAAATCAATAAAGTTACACAAGGAGAGGAAATATTATGTCAATCCATAATTATATCCCTAGGCTGAGACACCTATTAATAAATGATATTATTATATTGCGTATGAAAAAATAATTACTATAAATTTGAAAGTTTATTTTTCTTAGAGGTTATTTCTCCCCCTATAGAAAAATATCATGCCCCCATGTTTGACCCTAAAAGAGCCTATTTGGTTTCATATCCTATAAACATGTTATGCTATTCTCACTAATCCATTCCAAACATAATATATTTTTTCCAAGTTAAAGATATGAATAAAAGGACTTGTGGGTTATGGGCCCAAAATGTAACTTACATTAAACAAATCTAGATGGGTTTAAATAAATAGAACAAACCGTATTCTCATATGAAGGATCATATGTCAATAATATTATATGGCAATTGAAATTTATATGACTTCACACTAATAAATTATATAATATACATATTTAAATGTTATCAAGACTTAAGGCACCATATAAATTATGAATAAGAGTTGGTATTAATAGGGTATTTTGTCATATTTCCAAATAGGAATTATACATCACGCATTTAGTTGTTACTAATAGGGTTATAAATACAATTGAAGTCTCTAGTAAGAAAATAATATTTTCCTAACAAACATATTACCTTGGACCAATGTGGTACTGATGCAGGGGCATTGCATACATTTTATAAGTTTCACTATTTACTTGATTATTTCAGTTTTGTGATAGGATGTGGTGTAACCAGGTTCTTGTCGCCTTAGCGATAGGAAGTATGTTGACTGATAAAGTTTCCTTTGGCATAGATTAATGAGCAATTGTGGACAATTGGGTGTTGAGCAGTTGGGGGTCATCGATTATGGAGATGAAGTAGTTGTGGGAAGTGGTTGGCATTTAGGTGGGTTTGACGGTGGAAGAGAAGATAGGTTAAAGGCATAAAATGCATTGTATGGAAGAAAGGGGAGTTGGTTAGGTTACGCCAAATAGTCAAGGCCAATGAAGTGGCCGAGGAATGGAAAAGTAATCGACATAGAAAAGAGAGGTTGATGGAATGTTTGGGGGTCGGTTTGAGTAAAAAAGAGGTCAATAAATGAGTGTAGCAGAATGAGCAACGAAGGGTCTGGTTGGTTTGAAGAAATAAGCTGTGCAAGTTAGGTAGAGGTTGTGGATAGGAGGAGAGAAAGGGTAGATCGATAATGATGAAAGTATATAGGAAAATTTGTGTTAAGAAAGGGGAGAGCAATAGTTAGAAGAAGGGTAAAGGAGGATAAATAAGATTGTGAATATCGACATAGGAGAGTAGAGGAATCCAAGTATAATGGTCCAATTAGGAAAGATTATTGGAAGAAGATTGTTGTAAGAGTGAGTCGATTAGTAATAATCGATTATGTTAAAGAGCCATTCAGGTAGGCCAAAAGTAGATATTTTGTGTAAATAAATGCCAACAATAATAAAGTATTTGTCAATATCATTATGGCTTATGTTAATTTACTGATTTGGATTTTTGGTTTCTCATGAATGTTATATTAGACATTGTGTGATCTAGTTGATTATGAAGTTATTGAAGTTTATGTCACTTAAGGCAAGAGATATTCTATAAGTGATTAAATGGGGAAGGTCTTTGTCTCTATTTTTTAACGGTAAATGCTTTGAAGGTTGTATATGAATGCAATGCCGAATTGTGGGTGTCTTGAATTGTCTTGTGATAGTCTATAAGTATCCCCTAATATGCCATCAATTGTAAATGATTTTGCAAGAAAGTTGGTATTGTGAAGATTTGAATGTCAAATTTGAAGCGTGAGGGTAGAGAGATAGACAATGCCATCAATTGGTATCAGAGCCCAAAAGATCTGGACAACGAGCACGAAGTGTGTTCTTGATTTTTATGGGTATTGTTGTGTGAGTGTTGTAATCTAATGTATGTTGTATTTTGGTAAGTTAATAAGAAAGGAGAGGTACCAAAATACTGGGCAGAGTGGACATGAAGGAAGCCCTAGGTGAGGTATCTAGAATATGAGAATGAATAGAAAGATGCAATGTATGCATAGGTAGAGCACCAAAAGAGAGGCAACCTATGCCTAGACCTGTGTGTAATGTGGGTAGTTGTGTGAACCGATCGCCGATTGAGAGGCAGTTCGCACTTGAAGAGTAAGAAGCAGTTGTGTCTCAAGAAGACCTTAGGTGAATTTGTTGCAGAGGGTAGTGAAGGAGGCATAAAAGATTGCTGGAGATTGAGAGGGAAGACAATCATTAAATAATTACAACGAATTGCAGAAGTGTGAAGGATGGGGATTAGTGTAAGAAGACCCATGATAATCCCATATTGGGACGAGATGGAGAGCAGGAAGCTCCGAAAAGAATTGGAAGAGATTGCAAGAAGAATGGATATTTTGGAAAAGAGTTATTTTCTTGAGAAGGTGGTGATTGTAGAAATTGGACAAGAAGTAGAGGAAAACAAGTCTACAATAGTTTCATGTCTTTTGGTAGGAATTAAATACAATAATGATGCAATGAGACTTGCAGCAAGGGTTGTAAATAAAAAAGAGAATAATGGGAATGGAGTAAATAGAAAGGTGGCAGTAGAGATAGGAATTAATGAAAGGATAGAAGATGCACTAATGGTTGAGGAGAACATGGAAAGAAATAAAAAGAAAAGAAGGGAAGAAAAATTGGAGCAAGAAACACTTGGAATAGAAAGTAATGAGGAAAGGAAAGTGTCTAGAAAAGAGTCACTCAAGGAGACAACATGGTCTCTTGATTTATATGCTATTGATTTATTTGAAGTTGTGAATGCAGGTATGAAGAATGTTGAGAACAAGCCTTTGGAGATACCAAGAGGAAGGGAAAGAAGAGAGCCCACAAATAAGGAAAGAGATAAGGAAGAAAGAAGACAAGTTGCAAAAGCATGACCTAGAGATGAACGAACGACTATTGTAGGGAAGATTAAAGAGAAATAGATGGTAGTTGTAATATAAGCCAAATGGAACATCAGATCAATGAAGAGGTAAAAGTTTGTTTTGATGGTTTTTTTGATTATGCAAGTGGAAATGGGAATGTAAATATGCAAGTTCAAAAGGAGAAAATTAAACTAGTGGATCATGGATATATAGAACCATTTTGGCAAAGGAAATTAGTTGTTAATGAAAAAAAATAAGAAGTGAGGCAAGCAGTGGCTGAGGACAAATTCAAGACAACACCAAGGATGGAAGCTATGGTGAAGTGTCAATGGAGAGTTGAGGACATTCCAAGTACATGAGTAGTAGGGAGTCACACCCAGAAGATAGAGGCCCAAGAGTGGTTACTAAGACGTGGGACAACAATAAAAGAAGAAGATAACAATGAAGGACATGGTGATAAAAGGACAAAGCAAGAGAGTAAAATATGTGAAGAAGAAGAAATGTCCAACAAGCAAGGAAACTTGGATAAAGCCATAAATGCTAAGAAGAAAGATTATGCTCAAGATCCTCCAACATAATTTGCAGAGAAGCAACATGGTAGGTATAAGGTAAAAGGTAGCCAAATTGATTTGTATGAAGATGATTTTGAGGCTTTGGATGAAATTTATGAATGTGAGAGGAAGATATGGCTGAATGTGGATGAAAAGGAAATGCAAAGATGAAGATACAAAAATAAGGACAACAAAAGAAGGCAGATTAGAAAATTGGAAGTGGGTATAAAAAGGATACGAAGAATAAGAGTGAAAATCAAGAATGGACAATAGAAGAATGTCCTGGAAAAGGCATGGAAATTGAAGAAGTAGCAGGATAAGCTGAGGCAACAAAGAGTATAGAAGATGAAGACAAATAAATTCTTAAGGGAAGCATAAAAGAGGAAAAATTTAAAGTTAGGGCAGCAAACAAGGATGGTGATTTGTTGGCACAATCCTCTATGATTGAATAAGAACTGCAAGAAGATATTAGAATGCATATAAGTGGGATAGCGAAGAAAGATGAAGAAAAAGAGATTGTTGATGGTAACAAAAAGGTTGGAGAAAGAATGTAGGCTTAGGTAAAAAAAATCCCTTTTATAAGAATGCAGATTTGTATTTCTTTAGTGTTTTGATCCATGAAAGGGTTGAGCATAAATCTGTAATAGAGCATGATATTGTGGTTTGTGATAAGAGGGAGGATATTAAAAATGATTTGTGGTTGTTTAATTGGGACATGGAGAAGGAAGTATATGGAATGATGGATGCAAATTTGTTGAAGGTTGACTGTGTTTTTACTAGAGTTGACAAACTGATAGATGAGGTGGAAACAATTAGGGAAGTAAATGTAGAATGGACTGATTTATGCATGACTAAGCAAGCCAGGTATCTTATGCATGGTGAATTGAATGGAAAACAACAATTTCGAAGGAATATATTAATAGTTCCAGAATGTTTGTGGAGGAAGCAGATGAAAGATAAGAGTCAGTATGCTTAATGGCCTCATGTGCAGGAGCACATGAATTTTTATCCCCTAGGGATTCTGATGCAGGGGCATCACATACATTTTATAAGTTTCATTATTTACTTGATTATTTCAGTTTTGTTATAGGATGTGGCTTAACCAAGTTCCTATCGTGTTAGCAATAGGAAGTATGTTGATCGATAAAGTTTCCTTCAACATAGATTAATGAGTGATTGTGGACAGTTAGGGGTCGTCGGTTATGGAGATGAAGTAGTTGTGGGAAGTAGTTGGCATTTAGGTGAGTGTGATAGTGGAAGAGAAGATAGGTTAAAGGCATAAAATGCATTGTATGGAAGAAAGGGGAGTTGGTCAGGTTAAACCAAACAGTCAAGGCCAATGAAGTGGCCAAGGAATGGAAAAGTAATTGACATAGAAAAGAGAGGCCAATGGAATCTTTGGGGGGAATTCTGAGTAAAAAAGAGAAGGCTGATAAATGAGTGTAGTAGAATGAGCGAAGAAGGGTCTAGTTGGTTTGAAGAAAGAAGCCGAACAAGTTAGCCAGAGGTTGTGGATAGGAGGAGATAAAGGAAAGACCGATAATGATGAATGTATACAAGAAGAATTGATTTAAGAAAGGGGAGAGCGACAGTTAGAAGAAGGGTAAAGGAAACTAAATAAGATTGTGAATATCGACGTACGAGAGTAGAGGAATCCAAGTATAATGGTGTGATTAGGAAAGATTATCAGAAGAAGATTGTTGTAAGAGTGATTCAATTAGTTATAATCGATTTTGTTAAAGAGCCATTTAGGCAGGCTGAAAGTAGAGATTTTGTGTAAATAAATGCCAAGAATAATAAAGTATTTGTCAATATCATTTTGGCTTATATTAATTTATTGATTTGGATTGTTGGTCTCTCATGAATGTTATATTAGACCTTGTGTGATCTAGTTGATTATGAAGTTATTGAATTTTTTGTCACTTAAGGAAAGATATATTTTGTAAGTGATTAAGTTGGGATAAGTTGCAGGTCTCTATCTCTTTTTTTAATAGTAAATGCTTTGAATGTTGTATATGAATGCAATGTCGAATTGTGGGTGTATTGAATTGTCTTGTGATAGTCTTTAATTCTTCCTTAATATACCATCAATTGTAAATGATTGTGTGAGTAAGTTGGTACTGTAAAAATTTGAATGTTAAATTTATAGTGTGAGGGTAGAGGGCTAGATCGTTCCATTAGGTACTCAACCATTCAAAACTCCATATACAAACCTCTTAGAAGATCTATGCATTGGTTATCTAACCAATGAGAATCACACAAACATGTGATCAAGTGTCCTTTGAATCATTTTTAAATTATTGCACTAACGATAAAAATATTGAAAAAGTAAGAGTTGGTATAGAATGCTTTATACCATGCAATATTTGGCTAAAGATTGTAGCCACCAAAGATCTAGGATTTTCATGAAAGAACAAGAGAGATAAACTATGAGAGAATAATGCTATTCTATCAAATGATAGATTATAATGGATTATGATTATTATGATTGTTGATTTACACATGAGAATCCCTTGGTTATATAGCCAAAGTGAGACATAGGATTAGACAAGATCATGAAAAGTATCTTAATCTTATGTCATGAGACAACATTAAATGACCTAAGATACAAGAAGAAAATGACATAAGATAAGGTAAGATCTAATTCCAACTAAGACTTTTAAAAAGATTCCTAGGACCTAAGTAAACTTAACATGTGAATAGGACCTAATAGTGAACTAGTTAGGTAAAAGACCTAACTCACACCAACACTCCTCCTTAAGTGAAACTTAGGGCATAACAAACAAATAAAAATAATGTAAATATGGGTCTCAAATATGAGGCCATGTTAGGTACCTATGTACAAATGCAATCTCTCACAAATAAAGAAAAGGAGAAAGCCTAGTGGTATAAAACTCTTCCCCAAAAGAGAGACACAAACAAGATTCTCTTAATGAAGAATGAGAAGGACAAAATTCAATGTGAGAAAAAAAGTCTCACCTATAAGACAAAATAAGAGATACCATACACCCCCCAACATAGAGTCTCTTACAATGATGGCATATTCTTGACACTGAGTGATGAAGGTGATCCAATCTCGTCGAACAAAATTCCTCCCCTTAGGAAGAAATAAAACCAAGATGGCATGCATGATGTATTCTTATTCTAAAAAGGAAAATGGGGGAATAATGATGATGTGTGATGTTTATGAAGTATGCTCAAGTGTCTCCATGTCAATACTGAGATTTTTCACACTCCAAATAAGCATTATAAGCCACAATGATGAATATGATAATCTAGAATCTCCTAGAAATGATTGTAGAATACAATCCAAACCACACATATCTTAATATTCCCATGAAAATGTAGCTTTATGAGTTCTTAACATAGCAATCAAATCAGTAATTTCTGTGGTTCTTAATTATGGATTGATATTAAGTGTATGTCCTTGTAAAATTTTCATTGTTTATGATTGATAAGGTGGGATGAAATCTATAGCCGTTGATTGTGGAGTAGATGATAATAATGAATTATGTAATAGACAAATCTATTTGGAATGAATGTTTTAGTAAATAAAAATTGGACTATATAAACAATCATATGGTAATAATTGATGCAATGTGATAAAACTCTATAAATATTACAAATCACTTACTAAAGGAGAATTTACAAATAGACAATTATCATATATACAAGAACAAAAAATTAACCTCTCCAAGACATCATTAGATGAATACCTATTTTTAAATAAATTAGCAATTATAGCATCTTTAGATGGTTCTTGAAAATCAAGACTATGATCAATTGTTAAAGTAAGATAAGATTCATCTAAATCACTATCAACCCATAATGGATCATTTGTTTCTAATAAAGGTTGTTTTGATGGATATAATGTCAATTGTTTCTTTTGTTCCCCATTAGAAATATCCATATTACCTAATCAAAATTGATAAAAGAATCTATAGTAGCCAACCAAGGTCATCCCAAGATCAAGGGATACCCCCAACTTTATTTTAGGCTACAAAATGATAAATTCAGCTAGATATTCTGAAGAATCAATAAAAATAATATCTTCAATCATACATTTAGGTTTTACTAAAGATCTATCATCCATTTGATGAATTATAGGTCTAGGCCTTAGTCCTTGAAGACACAATTTTTCCTTAGCTTCATTGATCATAGTATTTATAGAAATGCCTAGATCAACAAGTGTATTTGGAATGATAACATGACCAATACATACCTGAATCATTGGAATCCCAAGATTAGAATACTTAGTAATTGAAATATTTCCTAGCATGAGATATGCAAGTTTCCCAACAACTTGAAATTTTTTGGATCTTGCTTCTTCTATTTTTGTGTGGAAAATTCCCAAACTTTCTTAGTGTAAATAGGAATATCCTTGATTGCTTGCAAAATAGGAGTTTTAACACTGACATTTCACAATTCATTAATAAGATCAAATTCAAGTTGTGATATTTATTTTTGAATTTGTTTGGAATGAAATCGATCAAGATACGGAGGAGGTGTTGGTTATGTTTTTATTTTATCCAATTCAAGTTGAGTTTATTCTAGTTCTTATGGTTCTTCAAGTTTAGTTATTATAAGATGTGTTGGCCCTTGAAAAGCCTTTCCTAACCTGGTTTGTAATCCATTAAAATCTAATGTATTAGTAGGATAAGTTGGATATCCATTCGCTTCATTATTATAGATAGGTTTGAATATATTATTATTTAGATTTTGTGTAGGTTGTGTAGACATTGGTGTAGCTTTTGGTGGATGCGATGGATTTGATGACTAATCATTAGATTTTTCTAGTATGGGTGTTAAGAGTCACTATTGTGGCTATTGATATGGATTAATAGTAGGTGGTGTAGGCTATGATGGATATTTTGGAAATTGTGGTGGATTTTTCCTCCATGACTATTGCCAAGGTTGGGGGTGTGTTGATGTTATGAATATTGATTTGGCCACTAAGAATAATATAGAGGTTTTTGTTAACCTTCGTACCATCCAAGTTGGACAAGATATGGAAAGGAAGCATATTTTCCACTAGATACCATATTATAAGAAGCATTAAAATCAATCATCATACCTTGTGTCATAGGTCCTGGTTGCCAAGTCTTTGTTGAGCCATATAATAAACGTATTCTTCAACATATTTCATTTCTACCATATCTATAGGTAATATATCATACCCACATTTTAATGTGAATCTAACACAAACGTCACAATTTTTTTTTAAAAACATAGGTTACCAACCTAAAATCCTACACATCATTGCCGCCTTTGAACTACACAACTTCTAAAGTATGAAATTATTTGATAATATTACATTGAATAGGGAACAACCCATATTTTAGTTAGTTATAGGTTCTTTGTTGATTGACACCTTTAGTCGAGTTTTATAGATGTTTGACTTTAAGTTCTTACAAATGTATTGAGAAGATGATGTTTTTATTAATATTACCACTAATTAGCTTATCTCTTACATTGAACCCTCGCCCTTGATTTCCCCTAAGATATCTTTGTTCCCTCAACTTGGTCAAATTAATTTACTTGCAAAGTAGTTGACCCTAATATAGTTATTTTAAAAATTATGTGGAAAAAATTTAGAATCTTGATAACAATAATACTTAGGTATAAATTTTTAGTTATTTCATTGAAATATACTATCATAACTTTTAGATTGACCCACCTTATATTATCCACCATTAAAGGACTCTTTCTTCACTAATTAACTAGGCATGGTTATTTAAAATTGATATATTCAACCTTTCATCTAATAATAGTTTTGATACCTTTAATCAATTATTATATTCATTATTTGGACTTGTTACCCTAAAATTGGTAACCCTCCTTAAAACTATCTTGCTTCCCCTCTTTTTAGTCAAAATTTGCATAGGTTTTAAGGCCAGGTGGTGTTTTACTGTATGTTGCAAACTTAGGTGGGGTTTTCACTAGTTTTTCTAACATCCCACTTTACCGCTCCCTTATTATTCTTTGATCGTGGGTGATGTTTTATTGTTTCATTATAACTTACCACCCATTTAATCTTATCTATCTAAGCGGTCCATACTAAAGGTTTGCTAACTTGTCAAAGGTCATCGGGTGACTTGTTTTATAAGTTTTTCTTTTAGGCAGGATTTTAGGAGGTGTTTGAAACTTAGGTGGTATTTAGCAAAGTTTTGCTAACCACCTGCTCTACCGCCAAAGAATTTTTTTTAGAGAAAAAAAGTAACATTGATGTAGATATACAGGGAAAGGAAATGAACACCATTGAATTTGATATAAATAGAATTAATATAAATCACCCATACAAGAACACTGTGATATCAAAACGATATTTTTATTTCATATATATATATAAATTGCAGTGGCATTACAAAATTCATCGATTCGACTACAAAAGTTGATAACTAAAGGTTGATATCGATAGAAAAAAGGGGATTTATTTTTCAAACGTAGAGGGTGAACATTAAAACTTGAATGCTCTCTATCACAATTTGAAGGCATTCTATTTGAGCAGGGGAAAGCAGATTCTCATACGTTTATAGAAATTGGGCAAAGAGCCCCATGTCACTCCTCACAATCCTTGCACGAAGAAGAGTCGTGACCTCTTCCATAGTCTCATTCTGGAGAGCTGACGCTATGTAGATGGCATCGCTCACCAACCCACCTCATAAGATAGTGACTAAGTCTATTGAAAGCTACATTCAAACGGTGGTGAAATTCAGGCCTCACCAAGCACTCAGATGCTCTCATGCCCCAATCACAACGACCATAGGTCTTGATAACTATGTACACAAAATACTCCAACATTGTACAACATTGTGCATGTGCACTTGGCCTAGAAATGCTTTGCCCAAAATGCTACAAAGCACTTCTTCTTCTACCTCGCTCTGTATAATAAAAACTTACTTTAGTTGATTAGAAAAATTCCTAAATAGGGGATTGCATTTGATCTCCTCCAAAATGATGAAATCATTCATTGATACTCCATCACTATGAGCACTTTCCATATTGGATGCTTCTGGATGGAGAAGTGTGGTAAGACTAGTGGAATTTATAGACGATTGGTTAGAAATATTTCCTAGCTCTTCTCAATTTGATGAGATGGCAACTTGGTTTAAATTAATGGCTGATGTGAACCAATTTTAAATTACATCTCCTACTAGACAACATACACGTGCAATCATATCCTGGCTCCTTAAATCCTCATTAATTGCATAGCTATGAGATATATCATTTGGTAGCCGTTGGTGTAAAACAAGATCAAGTTGCTTGCCTTACATATTTTCATTGTTAGTTTAATTATTCTGGCTAATCATATTCTTTTGCTATTTTCAAGAAGATGATTAAAGACAAGAAACGTTGCTAATTTTAGCAATGGTTTTGGTAACTATTTTGGAGAGAATTCACTGCTATATCTAGGATGAAGGAGAAGGATACAGGGTCTGATCTCCATAGATACATTGTGTTGTATTTTGAGAAGGAACACTTTCATTTATGCTTATCTTATATTACACTAGTTTGTAATTTTTGTTTTATAAATTCAAATGTGGTGTTTAGCGTATCGATCTGTGTGTTGAACGCATAATAAAGGCATGTTTTCTATGTGAAATATACTTTATTACATCCATTTATTGCAATATGATTTCTTTTCTCTTAGTAAAGTAGTCATAAGTCTTATCAATTTGTGTGTTGTTGACTTATGGCTCCTACTTTCCTTTCATGTTGGTGCCATTTTTATGAACTAGCATTTGTCACCTTATTGCTTTCTAGTTAAAAGCCACCATATGATTAGATACATTATACGAGGGAGTTGTACCTCTTTAATTGAGAGGAAAGTCGCAAATGCAATTGCAACATTTCTAGAGCTGTTAGTGATTGGTTCTGGTGCATTGGGGGAAAGTTAGAGTCAAATTTATCAATTATCTTAATAGGCCAATTCATTCGCTAACAAGACTGAATAATAAATACATTTTATATGCTTTATAAAACAATAATCACAAGAATTGATTATTATGGATAATAAATGAATCTAAATTGAATTGTGGCACTTTTAACTAGGTTAGAGTAAGGTTGAGAAAGATAAATCAATCCAACTGTACCATTATAAAAAATATTATATACATAAAATTAAATGAATCAATTAATGATTTTTATCTAGTTTACACTAGATTGGATATATTTAATTTTTAAGATAATAATTTATATTTGAATAATTTCTTGATCAATATTTAAATTAAATCTATCTCTCTTTTGTATCTATTTTTATAATTTTAATAGTTATGTCTTTATTGGAGGTAAAAAATAGGTTTTGAAGGGGCTCGAAACCCTTTACAAAATAAAGCAGCTGATGAAAAAATAAAACAACATTAAGTAGCAATCAGCCCGACAACAACAATCCAATAGCCAAAAAGAAGGTAACCAGTCAACAACACTACATATTGTTCAGAATCTCAATAGCTTCCATTTCACTAGTAGCCAACTTCTGCACCTTATCCATAGTATTAGACACCTCAATACCCAAGGCCCCAGCCTGAGCTTTCATTCTATTTCTAGTTTTGACCCCCGACCTGCCAATTTTTACCTCACCACTCAAAACACTACCTTTTGCAACACCCTTCTCACCAGCACACTCCACATCCATCAGCTTACCTCTAGCAGCACCAACAAACACATTGTCCTTTCTCTTTTTCACAGTAGTCACAGGGGAGATCATCTTAGCAGAGTCCAAAATAGCCAAGAACTTAGAGGCATCTCCACCCTTCATCACAACATTCCACATCTTGTCAAATTTATCCTCAAGGGATAACATTCTTCCTTCCAAATTTTGTTTCAGATTAACAGTTTCCTCCACCACAGTATTAGCTATAGTATTAAGAGAATCCATTAAATTATCAATTTGGCTTTGGATAGAAGGATCCTTAGCCTTACTAGCAACACCTCTTATTCTAACATTGGTCCTATTAATCTCATGGAAGAACCACTTAAAAAGTTTTAAAAGCACATTAGCACTATCACGGGCCAAGCCCAACACATCAGACAATTCCTCCCTGTCAAAGTTCTCAATGCGTTTCCCCATAGCGACATCCTCATCAGAAGAACTAACATGAACCTTTTCAGCATAAATTTCTTTACCTTTACCAGTAGGGACATGAGTCTTCATCTTTCGAATGGAGTGGAAAATTTCCTCCACAACAACCTTCCTTTTCATTATCCTTTCCACAATAGTTATGTCAATTTGTTGATATCAACAATTTTAACTAAGCTCTTGATTTTAATCGACAATAAATAGAATTCATTTAATTTGATACCCCTTTTTCCTAGGTGGGAACACATTTAAACAAAATAAAAATGATTTGACAAAGCCAATTTAAAATATCCACTATACAATACCTTAACCATTATAATTCTTCCCAAAACTAATCCATGCATAAAAAGTATCTAAATAACTTTTAAATAACTTAATTCTTGCCTAATAAGATTTAAATCTCCACTTGGTAATTATAAATTTGAAATAAATTGGTAATATAGAATTCAATTATAAAATTCCATATTAATTCTTTTAAGTTGTCACTAAAAGGTCCTAACATCATAGTCCCTCACCATCAAATTAATCTACATTAAGTGAAATTGGGTTAAGTTAAATAATGTTTTATGATAAACAAAAAGTAAATGGGATGAGAATCTGCACCCTTAGATCTTAGGGTTACAAGTTGGAAGCCTTAATTCATAAGGATTGCTTAATAAACAAATTTTCTCCCTATTTCTCATTTTGTCTTCTTGTTGCAGGTTTGGATAAAAGAAGAATGAAGAGGAAAATTATAGTAAGTTTTACAAATTTACTCCATTGTTGCTCTATGTGGTTTCTTGAGAGGCATTCTCATGATTTTTAGTTGAAGAAAGTTTAATCATTTTGCATATTTACACATATTTTATTCCCTCTTATATTCTTGTTCGAATTGCAGGTATAATGGATTTGTTTACTCTTCCAAAAACCAAAAAGAGGATGATTTAAGATTTATCCCTTTTATTTTTAAATTCATATTTATTCACTTTTTTTGTGTGCTTTTTATGTATATAGACATGTTTTATTTTTCTTTTTTGAGCTCAAACAATGCAGATTGGAGACCTGTAAATCACTTCATTTGGCAACTGGTTGTTGCATACATTTTCTAATTTTCATAAGCAAAAGTGAAATTAACAAAATGAAAGTTTTTCTTATGAAATATCTTTATGTAAAATATAAGATGAATGGAGGGGAGTGGTCAACCACATATAAGGGATTCAAATCCCTTTTGAGGGTTGTGTAGGGACTACACCCTATCAAAATCCCCATTCATGGGGGTCGTGGTAGGGTGTAGGCCCTACCACCTCCCTTCTTTCATAGGTGAGAGGGATCACAAAAGGCCTACCCTAGCCATGCCCCGTGACAAGGGGTCGTAGTACGGCTTCGTGGCTGCACCCCATAATGTATTTTATTTTTATTTTCTTTAAAAAAACAAAAAAAAAATGTTTTATTAAAATTTAATATAATATATATTTATATGCAAACAATTTTTTTATTTTTTGATATGTGTTTATAAACAAAGGTATATATAAATATATATTTTTATAAAGTATAAATCTATATTTGAATATATATTATGTATATATCTTTATATTTATATTTATATACTCAAATAATAAGTTGTTCTTGAATATAAAATATGCTCACTTTGAAGGGCACACAATCTATTGAGAGGGGGTGAAGCAATAGATCTAATCAATTCAAAATTCTCAACTTCAACACTAACTACCAAATCTTAGAACTTGAAATTTTGCTACTGTTATCAAAATATATGATTCATCACAAAAAACCCACATGAACAAATAAAACATAAAAGAATAAAGCACACAAGAGAACACCAAATATACGTGGAAAAACCAAGATGGGAAAAACCATGATGAGAATAGTTGCTTAGATATACTACCCTAATCTAGCCTCACAATGCAAAAATGTACAAGTGAATTTTACACACTAAAGTAGGCACCAACCTACTAGAGACAACAATCCCCTAATGTGCTTGCAGGAACCAGCCCCAAATGAAACAATACAACATGTAGAACACCAATCCTATTGGAATACAATGATAAAGCTTGTGGATCTTCAATATAACACATAAATAGAGCCATGTTGAAACTCTTCCTTACTATCAATGATCTTCTAATACTGGCACACTCTCTTTTCTTCACACTTTCTCCTTCAAATATATTTTCTTCACTTTGGTGTAATTATACTTCACATACTATATGCAAGTCACATCCCATGCATCTAAGAATTTGAAATATATACATGACATTACATTAACACTCTTCCATGTTGGCTAGGATTCACAAATAACTAGGACAACATAAGGTGGAACTAAATTCAATTTACATGAGATGTGTAATAGGTTAGTCCAATTTCAATTTTCTTGTTGCCAAAAGAACATGATGTCGTGCACTGCCACAAGGATCTTAACCAGGTCCTATCCTAACACCACACATAAAATTTGAATTTGGAAAAATACTACCCATTATTGCACATGCCTTGAACTCGAATAGGTTGATAAACAAGAACAAAGAACCTTCTGTCACTTCAAACTTCTTGTATATTGAACATATCCTTTGGAAACTAATAAATCTAGTGTACAAACATACTCTCCTTCCAAATCGTAGAGTAAAACTACATTTCAAAAAGAAATTCCAACCATATTTATATTACCAGAGAAATATATCTGCCCAAAAGATATCCTTGTGCAGAATTTCAAACCACCACAGTCATACATAATACATACTCTACATGGTATATTAAGCACACAATACACACCAAATCTTGAAAATACAATAACTCCTCAATAAAACTTGATTTAGTGATACGATTGATGAGACAACTTCTTAATGATTAACACCTTTGGATACACAACATGCTACTAGAAGTATAGCATATATTTTTACAACTTTCTTGCAACACAACATGAAAAGCTCAAGGGAATATAATGATAATTCAAATACTCCAATATTTTTCATTCATGACAACCTTGACATCAAAGACATTTCTGACAACCTTGACACCCTTTGACATCAATGATAACATATCTTCAATAATCTCCCCCTTTGTCATTCAAAATGTTGGGCCACCTAAAAGAACTGCTAAAAAGAACTATTGGGCCATCAAACCAACCAACAACACACGAAGATGTTTACTCCCCCTTTGAATGATTTCTTCTCTATAGTATTTTGAGTTCACTCCCTCCCCCTTTGATAGATATAGCATTTTGAGACCAATATTATTTTTGAGCAATTCAACATTTTGAGTTCACTCTCTCCCCCTTTTAAATCAATGATAAAGGGTCAACACTCTCTCCCTTACTGATATTAACTTCTACAAACACATCCTTAAAATGCAAAGATATGTAGAGTATTTCTTTGAACCATCTTGAATGCAACAACACTTCTTCCTCCTCCTTTCTTTATTTCTAGTACATTGGACAATTTAGAAACTTGCTTCCTAGATAGACTCCCCTTGAGTCCATGTTTCACTTCCTTTGAGAATATATTGTAAGACCACCCAACCTTCTTGTGGTAGATAGACCAAGGTCCCCCTCAACCTATTCTTCCTCTTGATTCAAGAGGAGGGAGCAACAACTCCCAGATTCTACCGAAGAAACTCAAATGCCTCCTTAGGAAGTGAATTCGTGAATATATTTGCTACTTACTCCTTTTTATCAGCATACTCCAACTCTACCTCTTTGTCTGCAACCTCCCCCCTCAAAAAATGATACTTGATTGCAATTTTTTTTTTCCTTGAATGCATCACTGAATTCTTTATATGTTTATTGAACTATTGTTATCACAAAGAATAGAGATAGGTTCATTAAAATCAATCTTCCTTTATTTCAAATTTTACTTCATCTAAAGCACCTAAGTGCAACATGAAGCTGCATCAATATATTATGCTTTTGTTATAGATAAAGAAATTGATTCCTATTTCTTGCTCAACTAGAACACCAAACTGTCACCAAGAAAAACTGATCCTCCACTTGTGCTCTTTTGTTCATCAATACATCCTACCCAATCTGTGTCTGTGTATGTAGTTAAAGTGAAATTTTTACTCTTTGGATACCACAGTTCAAAATATTTAGTAGCCTTCAAATACTTGAATATCCTCTTCATTGATTTAACATGATTCTCTTTAGGTGTTTCGTGAAATTTGTCAACCATTCCAATTGCTTGCATTATATTCAATCTAGATGTTGTCACATACAAAAATCTTCCAATCATGGATCTATACAAGGTCTGATCTACCATAGCAGACTCATCATCTTTACTCAACTTACATCCTATGACCATAGGTGTTCCAACTGGTTTGCAATATTCCATCTCGAATTTACCTAGCATCTCCTTTATATACTTGTGCTGAGAAATTAAAATACCTTTGTTTGATTATGCAATTTATAGCCCAAGAAAGTAAGATAATTCTCCTAGCATTGGCATTTCAAGCTCATTCTGCATTGCCTTATGAAATTCCTTGCAAATGTCTTCACAACTATCAACAATTCACCTCCTTTTGTTTTCATGTATAAAATACTATCTGCACTTCCTCTCTGAAACCCTTGCTACTACAAGTATCCATCCAACCTTGAATACCAAGCTTTGGGGGCTTGTTTGAGTCCATACAAAGCCTTCTTCAATCTGCAAATATAATTTGGATTGTTAGAACATTGAAATCCTTTTGGTTGTTCAATGTAGACCTCTTCTTCTAGCTATCTATTCAATAATTTTGACTTCACATCCATATGGTATACATTGAAGTTCTTGAAAGCTAAAAGAGCTAAAAACATCTTGATTTCCTCCAATCTTGCTACTGGAGAAAATGTTTCTTAAAAATCTATGCCTTCAACTTGAGCATATCCTTTACACACAAGTCTTGCCTTGTTTTGGATCACTTCACCTTCTTTATTTAGCTTTTTTTTGAAAACCAACTTGGTTCCAATCATATTCTTTCCTTTAGGTCTTGGGACATGTTCCCAAGTTTCATTCTTCATGATCTAATTTAGTTCTTCCTCCATAGCTTCTATGAAGCTTTTCTCTTTTCTTGCTTATTTATATGTCTTAGGCTTTATATTTGTCAGTAATGCAAAGTGTACTTGCTCACTCTCTCTCAAGTCTCTTCCAGGTTTGAACCCCACTATCTTTGTCTCCTATAATTTTATTTGTAGAGTGATTTTTCTAAACATACTTTGTTGGATTTTTAGTAACAACCTCTTTTGAATCTTCAATACTATTGTGAATTGGTTCTTCATCATCTTCTACTTCCAAAATACCAGTAGACTGAATAGTTTCATCAACTTTCATATTTGCACTTTTTACTATCCTCTTCAATATTTTTTTATAACATATATAAGCTTTACTTCTTAAAGAATAATCGAGAAAAATTCCTTCATCATATTTGGAATCAAACTTACCCAAATTTTCAACTCTTTTGATGTAGCACTTGATTCCAAATATTCTGAGATTAATAAATGATGTTGGTCTTCCTCTCCATAGCTCATTTGGTGTCTTATCAATCTTGCATCTAATGTGAAATCTATTCAAAATATACACAATAGTTTGTGCAACTTCTCTTCAGTATAAATCTAGTAGATTTTCATGACATAACATAGTTCTTTCCATCTCTTGTACAGTTTGGTTTTTCCTTTCTACAACTCCATTTTTTTTTAGAGCTCTTAGAGTTGAAAATTTCCTTTCGATCCCATGCTCTTCATAGAATCTATCATACTTCTCAAAAGTGAATTCTCCACCTCTATCAGATCTCAAGGCCTTGATTGTCATTACAATTTCATTCTCTACTGATGCATTGAATTCCTTAACTTCTCAAAATCTTCTAACTTCTCTTTTAGAAATGTAATCCAAGTCATCCTAGTGTAATCATCAACATGAAATACTTGTCACCTTGTATAATTTTAGTCCTCATAGGTGCACATAGATTTGTATGAATTATATCTAATGGTTTTAATGTGGAATATTCCTTAGCAAGTTATTTGCTTCTTGTTTTCTTCCCTTCATGATATGGCTTGTAGCTGGTTGATTGAGGATTCTTAATCTTTAGCATATCCCTGACCATTCCTCTTGAGTTAATCTTTACAATGTCATTAAAGTTCACATGTCCTAACCGTTAGTTCCAAATCCAACTTTCTTCTCTCTACACAATGAGACAACTCTATCCATTTAGCTCATTGAGATGATATATATCATTGTCTATTCCAGTTCCTTTCATAATTAGTTCACTAGTGATTGATTCCTTGATTTCACAACCTTTAGCACTAAAAGATAGCTTATAGCATTTATCACACATATGAATGACACTTCATAGATTATCTTTAAACCTTCAACATATAAAACATCATGTGTCTTTGTGACACATATAAATGACACTTCATAGATTATGCTTTAAACCTTTAGCACTAAAATATAGCTTATAACCTTTATCACACATCTGAATGACACTTCATAGATTATGCTTTAAACCTTCAACATATAAAACATCACGTGTTTACCACCATCAAGACTTAAAGTACCCTTACTAGAAATTTTGGAAATTTAATTATTTCCAATGGTCATAGAACCACCTTCAAATTTCTTGAAATTCATGAACTTAATTTTATCTCTAGTCATGTGGCTTGAGCAACCACTTTCTATGATCCATAGGTTCTCCTTTTGAGCATGTAGTGTAGTTTGATCAATCATTGACTTTTTTGACTTCTTTTCTTTAGGAACCTTCTTCCAGACCTTTTTGATTCATGACTTCTACTTTCTGATCCTTTCCTTCCACTTTTTTGTAGTAGAGAACTCACAAAACAACTTTTGTAGTTTCTCACAATGTATCCAAAGTTTTTTGCATTTAAAGAAAATGATATTAAAATTGTATAGAGGTGAAAATTCATTATTGCTAACAAAGTTATTTCTTCTTACCAGAGGTTTTCTACATTCTACAACCTTATGTCTAAAATTATTGCAATTAAAACAATAACCAAAGAAAGGAAAATTAAACCTAGTGTTGTATCACTGTCTTCTATATTTTCTTCTTTTGTTCTACACTTGAATAAATCCATCACTATGTGTCACACTTTCATCACTTTCCTTGCTTCTTTTAGACTTTGAACTTTTGGAGCTGGTCACTTCTAGGCTTTCCTTAGCAAACTTCATAGTTTTTCTATCACCTTTTTCTTATGATCATCCAAACCTATTATGGTTTTGACATGTAAATATCTCTAACTTCCACATATTTGATCTAGGGCTTTTGTACTCTTTCCAAAATTCATTTGTAATTGTTGATTCACCTTCTCAAGCTCTTTTCTTATTATCACAATTTCACCTTCCATCTTTTCGCAATCTTTATCTCTTAATAACAAATTTTTTATCATGATTTCTTGAATCCTTTTTGCTCCCTCTATCTGGGTCTTCAAATCAACAATCATCTTTTCAACTTGCTTAAATTCCTAAGATACCTTTTCTTTAGCCCTCACTTCTTCAACAATTCTATTCTTCAGTCTTTTAATTTCTTTTTCTAGAATCCATTTTAGCATCTCCTTCAGTAGTCTCAATATCCATGAACATAGCTTTATCTTTTTCATCTCCAGAGACATCTTCATCTTCTTCTTCAGTGGAGTAGTATTCTTCCTCATTAGTGTAGAAACTCTTATGTTTATTTTGACCTTTGAACCTTCTCTAAAATGATTTATTTCCATTCTTTTTCTTGGTATTGTTAGAATTCTTATGAGGACACAACCATAAAATGTCCTACTTCACCACAATTGAAACAATTAAAATGTAACTTTCCTTTGTACTTATTGGAAACTCTTTGTAACTTCCTGACAAAATTTACTTCTTTTAGATCTGATCCAACACTAGAGTCTTGATCAACCTACTTCATAGATACTCTGAATTTAACCTCTTTCCTTCTAGAATCTTGACTTTCAAATCTCATCTCAAACATGAAGTTAGAATTTGATGTAGTTCGGCCAACTTTAAGACATTTACGGGTAAGTGCACCAAGATGGTTCCCAAAAAGGGGGCTTAAGTAGCCACTTTTTTTTTTTTGAAATAAGGAAATATTGATCTTGGACGTGAAATTGAGGATAGCTACACTCAAAATTTTGAGATGGAAAAAAAAAATTGAAGTGCTCCGAGTCTATTTTCTAAAATACTAATTTATTTTGAAAATGGTTGAGATTAAGGGGTTCAAAAGAGGGATGTACAAAAATTGTTGTTATTTTTGTCAAAAAACATAACATAGCAACTCTTGTATGACCCTAGCACAGTGGAATTTTTGTAGTATTTTTAAAATCGCTACGGTCATAAGTTAGTTAACAGTATCTAGTGATGCACGATTTTTCTGATAAATTTTTAATAAATATTTGATTTTTTACTAATTTTCTAAGTGGGAACTTCCTAAAAAGCAGAATTTTGGTCGTGCTCCCCCTAAAATTTTTGGAAAGTAATAGATTTATTTTATTTTTTATTTTTTAAAAATTTGTAGAATGGAGTCTAGTTTCTAAAAATGTAATTCATTTGAAATTTTGATGAGCGATTAATTTATAACAAAAAAACACCAAACACTGCTTTTTGACAAAAAAAGGCCTACAAACAAAATAAATTATGGATGAAAGGCTTAACATTGTCAGAAAGTTAAAATAATTACATCGTTGGAAAGCTAAGAGAGTACCTAACATTACCCATGTGTTCAATTTTGTTGATATTGAACCAGATGCAATCCTGATGGTGAGCATGAACCCGATTATGTGAAAAATTGTAGAATTTGAATAAACACATCTCTGGTCATTGGGAATTTCCTCCAAGCCTTTGGGTTGGTATTCCAAGGAAAATTCCAAAGCTAAGGCTCAGGGATTCCCAAAGAAAAATATAACACGCTCGCATTATATGTTAGTTTTGACATTTTTTTGCTTCTCTGGGGAACATGTCTAGCAACACATAATGCGCTTGCGTTATGTCTTCCTTTAGTTAAATGCCACTTTATTGAATGTTTTTTGATATGTTTGTATGTATATATATGTTAGCATGTCATGTATGTATGTATGTATGTACACATGCTTGTATGTATGCCTATATGTATGTATGTATGCTTGTGGGAGAGAGAG
>VDFB02000013.1:206207970-206279194 GCA_007258455.2 Sequoia sempervirens | reverse complement strand
AGAGAGCATGGGAGAGGGTGGGAGAGAGTTGGAGAGAGTGGGAGAGAGTTGGAGAGATTGGGTGAGTGGGAGATAGGGTGGGAGATAGGGTGAGAGAGGGTTGGAGAGTGTGGGAGAGAGGGTAGGAGAGTGTGGGAGAGAGTGGTTGAGAGTCAGAGAGCATGGGAGAGAGTGGGAGATAGTGGGTTCAGGTATTTCTCTCTCACTCACTCCCTCTATCTCTCTCCCCTCTAACCTTAACCCTTTCTTCCTCTATCTCTCTCCCACTCCCTCCCTTTCTCTCTCAACCCTCTCCTTCCTACCCCCTCTCCCTCTCTTAGGTCTCTATCTCTCTCTGTCAGTCACTCCCTCTCTCTCTCCCCTCTACTCTTAATTGTAAACCTTAAACTCTTAACCCTTAAACCCTAAACCCTTAAATCCTCTACCCTTTACCCTTGGCCCTTCCCCCCTCTATCTCTCTCAAGTCTCTCTCTCTCTCTCTCACTCACTCCCTCTATCTCTCTCCCCTCTACCCTTAACCCTCTACCCTATAAATCTTAAAAAAAACCAACTTTATTATAACGCGAGTGCGTTATGAATAAGTAGAGACATGGTTGTTTTAGCAAAAAATAATGTGCTCGTGTTATAACGCGAGTGTGTTTTGTATTGCACTAAAAACGGTAGAAAAACACAATATACCTATGATGTCGGCCCACATTTTGTATATTCTCTTGGTTCTACACATGCTCTGACAAAAAGTAGCTTTTTGGTGATTGAGTGAAGTGTGCATGCATGATTTTTAGATTTCTCCACCTTTTTCATGATCTTTCCATCACCTTTGCATGAAATAGCAGAGTTTTCACATTGAAAGGAATATAATATCAATTCAAGTTTGAATTATAGTGATAACTGATATACAATTGAAGTTTGGAGGGGAACAAGCTTTTGAAAAAGTCAATTTTCTAAGGAGTTTGAGGAAAGAAGAAGCAAAGGATACATAATTGGGTAGAAATCCTCCATTTGAAACTTTGGTTTTTTAGGTATATGAAGTCCTTGTACATTTTCTTTCATTCTATTATGGCTTGCTTTCATTTTTGTTGTTTTGCTTATTCCATGTTGATCAAATTGTTTGTTTGTCATGTTACAACTTTAGGTTGTCAATGTACATTTTAAATTACACAATTCTATACACTTTCTTATTACATTTTTAAACCACATCTCTTTGAGGCATTTTGTTAAATTTAACAATTGACTTTCTTAGTGTATGTTTCCAAAGCTTTCATTGAGGTATTTTGTCAAATAGTTATACAAACCAACTAATTTCCTTGTCTATGCTACCAAATTTTCCATACATGTCTCTAAAAAATTGGAATATACTCCTAATGCAGTAGGGGGAGGCCTGCAACACACAAACACACAAAATCTACAAACAAATTTTCAATTTACAATTTCATCAGGACCTCTTCTTTCAACAAATTCACATTGTTTAGGTTGTAGCATATCAAAGTCACTCAATCGGGTATAATTCCCCACACAACCTTCTCACTTCTCAGTAGACCCCCAAATCCAAAAACAGTCTTTACTTAGGTCTCAAAATAAAATATTTTCTAGGTTTTAGGACCTTGCATGCTCAAATAGGTTTCCAATACAAAAACCCTCAATTTTCTCATAAATATCTAGGGTTTTCTATATTTCACAACTCCAAGGCCTTCCAAGCCTCACCAAAGCATCAAACAAGTTTTTCAGGGTCTACAAAAACAAAATAAACCTTCACTAGGCCTTTAGCCTCATTAGATCTCAAAAAACACCACTTTGGTTCCTCCTTTTCATGCCAAAAACTCACATTCTCAGCCTAAGATAGCATCACCAGCCCTATAGATTCCTTACCACTATTAAAAGAAACATGAAAAATTGAAAACAACATATTATAGGCATTTCTTTCAAATCACAGGTCACCACAGTAGGAGGAAAGGCTCCATCTTTAAATTAAAGTAAAACTCAATACCCCGCTGGTTTGTACAGGCTGATCAGGAAGAATAGAGTTTTTCTTTCACTAAAACAACCAAAGGAGTCTCAAAATAGATTGAAGTCCAACTTAAGACCTGACACCACAGTGATTTATGAATTTCTAATCATGGGAGGCCTGTATTGGGCTATACACAGGAAAAAGAAACTTAAAACAAAGAAAAAATACTTGAAACTCCATAGTTTAGGCGTTCAGTAGAGCACCAAATCCTCAAAAGAAATTCATTGAACCCTTTATTTGGGCTTGTATGATGTTTTTATACATTTTCAAATTAGGATTCCCAACTTCCTTGAACTCCCATAACCACCCTTGAACCACCAAACCTTCATTAAGCCTAAAAGTACTAGTATTAGCAATGGTTTGCTTAATAAGCTTCATTATGATTTTTTTTTGTTCTACAGACCTAGGACCATTTATACACCTTTATTTTACCCATTACAGAGCCTTTCAACATATCCAACAATCACCAATGCTTGTTTTGTACCAAACTGCACAAACTATCAAGTTTTCTACGCTTTTAAGGGTCCAAATTAGCCCACTTTTACAAAGGGACCACCTTCAAAACTTGTCCAAATCTCCTGAAACCTTGGGGAAGCACTTTATATCTATCAAAACTTCAGATTATAGCATTATATTGCAGATATTCAATCATTTACCACCCAAACTATAAAACCCTCTCCCTAGGCTTATAAACCCTATGTTTTATTGAAAGTAGCACTTGCCAAACACTCCAAAACTTGATAACTATTGAAATAAGCCCAAAATACCCTACTCATGTTCAATATAACGTAAAATAACGCTTCCCAACTCAAAAACTCAATTTCAGTCACCAAAAGCTCAATTTTGTTAAGGAAAACTCAACATTTCCTCATTTGGTTTGACACCCAATCCAAGGATCATCCTCCATTCAAGTTTATCATGGCCTTTTATAATGTTTCCCTCTTAAAACAAACCACTTCAACTTTAAAAACTAACATTTGAAAGAGGTGACCGTTGGTCTCTCTCTTTAATAGAATTTTACAACCCTTCACTATTAGTTAATTTGACTTGACTTAGCACTTTTTGCACAGGTAAAATTATTCATCATGCCAAAGAAAAAAATTGTTAAAAGGAAAAAATTAATAGATGATCAGCTCCAAGCCTTCAGAGATAAAGAGAAAAAATAGATGAGGGAATATCGTGAAAAGCAAAAATTGGGAATGATTGATGAAAACAAGCCAGTTGAAGAGGAACCTCAACTGTCAAAAAGAAAAATGAAATTGGCAGCACAAAGGGAATGAATGCGAAAGAGTCATGCTAGGGGAGATGCAGATACTATAGTTGGACACACACCCTCTACTGCAAGTGAATACAAAGGTACACCATTAAGCACAAGTGAATATGGAGGGACACCATCTACGACAAGTGAGTATGGTTGGACACCATCCACCACATCTGAAGTTGAGAGTACATCATCACTCGGATTTGACAAACAAGGTATGCCATCATCCCCACGTGAACCTCAAGGTATGTATTCTATTCCACCCTCGATCGAAGGTACACAACCTAGCCCACCTCAATTAAATATTGATGAAATTGCTAATGTTGAGATGTATGTACCTAAGAGAACACCACCTAGAATTTTGCATAGAAATCCAAAGTTTTTTATTAATATTGTGAGGATATTTTGAAGCACATGGAAGGTAAGATTCCAGAACGCACTTGTAGAAGATATGCTGATAAGATTTGGAAAATGTTCTTTGAAAGGCTAAATGAGACCGCAAGATGTCAACTATTTGTTCAAATGATGCGGGGTTTAAAGTACAAAAACATCATTAAGACTCTTGGGTTGAGAACATCGAATGCATCAAGTGAAAACACTATTGTGAAGAATCTAATGGATGCTTATGAGAGTGTGGGTAAGACCTCATGCTCAAATGATAGTAATGTCAGCCGACGTGTCATTACATTGACTTTGGTAAGCTATCAAACAAAGAGATCTCATCTCATTAAAAAGACAAGTAAACAAATGGGAATTAGTAGAATTTTTTTATCAAAAGCCATTCAAAGGCGGGAAAGAATTGAGGGCATCAATTCAAATGAATTATGGGTATTCTCGGGAAGACTACCACATAAAGATAAAAAAAGTTGTTGAAGCATTGCGAACACTAATTGAAGATTATTGGAAGAATAATACAAGGCCATCTCTGAATCAAAAGGATGTAGTAAGAAGGAGAATATGTAGTCGGAACCGTGAGCCACATCCAAAGGATTTTTTGGATACGACTCAAACCCAATTTTTTCATAAATTTCAAAATGCTTATCCTCAAATTAGTATTTCTCAAAGATTTTTTGAAATGATTAAACCTTTTTATTTCAAGATAAATCACACACATGAACTACTTGTTGCTATAGATTGCATATTGAATTCACTAACCATCATGATGTTTATCGTTCTATATGTTTAGATGCATACTAACAATGTTTTGTAGGATTGTGGCATAGAAGCCCCACCGAAATCTTCAAGAGAGTTCTTATAATTTTTTTTATGTCAAATAGAGGATGGCCAAATATTCTACAGGACAACATGCTTGGATGGTTCATGCGAGCATTGCGGTGGCTTGCAATGAATGCCAATATGTCAACATATGGAAAGCACAGATGAGGTGGGACATAAACTAGTAGATTTTAGGAAGGTATAAAACAGTGGCATACACTACAAAAGATGGGTCTCAAGCAAAAAGGTGTGATTTGGTTATAGAGAAGATTCCAGTGTATCAGTTTATGTCCATGTTTTGTGAGAATCTAGTGTATGAGTATGCAAGGTATACCCATAGAGCCTGATGGCTGGACATGCAATTCAAGCTATGCAAGGAAATCTTTCTAGTTGGCAGCATAGTATTAGTGGTTGAATTTGCAGAGAACTACACTCTACAACCATAGTGTAAGGTGCAGTCACAGTATTACAACTCCACACAGGTTTCAATATTTGTTCACATATCATTCATTCATGCAACTGATAGTACAGAGGACCAAAGGAAGGTATTGAGGGAGTATCACTTTTATATTAGTGATGATAACATACATTCTCCAGAGTTCGTGCAAGGTTGTTTCCAAATGTTCTATAGTGATTTTACTCGAAGGGGCATATCATACAGTCGACATATAATATGGTCGGATAACTGTGCAACACAGTTCAAGAACGCACTCATGTTCTACTGGTTGTACATGATGCATCTCACTACAAGTGTTCAACATATGTGGAAATTTTTGTGAGGTCGAGCATGGAAAGGGGGAGCATGATGGTGCAGGAGTATGCGTGAAAAGAGCATTAGCACGAGAAGAGTTAAAGTATAAAGATAGTGCAAAGTTGATAGATGCAAGTTCAATCGTCGAGTGGTGTAATGGTTCAATGGGTCCATGTAATGAAGGTATGTCTTCAATTCATAGATTTTTTTGGTTGATGGATGATACTAACATTGCACCATATGAGGATTGTTGTACACTAATAGGATCGAGTGAGCTACACTCTTTCCTTAGCTCAAATGCAATTTCATGGAGTATCGATACACATAAGATGGCATGATTTTGTTCTTCATGTACAATGCAAGCCTGAAATGATTGTGAGTCAGGGGAGTGGGTTGACAAATGGTTGACAAGTTATCTTAGCCCACTTCACACATATTTCCCTTCGACAACATTGGAACTAACAAAGATGGAATCATCGGTCACCTTTGACCACGTTTAAAATCTAGTTCAACCAGGTAATATATCTACTTGCTTAGTTTTTGAAATTCCATATTGTTATCTTACTTTTTACTATATTCATAATGTTGACCAATTTCAAGTGATTTTCTGCACATATCAATGTAGGGCATGTTTATGTAGTTATTGCAGATGAAGAAAACGAAGAGGGAACATACTATTACTTGTGTCATTGTGTTGAGGCAAAAAATAAATTGGAAGCCCCAGTTATAGATGGAGAAAACATCGAATACCCTACAAGCTTAGTTGTTGTTACTGGAACGTGGCTTAGAAGGTACCCACATAAGAGTGTTAAACATTGGTTGTTTGAGGACTTTGACACACATCATAATATTCTTCATTTCTCAAACCTTGTTGTGGCATCCAGTGTTCATTTGAGAAAATATGGGGGTAGACCTTTGAACAAGACCTTGTGGAAGGTCCATGAGTCTGACCATGAGGCAATACTTGACACAATAAAGAGTAGAGAAGATCCGGATGGTTCATTGGATTAATTTGTAAGTATATGCACAATGGTTCTTATTAATTTATACTTATATCCACGTTAATTTGTTTGATGCCAATGCTATCATCTTATTTTACTTGGTGTATCTGTAAGTAACTCGGTAAACATTGATTGGTGTCCCCTTGCAGAAAATGTAGATTTATGAGCCATCCAATAGAATCTCAGGCATAAAAGCAATGCAACATCCCTATTTTGATGATCTTGACAAATCTCAATTATAAATTTCAGCCATTACAAAAGTGCGTGCGAATCTTGGTGAGCGAATTTCAAGTTATTCATTTGAAGTTAACCTTATCATGAGCACCTATGATGTAGACATTATAGGAGCATCTCAAATTTCAAGATATTCTAGATTAATGAGAGGTGTTGTGTGCAATAGGTATCTTGGAACTCGTAGTGAAGATGTATGACCAAGAGTGACTAAGTTGAGAGACTACCATGCCTATCTATAAGTGCCTTCTATCTATTTTCATTTCATTTCCATTTTGGATGAGCTATTTCTTTTTACTCTTTTACTTTGCGTACATTTGTAACTAAACTAGTAAAAATTGATTGGTCTCTCCTTGCAGAAAATGTTGATTTTTGAGCCATCAAAGAGAATCTCAACCAAAAAAGCAATGTACCATCCTTATTTTGATGATCTTGACAAATCTCAATTCTGACTTGAAGCCATTATAAAAGAGCATGTGAAGCTTTGTGAGGGAGTCTCAAGTTACTCATTTGAGGTAAACCTCTAAATGAGAACCTATGATGTAGACATTATAAGAAAATATCGAATGTATGAGTGACATTGTAAAATATCTGTGAGAACAGAGTAACTAAGGCATTGTAATGAGATTTGTACTTGTAATGAAATTTATTGAAATATTGAAATTTGGTGCAAGGAAACCAAGGTTATTGAACAAATTTGGTTCATGGAATTATTTTAAGTTAGTAAATTGTGTTTTGAGTAAATTGTCAATTGAATAAGGTCATATTACATGGTTAATTGATTTATAATGTAATAAGTCATGTTAGTTACAAGCTCAACAGTTAGGCATGTTTGGAAAGATGTAGAATCATTTGTAAAGGCTAGATTTAAAGCCTCTTGAAGTCTCAAACACAATGTAATTTTCGTGCAGGAGCACCTAGTCTCCTACTTGCAAAATTTCACTTTTTGAAAATTTATAGGTGGTCAATAAATTAGATTAAGGTATTTTGTGTTTATTTATGCTAAATAAGGTCAATCAAGACCATTTAAGGTCTATTAGGGTGAATTTTGAGTCTTAGTGGTCAAATGTGCAAAAAATGCATTCTTGCTACAAAATTGTCAATATTTGAATTTGTAGCCTTTTGAAGGCAAATCTTTGAATTTGGTTGTAAATGTGCAAGAATGAGGTCTAAGAATTTGATTTAATATTTAGAGAGCTTGGTTTTCATGGTTTTCCTTTCAAATCCTCTGCTTTTATTGTTCCTACGATAAACTGTTTAATAGAGTTGGTGGAATTACCTTTCTTAGTAATAACTATTAGTTCAAGATTGAGATTGTTAACCTTGAGAGAGTATGAAATGGGAAAAAGGAATTTTATATGGCTATTATTTTGAAAGACTTCAAGTGACATGTACTCCAAATTGACACCATTCCTCAATATTCACTTGATGGAATGAAGGAATGGTTAAACTCCATGGATATAAAGTATTATGAAAGCATAATGAACTTGAATTGGTGGCCAATTTATTGAAGATGGTGGTTGGGAATTTTTTAATATGGAAGTTGTTGATTCTAATTCTGATAATTCAGAAGAGTCAGAACAAGGATATATGAGTTCCCTCTAATGTAGAAGAGGAATCAAAATCAGATTTCATGTAGCCACCATCAAGAGTGTTACAAGCCAACAAGATGGAGGGAATTCTTATATAAGGATAATTTTCAATGTTGTAGGTACTAGCTTTAATACCAACTACAATGGCAACATTGAAATTCCCTAGCAGTATTTATGTTGAGGAAATTTACTTTAGATGCAAAGATTCAAAGTACATCAACCATGTGGTACAAATGATTAAATCCTAGAGATGATCTGTAGCAATGAAAGAGTTTGAAAAGGCAGAGAGAGCTACACTGGTGACTCAGGAGAAACTTCAGGTTTCAAAAACAAAGTCAATTAGGCTAGCGGATGTGTGGATCAGGCCAGCATTTGGTGGAAGAGGAAGAAAGATGACTAGAACTCTGGAGGCCCACCATACTAGATTCGGTATTCAACCATGAGAGTAGATGAGAGAGTTGATATCATGTATCAAAACATTAAGCATGCATTCTTCCAACCAGCGGAGAAGGAGATGATTAATTTGCTTCATTTTCATTTGCATAACCATATCAAGGCATGGGAACCAAGAATACCAAGGATGTTGAGTTTTATGTGGAGGTAATGGATGTGGTCCAAACTTTAGGAGGGTCAAGAAGGTCAATGTATACCATTTAGTAGGTTTTGTTCATCAAGGAAAATAAGGAGTAGAATATAGGATTTTGAGTTTTGTATTAAAATAAGGTCTATGAGACCATTATAATATGTATTTAGTCATATTTAAGATGTATTAGGTGTTTAGGAGGTCGGGTTTTTCAAAAAGTGCAAAATGTTTAAAAATTGCAAAATTGTGCAAAATTTGCAAACTCAAACGTTGTAAATTTGCAAAATTTGCATTATGGAGGGAATGTGAAGAGTCAAACCAGTTCAAAGGTTAGTTAGGAAGGTGAATAAATTTTTAATTGGTGGGAAAGATTTTAAAAACACGAAGAACTCGAATTGAAGGTTGGATTTTGTGATTTGAAGAAGCAAAAATAACAAAAACTCAAAATTTTCTAGAATTTTCTGTATTTTCAGCTGTAGCAGCAGATTGTACAGCCTATATTTCAATTATTTGATCCATATTTTTTGATATTTTCATATTAGATGTAGTTACCTTTATTTTTAATCCATTTATAAGGTTTTCTATAACATTTTGTGCATTTTATCATCAATTTACTAAAACCGGCCTGAACTTGTACATTTGAAGGTTTTGAGTCAATAAAAATGGATTTTTGACCCATTCCTCTTTTTGTAGCCTCTATAACTTGAGGAATGGGTATTTACTAACATTATTAAGGTGTGGGAATTATGTGTTAGTGTTGGGGAGGTCTGAAAGTGAGATGGGTGTGAAACGAACGTGTGTAAAAGTGAGTTTTCTTTAAGAAAAATGGTGGTTTTGAAGAGTCAAATTGTGTTTTTCTGTAGGGAAGCATTATTTTATGATTGTTTGAGCTTGTTTAGGGTATCAAAAACTTTTTTGAGTAATTTTTAGTTTGTGGTTAGCTTTGGAAGTATCATTTTCAATAAACCCCTAGGGTTTAGGCTACAATAGAGGGTTTTGTGGTTTACCCATTGTACTGTGGTTTAACTTAGATCTGATTGTGGATTTTAAATTTTTTACACCTTAGAATTTCTTCCCCAAGAGTTGGTAAGTTTTGGATAAGTTTAGAGTATAGACCCTTTGTAAAAGTGGCCTAATTGAGGCCTAAAAAGAGTGAAATTTCAAGTTTTGAAGGAGTTGTTACAAAGAAACTTATGGAGTTGTGTTAATATGTTAAAAAAATAAATAATGGGTCCTTGAATTGAGTTAGGTTGTGAACTGGAAGTGTGTGGTTGAGAATTTGTACCTAATTTAGTGGGTTTCCTATGCTACAAGGGAATAGTGTGATTTGGTTGAGAAAGAGTGAAATGGAGAACTTGATGATCTAATACCTGGATGGTTGTTGAATTTGTGATTATTTGTGTTATAGGACCTCCCCCAATTGCATCAATGATCTTGATGAAATTGAGGAAGAACAAAAAGAGAGGGATAGGAAAAATAAAATCAATACAGAGTTTCAAGGATTTGTCAAGCGAGTAAGAGAGCTATGGGAGCAGCTTCATCTAAAAGATTTTAAACTAGAGTTTGATATACCATTTAGAGAGCTTGGTTTGCATGGAGTTACTTTCAAATCCTCTGCTAGTGATTTTGATTCTAATAATTCGGAAGAGTCAGATTGAGGATATGAACCTTCTAATGTAGAAGAGGAATGAGAATCACTCTTCATGTTGTAGGTACCGACTTTAATACCAACTACAGTGGCAACACCGAAATTCCCTAGCAATATTTATGTAAAGGAAATTTCCTTTAGATGCAATTATTCAAAGCACATCAACCATGTGGTACAAATGATTAAATCCAAGAGACAATTTGTAGCAATGAAAGAGTTTGAAAAGGAAAAGAGAGCTACATTGGTGACTTAAGAGAAACTTCAACTTTCAAAAACAAAGCCAATTAGGCTGGAAGGCATGTGGAGTGGGCTAGCATTTGGTGGAAGAGGAATAAAGATGAATAGAACTTTGGAGGCCCACCATACTAGATTTCAATATTCAACCATGAGAGCAAAAGAGGGAGTTGATATCATGTATCAAAACATTAAGCATGCATTCTTCTAGCTAGTGGAGAAGGAGATGATTACTTTCCTTTATTTTAATTTGCATAACCATATCAAGGCATGGGAACCAAGAAGACCAAGGATGTCGAGTTTTATGTGGAGGTAATGGATGTGGTCCAAAATTTAGGAGGGGCAAGAAGGTTATCTTGTTTTTATTGCTGCTACCTACTTTCAAAGTGTTCTTGGATTGAAAGGTTTCATGATGTGATTCAACCCATTCCAATTTTTGTGCCTATTGTAACGTATGGAATGTGTCATATAACTTGTAAAATACATTCCTAACCTGATTATAATGTTGTGGAGTCAAGGCTAGGTGTTTGGGATGATGTTCTAGGGTTACAACAGGGTATTTTCATGATGAAAATGAGGGTTTCAAGTGGTTTTTTGACAAAATGTGGGAAGGATTGTCCATGTAATGTATTATTCACCATGTGTAGGGTCTGGTAAGTGTGTCTAGTGCTTTGTTTGGGTATGGTAGGTGCGGGAGATAGGATTTTTATTAAAACCCCAAGTATTTTGCTTGAAATAGAGGGTTTGGTGTATTAGGGGTGTAGAGGTCTTGGACCTAGAAACAAATCATGGAATTGGAGGTTTTGACACATAACATACTATTTTTTCAGGAGTTTGAGTGAAGATCTAGTGTTTAAAAGGTCGTCTCTTTGTAAATAGGGCTAATTTAGTAGCCTTTATGCAAGGTGGTCTATTGGATCTTAATGATGGTACAAAGAAACATGGTATGATCTCTTGGGAATTTGTCTTAGGGTCTATGCTAAAGCTTGATTGATGTTTGGTTGGACATTGGATGACCTTCTCTAAAAGATAAGCCCACTTGATGAGATTTGGAGACTATAAGTTAGGCAAGGGTTTGTTGAAAAACTATACTCAAAACTTCCCACAGCCAACCAAAGCCTAAAACACGTTCAAAAAGGTCTACACAAGCTTAAAAGTTCAAGAGATATTTCTACCCCCAAATATTTCTTCAAACCCTAGTAGTAAACCACCATTTTCCACTAAAAAATGTGCCATTTGACATCTAGGGCATCACCTAAAAACCCTCTATTCACCTCCCTTGTGCACAAAACTATGAAAACATGTTTTATAACCATAACTAAGCCTTTCCATTGAGTTATAGAAGCATACAGTGGGTGAAAGGATTAATATGACATTTTAATGCACTTAAAACCCTTAAAACAAGGTATACAAACCAACCCTCAATAATTGGCTTCTAAAATGCACAAAATCACTTGAAATCTAACCAAAAAAAAAATAAAACAAGTTAAGTTTTCTGCCCACAAAATTCCATAAAAAACAAAGCACAATCACCATGTACGAAGCCGTACAGTTCAATGAAACATCAAATCCCAAAGTGCAAAAGGGTAGCAATCTTTGACGAGGTATTAATCGAATACCATGGTACTTACGAAATATCTGTCTAAACCTATGGGATCATGTTGGGGCCATCTACAATAACCTCTCTCAGTTTTTGTTATCTTGGAGTGGTTTCCTCGTGGTTTCTAGTTTTTAGTTGATGGAAAAAGTGTCAAATGCAAGCAGTGGAAAGTTGCAAAGTGGTGCAACTTTTGTTCTGCAACTCATGTGACCAAACAGACTGTTCCAACATGTTTGAATAGGTTTTTTTACACTAGGAATGGTCCTCTTTCACACCCAAACATGTGGAATTGCTCTGAGCGATGTCCAACTAGATCAATCCCTTAAGGGTCCAAAGGGCAAAATGGCTGCAAAGTTCAACATGAGGTTAATCGGACACCATGACACTTAAAGAATTCTCATCTAATCCTATGGGATCATGTTGGGACCCTCTAAAATAACTTCTCTCATTTTTTGTTATCTCAAAGTGGTTTTCCCGTGGTGTCCAGTTTTCAGTTGATGAAAAAAGTGTCAAATGCAACAGTGGAAAGTTGCAAGGTGGTGCAACTTTTTTTTTGCAACTCGTGTGACCAAATGAATTGTTCCAACATGTCTAAATAGGCATGTTTATGCTAGGAATGGTCCTCTTTCACACCCAAACATGCGGAATCACTCTGAGCTACGTTCAACCGGATAGATCCCTTAAGGGTCTAAAGGGCAAAATTGTTGAAAACTTCAACATGAGGTTACTTCGACATCGTGTCACTTAGAAACTTCTCGTATGATCCTATGGGGTCATGTTGGGACCCTCTACAATAAACTCTCTCAATTTTCATTATCTCAGAGTGGTTTTCCCATGGTGTCCAATTTTCAGTTGATGGAAAAAGTGTCAAATGCAAGAAGTGGAAAGTTGCAAGGTGGTGCAACTTTCATTCTACAACTCGTGTGACCAAAAAGACTATTCCAATGCATCCGAATAGGAATTTTTATGCTAGGAATGGTCCTCTTTCTCACCCAAACACTCAAAATCGCTTTGAGCTACGTTCAACCAGATCAATCCCTTAAGGGTCCAAAGGGCAAAATGGCTGCAAACTTCAACATGAGGTTACTCAGAGACCGTGATGCTTAGAAACTTCTCGTCTAATCTTGTGAGATCATGTTGGACCCCTCTAAAATAACCTCTCTCAATTTTCATTATCTCAGAATGGTTTTCCTGTGGTGTCCAATTTCAGTTGATGGAAAAAGTGTCAAATGCAAGTAGTGGAAAGTTGCAAGGTGGTGCAACTTTTGTTTTGCAACTCGTGTGACCAAATAGACTATTCCAACGTATCTGAATAGGCATGCTTACACTAGGCATGGTCCTCTTTCACACCCCAACATGTGGAATTACTCTGAGCTACATTCAACAAGATCAATCCCTTAAGGGTCCAAAGAGAAAAATTCTTGCAAACTTCAGCATGAGGTTACTCGGACACCGTGACACTTAAAAAATTCTTGTTTGATCCTATGAGATTGTGTTAGGGCCCTCTATAATAACCTCTCTCATTTTTTGTTATCTCAGAGTGGTTTTCCCATGGTGTCCAATTTTTAGTTGATGGAAAGGGTGTCAAATGCAAGTAGTGGAAAGTTACAAAGTGGTGCAACTTTCATTCTACAACTCATGTGACCAAACAGACTGTTCCAACACATTGGAATAGGAATTTTTACACTAGGAATGGTCCTCTTTTTCACCCAAACATGCGAAATCGCTCCGAGCTATATTCAACCGGATCGATCCTTTAAGGGTCCAAAGGGAAAAATGGCTACAAACTTCAACATGAGGTTACTCAGACATTGTGATGCTTAAAAACTTCTTGTATGATCCTATGGGATCATGTTGGGAACCTCTACAATAACCTCTCTCAGTTTTCGTTATCTCTAAGTGGTTTTCCTGTGGTGTCCAATTTTCAGTTGATGGAAAAAGTGTCAAATGGAAGCAGTGAAAAGTTGCAAAGTGGTGCAACTTTCATTCTACAACTCGTGTGACCAAACAGACTATTCCAATGCATCTAAATAGGCATGTTTACACTAGGCATGGTCCTCTTTCTCACCCAAATATGTGGAATTTTTCTGAGCTACGTTCAACCGGTTCAATCCCTTAAGGGTTTGAGTGTAGTATGTTGAAATAGGCCATTCCACCTATTGTTCAGGCTGTGTCTTGATGATATAGTCCTGATGTAAGTAGGATAGGGAGTGGTAATAAGAAAATAGCATTAGTGATGGTATTGGAAGAGATTACTAATGTTGCCCCTGTTGAAAATTCAAAATTAAGGCCACTTAAAAGCAAGGCTAGAAGACATGAAAAGAAGAAATTACTTGAAAATAAGTTAGAATAGGTTGGAAATAGGGTGAGATTGTGAAGTTTGATGTGTTCAAAAGGTCTGGAAGGATAGGGGAGGTCAAAAGTATGTTATGGAATGACATGCCCTAGTTGGGAAAACAAGGGTTTTGAATGAAAAAGAGAGGTTTGAGGGAGTAAACATGGGTAAAGTCAAGGGGAAACATAATTTGGTGGTCAATTAAGTTTGTGCAGGAAGAATGAAGAGTGTTAGAATAGGTTTTGAGGTTCATGTTCAGGGGTTTGGTTCGCCGATTTGGCCAAATCTTTTTGGAGGGGGGTTCAGTTCATTTTGGGTTCATTGTTACAAAAAACATGTAGAAACAAAATATATATCTATGCAACCTAGAAGCATGAATTAGGATTAGAATATCACATATCATCATAAAAATAAAAAAACCACCATAAAATTAAATGTCATTTAAAATATGCATGATAAATATTCATCATTGAAACTTGAATTGTGGTAGCTTGATATACAAAGTCTATTGATGCTAGGGTTCAATTTGTATGATTTTGAAAAAAGAAGCGAACTGAGTAGAGTTATCAACATTATTCATAAATCATAAGAATTTGTTTAGTACACTAGCCATTTTGATGTCTTCTTGTAGTCTCAAACATTATTTTGTATCATTGTTACATTGGTCTTCAGAGTGGCAGCTTAATATAGCTCCATAATATAAAATTTGGTTCACCTTTGTAGTGTAACAATGACATAGGAAGATTTTTCTTTCAAAGAACCAAAGGGTGGCTGCACAATTAAAGTGTATAAACCATAGAAGCAGAAATCTGCAAAAAATCCCGAATAATCCCGATTTAAAAAAAATATGCAGGCTGGATGATTTTTTCCCCAATTTTTTGAAAAAAAATTGACCTTTTGGTCAACAATTTTTTCCCATTTCAAACAAAAAATTTGCCAAAAAAAAAGTGTTTATAACCTGCAAAAAATGTGAATAAAATCATGTTGATTTTTGCGTGAAAACAAAACATTAGACCATAGCTTGTTGCTTACTATTATGCTTTGATAGATTTTTTCCAAGCATCCATAGCTTGTTCGAAAGTACTTTTTTAGGCTTTTAGCCATAGCAGCAAGGCAATGAATTGTTTGATAAAATGCTTTGGTAGACATGTATGAAAAATGTGGTAGCATAGACAAGGCAATGAACTATTTGAAAAAATGCCTCAAAGAAATGTGGTTTCATGGTGATGGGGACGAATGCCATGACAAGCAAATTGCTATGGATTGTCATGGCATTCCATCACCATTGAGACCACATTTCTTTGAGGCTACCAGTTTGTTCTATATGCTTATTATTATGCTTTGAGAGATTTTTTCCAAGCATCCATAGCTTGTTTGGAAGAACCTATTTTAGACTTTTAGCCATAGTAGCAAGGAAGTGAACTATTTGATAAAATGCTTTGGTAAATATTTATGAAAAATGTGGTAGCATAGACAAGGCAGTGAATTGTTTGAAAAAATGCCTCAAAGAAATGTGGTCTCATGGTGATGGAATGCCATGACAATCCATAAATTTGCTTGTCATGGCATTCCATCACCATGAGACCACATTTGTTTGAGGCATTTTTTCAAACAATTCATTGCCTTGTCTATGCTATTCCTTACTATTATGCTATGATAGATTTTTTCCAAGCATCCATAGCTTGTTCGAAAGCACCTGTTTTAGGATTTTAGCCATAGCAACAAGGAAATGAACTGTTTGATAAAATTCTTTGATAGACATGCATGAAAAATGTGTTAGCATAGACAAGGCATTGAACTCTTTGAAAAAATGCCTCAAAGAAATGAGGTCTCATGGTGATGGAATTCCATGACAATCAAATGCTTTTGATTGTCATGGAATTCCATCACCATGAGACCTCATTTCTTTGAGGCATTTTTTCAAAGAGTTCACCGCCTTATCTATGATATTGCTTACTATTATTTTTTTGATAGATTTTTTCCAAGCATCCATAGCTTGTTTGAAAGCACTTGTTTTAGGATTTTAGCCATAGCAACAAGGCAGTGAACTATTTGACAAAATGCTTTAGTAGACATGTATCAAAAATGTGGTAGTATAGAAAAGGAAATGAACTATTTGAAAAAATGCCTCAAAGAAATGTGGTCTCATAGAATGCCATGACAAGTAAATGCAATTGGCAGCTGCTCCTAGTTATTAGTTATGCAATGTGAAGTAATTGCATAACTGCTTAGGTTGACTTTGTAAAAACTATATTGTAATTGAATTGTTTTGATCTATCAACATCTAGTTATTAGTTATGCAATGTGAAGCAATGCTTTGAGTTTGAAAGATGTGCAATGCAATGTAATCAACGATATGAATATAAAATACAAAAATCTATTTTTTACAATTTATTAGTTAAACTCTTATTTTATTTTCTCTCTATATCTCTATGCTATGGAAAAGCCTTCAAATTATTAAAATTTTTTTTTTATCTCTTGTTCTAATTTTTTTTACCTTTTTTTTTTTAAATCTGATTTTTTCTAGACTTTTTCCCAAATTTTTCAAAAAATCTTATACTTTTGGTTTGCCGATTTTTTCCCCAATAGATTTTTGCTGCTATGGTATAAACACATATCTTTTTGTAATATCAAGGATACTTTTTGAAACTTCCATGCATTGCTAATCTAAAAGTAAAAGTCTTTTGCCTAATCTGTATGTAGCCATGCTTTTGACATTGTCAAAAAGAGTAAAACTTCCTGAATGATGCAAAGGCATGGCCAAGCAGTTCTAACTCTTCGCATGAGAGAAGAGAGATGTTGGAGAGTACATCAAGTCAGTGAGAAAAAAGTGTAATGTGTTTTAGTTTGTAGTATTCCTCTGTTTCTCTACAGATGTGTGATAAATTCTCAGTTCAATGATGCAAAACAATTTTTGAAAAAAGAAAGTTGTGTCACAATCCGCTTTCAATCTAGCAAGAAAAAATGAAAGCTCAACCTCTTGGAATTAAAATGCTTGTTTGCAAAATAAATGAATAAGAATGAGGTAGTTAAGGTGTTTGAAGTGATTTATATGTCACTTTTAGGGTTCCCTTGGGTGTGGGTCAAAGTCAAACTCCATAAAACATTAAAAAAAATTTCAAAAAAAGACTTTTTTGGATGCCTAGGCACGCGGGTTTTGTCTTGGTTTGCCTGGGTTCTATTTGGGTTTTGCTTGGGTTCTCTTGGGTTCTGCTTGGGTGAACCAGACCCAAAAATAAAGGACCCTGGTTGAACCTATAGGCAAACCAAACCAAGACCCACACCACCTGAGTGAACTAGAACCAAAACCAGGGCTAAAATAAAACCCAGTAACATAGATAATGTGTCAAGAAGTTAACTACTTCATCTACTCTGAATATTATGTTTTGTAAGTGTTACATGAAGATTATGTATCCTTTGCTTAATTCATTTGTTCCAATCAAAGGATTAAATATAAATTGGAATCTTTTTATCAATCATTTCATGGAATACCAATTGAAAACATGTTTTTTGATTTTAGATACTTAGTTGTTTACTATCAATCAATTAATTTATTCAAGACAAACCATGAAGGACAGCAATGATCAATGCTAGGGATAACCAATTAATAAGTATACACGTGAATAAGTCGAGCATGTACATGTATAAGGGAAGTACAAGTAGTCACAAACATGTAAGCCTTGAAGTATACACACGAATACATAGTATACACAACTTAATACAAAGTATATGCATGAATACAAGGTATACACATGAAAATGCGTAAGTCACAAAGGACACATTGGAACACACATAAGTCAAAAAGTATACACGTAAGTTGTAAAGTATACACTTGAATACACGTAACTCATATCTATTGAACCATAAATTTATAATGCAAATATGGACACCATCAATAAAAAAGATTTGTATTAACCAAATAGCCATGTGCACATACATCAATATATGTCAATATAAGTATAAAATATAGCTACAAAATAGCCATATAGGCATACAATGTCAAATATATCCCATACAAAATATGTACAAAATTGCCATGTCTAGGCATACAACAAAGGGATTTGGAATCAAAATTAATTTCTTCCATGCTCTGGAAATAAATTCTTTCCCTTTGTTTGGCGATTTGATGATGATAAGTCCATCACTCATTTTTGTTGTGCTCGAGGAGTGCTCCTACTACTCCTCCTAGAGTTTAGCTCCTGGTGAATTTTTAACTATTATAATAAGAAGTAAAGACATTAATATATAGAAATTACATTATAAAAAATTATATATTTAACAAAATAATCACTTACGGCCATCTCACGATCACTCTCCATGATGGAAACATTTTCACGCCGATGTTGAGGCATGCTCAAGCCCTGTATAAAACATCCAAATAAGAATTAAACTACGAATCAATAATGGTTTGATTTTTCACTAGAACTAACATCTATAATAATGAATGTAAATTGAAATTTAGTAATTTGCCTCATACCTCCCCTATCAGAGCCATCGAGGATTGCATAGCGGATGAAACATCGATATCCATTGCCCTTGTAACATTTGGAGGTGTTTCTGTCACCAACATCTAAAAATAAAACAACAAATTATTCAATCACAAAAAAGTTACAATAGTGATCCACGTCATGACTTATAATGTATGAGATCTAATGAACAAAATTTTGAGTACAAGTATTAAAATATATATTTCTGATTATCATGCTTACTATTTTCCCTATCCATATCTTGTTTGAAAGGATGTGTTTTTAAGATTTTACCCATAGCAGCAAGCTGCTGAACCATTTGATTAAATGATTTTGTAGACATGTACGATAACTATGGTGGCATAGAGAAGGCAATGAACTATTTGAAAAAAATTCCTAAAAAGAAATGGGGTCTCGTGGTGATGGCATGCCATTACAAAAAAATGCACGTCATGGAATTCCATCACCATAAGACCGCATTTCTTCCAGGCATTTTTTCAAAAAGTTCATTGCCTTCTCTATGGTATTATTGCTTACTATTATGATTTGATAGATATTTTTCCAAGAATCCATATAGTTTGTTGGAAAGCACCTATTTTAGGCTTTTAGCCATAGTAGCAACTGGAAGGAAGTGAGTAGTTTGATAAAATTCTTTGGTGAACATGTATGAAAAATGTGGTATCATAGGAAAGGTGGTGAGCAGTTTGAAAAAATTCCTCAAAGAAATGTGGTCTCATGTGGTGATGGAATGGAATTCCATCACCATGAGACAACATTTCTTCGAGGCATTTTTTTAAACTACTAACTACCTTGTCTATGCTATTGCCTACTATTATGGTTTCATAGATTTTTTCCAAGCATCCATAGTTTGTCGTGCTAGTGCACCTTTGCAAGCACATGCCTCCATGTGAAGTAATTGCATCGTGCTGCTTATGTTGACTTTCTAAACAACTATATTGTATAGTTGAAATTTTGTCATCTATCAACATCTAGTTATTAGTTATGGAATTTGAAGTAATGCTTTGAGTTTGAATGATGTGTAATGCAATGTAACCAAGAATATGAATATAAACTACACAAATATATTAAGTAGAATTCATTAGTTAAGTTATGTTTATTGTATTACCTCTGTGTATGTTTGAGTAAATCCACTGGCACTAGGAGGTGTTTCCTTGAAACCTCCAATATTACCCTGTTCAACATCCAAAATCACATATTAAAATACCATTCGTAAAACAATGCTATTAACATGTAATAAATTTATAATTGTTTACTAGTTACATACCCCACTGATAGGTGTACTGCAAAAATTAGTAGGTGGAGGATCGGTGTATCCAGTCTCAACACTATGACCCTGCAATTTTATTAAAATAATAAAACTAAATTAGTTAATCTTGCATTTCATAATCAAAATTTAATAAATTAAATTCAATGAACATGTTGAATTTTACCTGAGTATCAATGCCATATGTATCATGCAAAATGTCAGCCATCCTCTCCATCCCCATAGATGCATACGGATCTTGAGTAGCATCCTCTTGAGTGTCGATAGGGTCATATGAACAAGTCACCCCGCAAGATTGACACACATGGGTTCGAAGTCCACCACTCGAAGATTCCCCTGGATGGCATTGTACAATAGGGCTAGTATGATGGATGACACTTTGGGTCAAAGTGTTGATCACCTACAATGTCTCTATGTCGGCACTCTCCTTCGCAACGACAGGCATAACAATGTGCTCACAAGGCGACCTAGTGAGAGGTTGAGTACCACCTATCATAAAAATGGTTCCTAATATCTTGGTGGTGGCACCAATGAATAGGAAACCTCTTCGCATTGAGGCTAATATTTTGATGTGTTATAGGGTTAGTGAACAAAGAGCACAAATCACCTTTAGTAATTTTTAAATCTTTTACTTGTTTATATGATAGTTTATTTGCATAATATTCCCTAGCTGCCTGCCTCCTATCTTGCCATCCAGTTACTTGTTGGGTAATTGAATCTACATTTTTTAACATCTCTTTCAATGAATTTTCTAGGTTCATTATTTCTGTGGTTCAAGCATTTGGATCACTCAACCTACTGATAAAATCCTCAATTTTTTTTTTGTTGTTCTTAATTTCACTCCTCAAATTTTGTTGAGTGCTAGGAGGGTGTTGAGTGATTGGTGGGGGAGGTTGATTTTGTTGAGGATTTTGTTGTTGAGGATTTCCTTGCTCTTCTTTTTGAGGATTTTGAGGATTTGCAGGATCATTTGCATCTCCTACAATTTAAAAAAAAAAATCAAATCTAACCTAAAACAAACAAAATCAACTTGAAACTAAGAAATTCAAAACAAATAGCAAACAATACTTACCTCCCACACCTCTTCGTCGTCATGGCACCATATTTGCAAAGAAAAAGAAACTATTGTTGATGAATTTTGTAGAATGCCTCCTCCTAGAATGCGAGCACAAAAATGAGGGTTTTTGGCCATGGGAAGAGTAGAAAAATAGACAACAGAAAATGAATCACTTTCACTTTTTTTTTTGCTTTTAAAATGACATAATGTGAGCGCATTATAGCACGCTCGCATTTTGTCATTTTCAATTTTTTTTGGAAATGGCCACAAAAGTGTAACCCAACTTCATGCACCCACCCTTAGATCCTTAGCTTCTTCAAAAGCAAAGACTTTAGAATCGATCCTTCTAGGGAGAGATCTAAGTACCTTTTTCACAACAATCTTCTCTTCCAATTTCTCACTTGTAGTTTCATAAATTGTCACCCTTGACAATTTCACACTATTTTTTGCTCTCCCTAAATTATTGAGCCTAATTGACCCCATAAATTCTTAAAATTATGTATTCTAGAGCCCATTTGTACTACTTCTCAATAAATTACAAGAATTGAATAAATTCATCTAATTCATATGTTTCCCTTGACACTTAATGTCTTGGAAATTTGGGTAAGGACCCATTCACCCAAGGGTGAATGGGTCCCCCTTTTTAGCTAGGACCCAATTTTAGACATGTTAGAGTGGCCATTTTAACATTCAAAACCCCACTTTCAATTGTCGACTATCAGGATCTAGTTCTTGGGAAATTAGAATAATAGCATATAAATACCTAGTCTTTTCACCATTTGAAACTAGAAGTGAAATAATATAGCAAGAGGTGAACATTAAGAGCATTCAAGAGCAAGTAAAGAGTAGCATTTCAATAGTTTATTATAGAAATCCAAGATGCAAGTATCATGTCAAAGTGTATATAAGTTCATGTTATCATTTTATCATTGTTTTGTGAAGGTTAATCCATTTTGTAGGTCTCCAAAGCATTCAAGAAAATCAAGAAAGAAAGATCCAAGAAATTGAGGTGATGTTATGATTTTAGTCCTTCAAGGAAGCCATTGAAGGGTGGTGAGTTGTATCACTTTGTGATTTCATCATTCCTCACTATCCATTTATCATTGACATTGCCATTGTGGAAGTGGAAACACTTACATGGGGTTTGAATGAGGCAAGCCCCTAAATGGCCCAATATTTTCCCTCTTTTTGAATGTGTAGGTTATAGGTTTGAAGAGGATTTAAGGAATATTGAAGAAAAAAAATTTATTGTTTCATTTGAAGCCCTACATATTGTCAATTCATAAAAACTCAATTATAAAAATATCCAATAGTGTCTCAACATTTTTAGTTTAGAATTTGAAGATTAGATCCAACATCAAAGGACCCTGAAAATAGAGTACAAGTGTCATACAAATACCTATTCACCCAAGGGAAACCCAATCCTACTAGAGCACTTAGATCCAACTTCTGGTGATAGGTACATAATCATTTTCACTTCCCAGATCTTCCTGGAATTGATTGTTTCTGTCTATCAATTATTAGAATCTTATAATTTTAGTATTAAGGCACATAGTCTAATTAGGTTAAAGTGAATGAAAATTAATTCCAAATAATTCCAATCCCATAATTGATGGAGATCTAGGTCTAATTGGCTCACCTTCATGGTTGAAAGTCAATCTATACACCTTGTTGATCTCCATCTCAATGAAACCCTAGGAAAAGTCCTTGTATCCTATGGTTCTAAGCACTTAGGAACTAGGATCATATTTTTCTATATTTCATTTTGGTGAACCTAATATTTGACATCATAACCTTCTAAAATTAGAAGCCTTTGAAACCCTAGATCTAGGTTTTTTATTGCATTTCATGCATTTCTCATTTAAGGTTTTATTTTTGCATCATAAAAGCATAAAAATAAAATAAAAAATGCATCACATATTGCATCATAGGTTGTATTATGGTTTTTTCTAGTCATTTAAATCAGATCTACATTCAAATTGCATTCATTAGGTCACTAAATTATAAAAAAATTCATTGCATTCATTTAGGAATCTTTCATTTATGTCAAACAAGTGAAAAAAGTTGCATAGTTTTGTTTCAAAATTATATCAAATCATCATTCTCAAAATTTTACATCTTCAAATAATTCAATTAAATCATCTTAGTTCTAAAAATTGCATTCCAAATTGTCCTTTATTTTTGCATACTTGTATTTGAATCACATTGTCTTAAATTGAAGAAAATTTGAAACAATCACTATCAAACCTGTTTACAAATAGAAACAACCTTAAACAACAACATAAACATTCAATTTTTGAATTTCTAGAATCCTTATCAGGGACTCAGATGCCCTTGGGAGCCTCTGGCCTTGTACCCCATCATTTTCCAAAATTTTCACATTATTTTGTCTATGTATTCTTAGTCTGTTTGTGCTTACAAATCCTATAATTAGAATTCATAATTGCATCTTTTAGGAATTTTGCATAGAGTTCATAAAGGTGAAAGAAAGTGCATTGTTTAGTTTCAAATTTTCATTAAAAACAATCATTTTTAGGTTGTGGAATCCTAGAATTAGTCATTTATTGCATTTTAGATCTAAAATTTGCATTCAAAACTTGTTAAAACATTTTCAACCTTGTTGTACACTTGCATTTTGAAGTACATTATCTTAAATTGAGGAAAATATGGAAAAAATATCAAGTGTTCAACTTGTTTGCAAGAAAATCCATAATCCTTCAGTAGTGCTTTACATAGTAAACTTTTGAATTCTCAGAACCCCTAAGGTTCCTCTATTCTATATTGGTGGCTTAGAAATATTTTTCATAGATATTTGTCTTTTTATTTTAGGTCTATGTCTACCTATTCATCTCTGATTTGAAATTTCAAAACAGTGTTATTGTATGTACAAGAAAGGTGTCATTTTACTAAATTTGCAAAAAAATTGGTAAACTTGTTACATTTCAATAGGAAATTGTTTACATCATGTTCTCATTGCAAAAATATTTTGTTATCATAATTCATGTCTATTGTCAGAATTTGTTAAGCATTTCAAATAATTTTTGTTACAAGCATGTGAGAATGAGTTTATTTCTACCTTTTTGTTATTTTTCATTGATCCCTCTCCCAATATATCTCCTATGTGTGAGGTTATATTGGTGAAAGATAATACAATCATTGAAAATCATGTTTGGTCTTCTCTCAATATCTATCCTATGTGCAAAGAAGGTATCTTGGTGTTAGAAGATCCAATCATTGAGCATCATGAGAATCTCCTTTGTTTCATACCTCTCCTACTTGGGAAGACATTGTTGGAAAAGATCATGAAATCATAGATACATTTATGGATTGCATAGATGAATATGCTAAGGACACATTAGATTCCCCCTCAATAGAAGATCATCAATAAAAATTAAATCCGTTGAGGTTATGAACACACAAGTGACTATTAGGTATCCTTTTATTATTGGACCTCCTCAAAATCCTTCTGAACCTCCTAAGAGTTATCTAATTATTGGACCTCCTAAGTCACCTCTCATTATAGGAACCCCTAAACCTCTAGGTTCTATCCTAAATTTTGCAAAACAACTTACTAGTAATCATGTGTCATAACAATCACATTATCATATTATATCTCACACATTATAACACTAGAAACAATAGGCAACCAAAAAAACTCCAACATCCATTCCATTACCTCAACCATACCTAACATCCCTCAATGTAGTGGTAAATAATTTGATCTTGTTGAGAAACTTTGTAACACTCATGCTAAGATATCCTTGTGCAATTTAATTCAAACATCACCTACTTACCATGGCATGCTTCAAAAGGCTTTGCAAAATGTTTCTGTCCCTCCTGGTGTGTAACCAAATGATGTGGTAGCTTTGATTGAGAATATGAAATCACCTAACTTGGTTATTGTATTTCTTCAAAATGAATTACCTCCTTTGGAAATGTAAAAACAAAATGATGCTTTGATGGTAATGGAGTGAATTTATCTTTCCACAACTTGTTCTCTCTTGTTGGCGATGTCATGTGTGATATTCCCTAAGGTGTGACCTTTCATATATTGAGCCAAGCTCCTTTGTTTTTGTAAATAATCTCTTGTGGTGGTGTTGTTATAACACCCTTGATTTTTAACCTTATCTTATTATCATTTATGCACCCCCTGAGGTGAGTTTTATGTACCCCATGAGGTGAGTTTTATGCGCCCCTTGAGGTGAGTTTTTTTCATCCCTTGAGATATTAAACTTTAACATCCATTTTCTAGCATGGCCACCTAGTATAACACACCTTGCTTTCCAATGGAGCCATGCATTTCATGAATGATGTGGCATAACAAAACTTGCTAGTCCTCATGTGAGCTAACATTTATTTGATGGATGTCATTTTTTATTTGAGACAATTTAAGACTATGGTCTCTTTCTTTTTTCCTTATCGACTCAAATCCTTTAGTATGAACCTTTGGTTTTGTTGCATGTCTTTTTATGTGTCTTATTTGTGTTTACATCATGTTTACATTGTGTTGGTTTCCATTTCATTGTCATCATTATGCCCCACCATTCCATGTGTTTTCATCGCATATGCTTCATGTTTTTTGACATGTATGTTTGTGTATGTTGTCTTGATGCATATCATATGTGTGAGTGTTCCTTTTTGCTTATGTTGGTGTGCCATGGGGTCTCGGATCCTGTGGGCTTACACATCCCCCTAGATTCATTGTCATTCTATCTCTTCAACATTTGGAAAATTGGATCCCTCTTGAAATTTTTTCTACTTTAGTGTGAGTCTAAGCGTAAGTTCATACTCTCACTAAAGTGGGGCCTAAATGTAGCATCATAAATTATCACCCTTGATAATTTCACACTATGTTTTGTTCCCCCTAAATTATTGAGCCTAATTAACCCCATAAAATACTAAAATTATTCATTCTAGAGCCCATTTGTACCACTTTTCAATAAATTACAAGCATTGAATAAATGCATCCAATTCATATGTTTCCCTTGATACTTAATGTCCTAGAAATTTGGGCCATGAACCATTCACCCAAGGGTGAATAGGTCCCCCTTTTTAGCTAGGACCTGATTTTGGACATGTCGGAGTGGCCATTTTAACATTCAAACCCCCACTTTCAAATGTTGGCTATCAAGATCTAATTTTTGGGAAATTAGAATAATAGCATATAAATACATAGTTTTTTCACCATTTGAAACTAGAAGTGAAAGAATCTAGCAAGGGGTGAACATTAAGAGAATTCAAGAGCAAGTCAAGAGAAACATTTTTGTGATTTATTGCAGCAATCCAAGATCCAAGTATCATGTCAAAGTGTATGTGAGTTCATGTTATCATTTTATCATTGTTTTGTGAAGGCTAATCCCTTTTGTAGGTCTCCAAAGCATTCAATAAAATAAAGCAAGCAAGATCCAAGACCTTGAGGTGATGTGTATGAATTTATTCCTTCAAGGAAGCCATTGAATGGTGGTGAGTAGAAAAACTTTATAATTTCATCATTCCTTCCTATCCTTTTATCCATTTATCATTGATATTGCCATTGTGGAAGTGGAAAAACTTACATGGGGTTTGACTGAGGCAATCCCCTAAATGTCCCAATATTTTCCCTCTTTTTGAATGTGAAGGTTATAGGTTTGAAGAGGATTGAGGGAAGATTGAAGAAAAATTGTTTATTGTTGCATTTGAAGCCCTACATATTGTTAATTCATGGAAACTTAGTTACAAAAATATCTGACAGTGTTCTAATAGATTTATAGGTGGGAATCTAAAGCTTAGATCCAACATCGGAGGACCCTAAAAATAGAGCATAAGTGTCATATAAAGGGCCATTCACCTTAGATGACCCAATCCTACTAGAGAAATTTTATCCAACTTCAGGTGACAGGTACACAGTCATTTGCACTTCCTAGATCTACTTGCAATTGACTGTTTCTATCTTTCAGTTATCAAATTATTGTAATTTTAGTATTAGGGTACATAGTCTAATTAGGTTAGTGAAGGAAATTAAATTCAAAATCATTCCAATCCCATAATTGATGGAGTTCTAGGTTTGATTGCATCACTTTCATGGTTGAAAGTCAATCTATACACCTTGTTGATCTCCATCTCAATGAAAACCTAGGAAAAGTCCTTGCATCCTATGGTTCTAAGCACTTAGGACCTAGAATCACCTTTTTCTGTGTTTCATCACCAAGACCTCAAATAGAGTTGACAACTTCATCAACTCAAAGCATGAATGCAACAATATTCTAATCTTCTTTCATCTTTAGACCTTTAAATTGAGTTATGTAAGTTTGCAACTTTTCCTCTTTGGCTTTGTCATCACTTGCATAGATACTCTCCAATTTATCCCATATATCTTTTGTTGTTTTGTACTATATCACTTTCAAAAATTCAAAATTATTCAATCCACATAAAATAGAATTCATTTCCTTAGCATTGAATTCACAATCCCTCTTTCCAACTTGATCCCTAGGAGGGTTTTTAGGAATTTCATATCCCTCTACTACTGACATCAAAATTTCCATCCCTAAAGCCATCAAATAAGACTCCATCCTAACTTTCCAAAGTACAAAAAATGATCCATCAAAGAGTGGTGCTTTATTTCTAGATAATCCTTCATGTGCCATCCGAGATCTACCTTAAGCTATTAGGCTTCTTCAAAGGAACTTGACTCTAATACCAATTGAAGGGCGCATACTCTATGAAGAAGGGATGGGTTGAATTAGTAGATCTAATCAATCCAAAATTCTCAACTTCAACACTAACTACCAGATCTTGAAACTTGAAACTTTGCTACTCTTATTAGAATATATGATTCCTCATAGAAAATCCCACATAAAAAAAAAAACATAAAAGCATAAAGCACACAAGAGAACACCAAATATATGTGGAAAACCCAAGAAGGGAAAACCACAGTGAGAATAGCTTCTTGGATCTACTACCCATATCTAGCCTCACAATGTAAAAATGTACAAGTGAATTTTACACACTTAAGTAGGCACCAACCTATTGAAGACAACAATCCCCTAATGTTCTTGTATGCACCAACCTACTAGAGACACCAATCCCCAAATGAAACAATACAAGTAGAACAACAGTCCTACCAAAATATAATGATAAAGCTTATGGATCTTCAATACAACACATACATGTGCCAGAGTCACTGGTAACACTCTTCCTTATTATCAATGACCTAATACTGGCACACTCTCTTTTCTTCATACTTTCTCCTTTAGACAAGTTTTTTCACATCGATGTAATTATACTTCACATACCATACTCAAGTCACATCACATGCATTTGAACATTTGAATTATATACATGCCATTACATTAACACTCTTTCATGTCATCCAGGTATCCATAAATAGCCAAGAAGACATAATGTGGACCTAAATTCAATTTACATAAAAAGTGTAATAGGTTGGTCCAATTTCAATTTTCTTGCCACTAAAAGAACATGATGTCATGTGCTACCACATGGACCTTAACTATGTCCTATCCTAACATGACATACAAAATTTGAATTATGCATGCTAGTAGCCATTACAATACATGCCTTAAACTCAAACACGTTGATAGACAAGAACAAAGAACCTTCTGTCACTTAAAAATTATTGCATACTAAAAATATCCTCTAGAAACTGAAGAAATTGATAGAACTAGTGTAGACATACTCTCCTTCCAAAACACAAAGCAAAACTGAATTTCTAAAAGAAATGCCAACCATATTTGTATTCCAGAGAAATCTCTCAGCCCAAAAGATATCCTTGTGTATAATTTTGAACCACCACATCATATTGACTAGATACTTTGCATGGTATATTAACCATATAGTACACACCAAATTTGAGAAAGGAAATCACTCCTCAATAAAACTTGATTTATAGATATGATTGATGAGACAACTTCTTCATGATTAACACCACCATATACACAACATGCTACCATAAATATAACATATATTTCTGCAACTTTCTTGCAACACAACATGACAAGCTCAAGGGAATATAATGATAATTCAAGTACTCCTACAATATTTTTCATTCATAAAAACCTTGACATCAAAGACATTTTTGAAAGCCTTGACACCTTCAACATCAATGAAAACCTATGTTCAACACACTCTCCTATGTATAATGTAAGTTTTTTTCCATAAGAGTGCATATTTAGATGAAATTTGGTTAGATATACATTAATATATATGTTCAACACACTCTCCTATGTATAATGTAAGTTTTTTTCTATAAGAGCGCATATTTAGATGAATGAAATTTGGTTAGATATACATTAATATATTGTTCACTTACAACCAATAATTAATTTGAACCTTTACTCAAATAGTTGTCATTGTTCAAATTATAGACTTATATGATGATTAAATTCTAATAATTTTAAACAAGTATTAATGGAATTAGATAACCTATTATTTGATGGGTTGCAATTAAAACAACACACATCCTTTTTGATCCACATATAATTTTACTACACATTACCAAAACTCTTTCTTCATTGCAACTTGAATGAATGAATTTCTATTATGAGATATAACTACATATTTATTCCTTCAAGTACCAAATGAAAATGTCTCTTTGTCTCAAACATTTCTCTAATACAAGCTTATATGGTACCTTCTTTTCTTCATTGCAATATAATAAAAACATACAATATTACAAATAAGATATATAAATGTAAAGATAACATCCCAATAAGAGAAGTAAATATCTCCACCTTGCCAAGAATGGCATCATTAGACCATTTCAAGACCCTATCCATCTCCTAAGTTGAGAGAACCATTTCAAACTCAAACACAAAAGTTGCAATCCAACACTAGATTTTCTTACAACTCAAATATAGAATGACTAAAGATAATAGCAATTCTACCATTTTTAAAATTCATTAACACAAAAGAAAAAAAATAAGCTTATTGAAATATTTAAAAGTACACCCATTTTCAAAACACTCTCATTCCAAGAATCCTTTGTGTCACTCATAATGCCAACTAGAAGAAAATAGAATAAGGACTTATCTTTCTACATCATTGTAGAGATGTAGCCTCTTTATCTATGATACCCCTTTCTTTGATCCATCACTCTTTCTCTCTACCATTATCTCAAGATTTATCCTTCCTTCTTCTCCCCAAACAAGCATGTCAAAGGAAAAGACAACCAAAAAAAAATCTCCAAAAAAACTCTCTCCCAAAAAAAACCAAGACTCAAAAATCCAAAAAGAAAAATCCCTCTCCCATTCTTCCAATGGAAGATGAAAAGAATAAATGAGATAAATGGAAAGTACTAATCCAAGAGAAATTGTTTGAAGGAAAATATTACCATCCAAGATGAAAAATAAGAGCACCAAGAACATGCACACCAACTATCCAATAGGAGACACAAGATTTTGTAAGGGAAAAAAATCAAAGAAAAAACACCCTATATTATGAAGATGGCATAAAGCCTAAATAAAATTACAATGAAAGAATGAGAGAGAGAGAGCTCAGGAATATAATGTTTCATGTGAAGAAATATATAAGCACCTCAAATAAATATAGGTGAGAAAGGAGTTGCATACGTAACTCTCATGTCTATGCATGCCACCTTTCATCCTATGTGTGTGCAAGGTGTCAAGATATTCATAAAGAGGAGGCTACACCTAAGCCTTAATATTCCTCCAAAAAGGAATTATAAAAATGAGTCATCCTCACACATGTGTGAGAATACTCAAATGAGACAAAATACTTGTAGTTATTCCTTTGGAATATTCCTACAAGTAATTAAATAATACAAATAATAAATAATCTTCATTAGGGTTTTCATCAATTGGTGAACTAGGGTTTGAAGGATTTTTAGTTCTTGAAAAGTAAAAAGCATTCAGTCAAAAAATTTCAATTAATATTATATTCAATTTATATAGTTAAAAATTTAAAAACTACCTCCTTGACCTCATGGACATTGTGGCAACATTGTGTTAGTGGCTTGATCAACTAAAAAATGTGTTCACGTTATTCCTCACTTGTATTTGGCTACTCAAAGATAGGGGGTCGAGCTCAAATGAGCTTGACCTCTATTCATTTTCTATTTTATGATAGACATAACCTAAGCACATTATAATGCACTCACATAATGGCTTAGTAGTTATTAGATCAATCACTACCAAGCCATAGTGGGAGCATATGATAATGCACTCATGTTATGCCTTAGATGGACCAAAAAGTAGTTGTGGTCAATTTTTGGTCCCCCATATTTTTGCACACACCCATGTCCTAGATACTCACAAGAAAATAATAAGAATAGTAGATTCAAATTACATCCACCTACAAGGCTTGCTTGGAGGTTTTTATTGAGGATAACTTGAACTATTTTCTCTTTGTATGATATATGAGATCACATTGCTATAAATTGTTTGAAGATATTTCACATGATGCAACTTTTATCTCCCCAATCAAACCAACAAAATATTTTGGGTAACCTTGAACATTTTTGAGAGATACTCGATGGTGCTCTATAACAAGATATTTTCAATATAGACCCATTCATGTTCAATAAGTGAATAATATATGCAACCATGTTTTAATGAATAGGCATGTTGATGGACTCAAAGTGAACATGTAATTTAAAGGAGAAAAGTACACGAAGAAAATCCATGGAGGGAGGCACCCATTGAATCTTTCTTTCAAGAACCCATCAATGTCCTTTTATTGGAAAAATATGGTGATGAATTAGATTTTCATATTACCCCACTGACATATCTCAATTCCCAAGATGAAAAATAATAACTTTCTATGTTAGACATAAAAGGTATTCCATAATTGTATCATATTTTTTGAAGGAAGATAGAGTTTCCCAAGAATTTATAGAGAAAAGTAGTTATTCAAATATTTAAATTGAGTAAGAGGACAATAATTTTACCATAGTGAATAGGAATTAGATGAATTATTATCTAAATTTGAAGGAGTTTTTGAAGAGTCTATATAGGACAAGATACAAGGAAGAACACAATTAATTGAAGAATGTGATGTACTTGAAGATGATTCAGATCAAGCAACATGTATCAAAGAAAAAATACATATGAATAATTTATTAGTAAATCTTGACATCTTATAGCATTTTGAAAGTGTCATTAATAGAAGATGATAAGTTTTATCAAATTTTGACTCATCCTCATTTTTTGTCTCAGATCATCAATAAAGAATCATGTGTAAAACACTACATGTTTGTCAAAAGCATAAAGATGGTAGATGCACAATAAGAAATTATAAGTCTAATTATTTTTTCCTTTGCTCAATGGAATCTTTGAAGAAGATTTACATGATGCAAAGTGGGGATTCCAATCTTCACAACACCTCAAAAGGATGAGTGATAAACAAAGATTCAAACAATGACACTTGAACTCCTCAATTTTCACTTTTCAGTCAACCTTGTCAAGTAGCATAGCAGACCCTATTTTTGGATTTTTTCTCCTAAAATTACCAAGAGAATATCAAACTAAAGGATTGATTTAGATACCAATTAATGGGTTACACAACATACAACAATATCAAATTAGACTCCTTTGGAGTGATCTCCCAGAAACTTGAAACTAACGTTGTCCCAAAACCTCCAATAGGTCAAATTAACAAAGAAAGTGGGCTTTAAACTTTCTCTTTCACCCAATTCCAATCGGAATACACTTCCCTACCTGAAAACACACAAAATACACAATTCATAAGCCTTGAAAGGCCCTACAACATCTCAAACTTAGAAACCATTGATTTTGGCTTTCCTCATGAGGGTTTATTGGAAAACATGGTTTCACGCCCACACAAACCCTAAAACCTCTTCCAAATTTTTTTTACAACCTTGCAAATGCTCAATAATTCAAAAAAAGTGACTGTCCTCAAAGACTTCTTCAAACCCTAGCCTACAACCTCCATTTTCATCCACCTTTGACACAAATTCACATAGGGAAGTAGCACAAAACTCCACCAATTGCCTTCCCCTACTCCTAATTTTACCCTAACCTATAAACCTACAAAAATTTATTTCATTACATTGAGCCACAACCTTAGACAATAGATGGAATGGCACTTCTTTCATTTACAAGTTCAAACCCTTAAAAACAAGGCTACCGACTAGTTTCAAGAAAAAGACTACCAAATGCACCAAACTTAATGGAAGGAGGCCAAATCACCACCAATGGAAATATATCTCATGCATTAATCAAATTAAATCACCCTTAGGCCATGGTACTTTTGTACGAACAAGTGATTCAGCCTGTAGCAGCAGATTTTATGGAAAACACATAGTTTAGAGCAAAGAAACCAACAAAATTTATGGTATTTCTTTCATAAAATGAAAACTCCAACCCCATCACGAGGTGTACACACCTCTTAAATTTATTCCAAATTAAAACAACTGACACACCAACCTTTAACTATTTTTCAAACCTCTCCTAACCGTTGGAGTACAAAATTGCACTAATACATAGTTTGTTAACAACACCTTTTTTTACATATTTTGTAAAATTTGCATCCTTTGAACCCCTATTCACCTAAAAAATTGTATTTGGTCTATTTATACCTTATTCAACACAAAAACATGACTTTACAATAGAAAATCAGCACACTACCTTAACTAGACAACTCTTGTCAATCTTGACAATCCTACAACATAACTTACAACTTTTATATCATGAACTCAAAAGACATATAGATTGACCAATTACATAAGAATGGTCACAATGGACCTTATTTAGACTCAAGACTCTACTCACCCTAACTCAACCTCCATGACACACCTTATCCATGAAACAACTAATGAAGATAAAAATATTGGTGCTCCTGCACCATACACCCCACCAAGAAAAGGTTTCAAGCCTCTTGGAAAGTGACCTACAATTGTTCCACCTTTGAATGCTTCTCCTCTTTGTCCTAAAAAAGATACATTGACTGGAAAATTTTGAGAACTTGCACTATAATCATCATCCTTGAACTCATGGCCAACTTGGTATGGCTCCCTTCACTTGGTTGAACATTCCCTAACTTGCCTTCCAACTACAATTGATATAGCAATAATTCTATCTATCCTTTGCCTTGGCCAAACAACATACCTTCCTTTAGACCTTTGTCCTTGATCTGTCACTTGTTCCACTCCATACTTGTCCTTGAATTCATGCTTCCTATTCATTTTCCACCATCCTCTTTCAATGTTAGACCTATGCATCCCTACATTACCAGTCCTATGCATCACTGTATCTCCAATCTCTAGAGCCTTTTCTTTGCCCTTATTTTAGAGGACATACTACTATCCCAACCCAAAATTCACCAACTTTCCTAAACTCCTCTTGCTCTACCATCAACAACTTACTTTGGACCCTTCCTAGTTCAGTCTTCTTCATATTCCTCTCATCATTTTGCCTCTCCAACTATGCCCCAACCTTTTTAGACTCTTTGTCCACCTCCCTAAGGGGTTCACCTTTGTTCTTCTCTACCTCAGTATCCAATACCACTATCCTATGGTATGCAACCTCTACCATGACTATTAACTGATCACTTTTGACTTCTTCCATCTGCACATACTCCTTCTTACCCATCATGATGACCTTAGCTGCCCTTGTCCACTCCTGATCTTCTTGCAATGGTAATAAGGTGAATTTTTTCCCTTCATGCTCAATCCTATAGGTATATTCCCATCCATCATACATAGCATGTTTGTCAAATTACCAAGGTCACCCAAGCAACAGATGGAAACATTTATTTGGAAAAACATCACAAAGTACTTTATCCATGTAACCCCCAATTTCAAACTTAACTAAGGTCTGTTCATTGACTAAGAGTGATTGATTATCAGTTAGCCATGACACCTTTTAAGGAGTTTGATGAGGGACCTTGACTAGATTCAACTTATCTACCATTTATTTTGAAAATATGTTATCTGTGGAGCCTGAATCAATGACTAATTTGTATGCCTTTCCTTTGCTTTTGCAAGTGGTCTTGAAGAGACTTCTCCTTTGCAATGGTTCTTGCTCCTTGGAGGCCTTCAAAATTTGTCTTTGCAGCATCAAAGCTTCTCCAATTTCAGGGTTTGCAACATGGTTTGATGAACTAACACCTTCCTCTTCATCCTCTTGCACAAGTTGAACTCTCTTTTCACCTTTTCTCTCACTTCCACTTGTAGCAGCCCCAAACTTATTAGGACATTTGTAGAATGGATGTCCAAATTCTCCACATTTGCAACACCTTCTTGCAAACTCATTAGAATATCTTCCTCTAAAGTTAGTTCTTCCACCTCTCCATCCACCTCTAGACTCAACCACTTGTTCTTTTCCCTTGCCAACATCTCCTTGATCTTCCTTGGACTGTTTTGGTGTAGAAAAGGTACCTCTTCCCCTATAAGTACTACCTCTTCCCCTTGTTTCCTTCTCTTGTCTCCTCTTAAGTTTTTCTTCAATCTTGACAGCCATTTGAAAACATTCCTCCAATTTTTTTAGTTCCAACACATTGATCTCATCTTGAATATTATATCTCAGACCATTGAGATACCTAGCCAACTTCTCTTCTTCATCTTCTTCATGTTTTTCTCTTATACTTAACCTATAAAACTCTTCAGTATATGTTTGCACATCTATATCCTTTTGCCTAAGATTTTGAAGTCTTTTAAGAAATTGAACATTATAATCTTTAGGAAGGAACACACCTTTTATTTTTTTCTTCATTCTCTCCCAAGAAGTGATCTTGTTCTTTCCTTGTTTCTCCCTCTCATCTTGTACAAAATTCCACCACAACAAGGCATGTCCCTTCAACTTGGTTTTTTCCTTCTTCACCTTGTGTTCTTCATCTACCTCCTCACTTTCAAAATAGCTCTCTAGAGCCCCTATCCAATCCAAGAGCTCTTCTTTATCTAATTTTCCCCCATACATAGGCACATCCATTTTTTCATGTCCATCCTTCTTCACAGCTTTCAAAAGATTCATCATCCTTACATCTTCTAGATCCATCTCCTCTTCATCACTAGTGGTTTCATCATTTGTTTCACTCTCCTCCAAGAGATCCCTACCTTTAGCCTTCAACATAGAAATTTCCCTCTCCAAGGCATCTATCTTCTTACCTTGATTGTCAATTTTTTTTGCAACAACACTTCCCTTAGGAGGAATTTTGATTCCTCCCAGTACAACTCCTTGCACACAAACTCTTAACCTTCTTTCATAATTCAACTCAACCAATCATTCAAAGCAATGATACAAAATTCTTTCTCTTAGGAATTCTTGGATTAATTTGCAATAAAACAACTCAGAAATCATCAAAAATGACAAAAATTCAACAAAATTGATTCACTTGACAACTTTCATAAACTGATTCATCTCAAACAATGATTAAGTGCATTCTAGATCATATTGGAAACATTGCCATGGCAACCCACAATTTATGGCAACCCACAATTTAATGCAATGAACTGTCATTAATAACTTTCACAAAAAAAATAATGAAGCCAATATTTTTGGTGAGATTGAAGATAACATAATTATATAATTTTCCTCCAATTTTTATGAATATCCAACTGTGGAAAAGAAAGTTATTGTATTTTCCCCAAAACTGTAAACCCTAGATAGGGTTTAGACCACCCTCACAAAACTGGTCATAACTTATTCAAATCTTAATGAAATTATATTCACATGGAAACAAAATCCAATTAATTTATATCAAAATATGGAATGTACAATCCATACCATCATGTTTTTCAGACTATAAATTCTCACAATATTGTTAGAATAAGGTAGTCTCACCAAAATAGTCATCTCCCAAAAAAATCAATAAAATTCAATGAGACAAAAATAATTGTAAACTAGAAACCATTATATTTCCATACATATATTATAATCCTTTATATGAGGCCATATTAGGCCGTACAATGCACAACTTCAGCCTAAAAACAATGTAAGAATCAAAAAATGCACACAAAGTTTGAGGTTTCCATTCATCAAACTTCAAAAATAATGTCTCCAACACCCAATTCAAGTTTTGGAGAGTGTATTTATACATTTCAAACCAAAACCAACTATTTTCAACCACCTTTTGATTAGTTTGTTGATAAAACGCCTTAATGACACTTTTTGATAAGTTGCTTGACAACTTTCTTGAGCAACTTTTACAATTTTTACAATATTTGCCTAAATTTCACCAAATGACCAAAAATGGTCCTAAACCACTTAGGATGGTCTCAAATAACCTTATTTATATCAATAAATCCAAAACAAATCAAAAACCAAAGTTTCACAATATAACTTAAAATTGCATCAAGGGTGCTCCTGCACCATACTCCCGGAGAAAAGAAAATTCAAGTCCTCTTGAAAGTTGGTCTGCTCCTTCTTCCTAGTCTTCCAATTCTTTTGCAATTTTTCCTTCATATTGGCAATTATCTTTGGTTCCTTCTTCCTCTTCTTCTTATACCATCTCTTCTCCATCATCTCCTCAACTTCTAGGCTCCAAAACTCCATTTCTTGTGTATATATCTTAGTAGAATCATCTATATCTCCATTCTCATCATTAGAGTACCATATAACAACATGTTCACCATAACCATAACCTGCATCAAGATCTTGAAAATTTTCATACAGCTCATTATCAACCTTATTATCAACAATATCTTGAGTATCAATACCAACTTCATCAACAACAATCTTCTCTACTTGTTCATCAACAAAAATTTCATCAACTACTTGATTACCAACAACAACCATATCATTTATCTCAACATGAATATGTTCATCAACAAAAAAATAAGTTTGTTCATCTTCAAACACAATTGGAATATTATGCATCTCAACTTGTAACTTACTTTTCTCAACAAAATTTACCTCTTCCTCATTTGCTGCCATCCTTGCTTGTCTTTTCCTTCTTTGAATAATCTTTTTGATGGGCCACTGAACTCTCTCCTTCACTATCAAATGCCAACTTGTAGCTTGCCTATACAACTTCTTCAACTTAGCCTTTTGTTTTTCTATCTTCTTACTGAGTTCCTCTAGTGCTTGCCTAAATTATTTATCCTTCTTCTTTTGCTTTACCTTATCCTCTTTTCTTTTCCTCTCTTCTTGTTCCTTCTTCCTTTGTGAATCCTCAGCCTGCCAACATCTTCTCAGAAAATCCATCTTCACAAGCAAGTCTCTCCTTGCTTCCACTTCACTTTTCCTCACCTAAGAAATCAGGCTCCTTCCTCAACTTGCACAACAAACAACCACAACCAAAAAATAAAAATCTTCCTCTACCTAGACCTTACTGGGCTGTGATACCAATTGATGCATTGCTAGGAGGATCACAATTCAACTCAACCAATCATTCAAAGCAATGATACAAAATTATTGATCTTAGGAATTCTTGGATTACTTTGCAATAACACAACTCATAAATCATCAACAATGACAAAAAATTCAACAAACTTGATTCACTTGACAACTTTCATAAACCAATTCATCTCAAACAATAATTAAGTGCATTCTAGATCATATTGGAAACATTGTCATGGCATCCCACAATTTAATGCAATGAACTGTCATTAATAAATTTCACAAAACAAGTAATGAAGCCAAATCGCTTTAGTGATATTGTAGATAACATAATTATATACTTTTCCTCCAATTTTTATGAAGATCCAACCGTGGAAAAGAAAGTTATTGCATTTTTTCCTAAACTGCAAACCCTAGGTAGGGTTCAAACCTGCCCTCACAAAAATGGTCATAACTTATTCAAATCTTAATGAAATTTGATGAGACTTGAAGAAAATGAAATTAGATTCACATGGAAACAAAATATAATTGGTTTCAAATAAAAATATGGAATGCATAATCCGTACCATGATGTTTTTCATACTATAAATTCTGCACAATATTGTTAGAATAGGGAAGTCTCACCAAAATAGTCATATCTCCCAAAAAACTTAATAAAATTCAATGAGACAAAAATAATTGTAAACTAGAAACTAGTATATTTCCATCCATATATTATACTCCTTGATATGATGCCATAGCAGGCCGTATAATGCACAACTTCAACCTGAAAACAATGTAAGAATAAAAAAATGCACACAAAATTTGAGGTTTTCATTAATCAAAATTCAAAAATAATGTCTCCAACCCCCAATTCGAGTTTTGGAGGGTGTATTTATACATTTTCAACCAAAATCAAATATTATCAACCACCTTTTGATTAGTTTGTTGACAAAACACCTTAATGACAATTTTTACAAGTTGTTTGACAACTTTCTTGAGCAACTTTTACAATTTTTACAATATTTTCCTAAATTTCACCAAATGACCAAAAATGGTCCTCAACCACTTAGGATGGTCTCAAATGACCTTATTTAAGTCAATAAATACAAAACAAAGCAAAAACCAAAGTTTCACAATATAACTTAAAATTGCATCAAGGGTGCTCCTACACCACATGATGAAGCTAAGGAATATTTAAACATCATTTTGCCTAAGATGGACACTTTTCTTCAACAAATTAATTTTCATGATAGTTGAATGATTGAAGAGCTTTCAAATCTTGAGGGTTTTTTTACAAGTTGTTTTACTAATCCTATGAACAAATTAAGAAGTTTTACTTGCCCAAGGTTCACATGTAGCACTCATTTTAGACTTGCAATGGATTGAAATATTTCTTCAATTACTCCATTGTCATTTAGGCAAAAGTGATTCATTTGAGTTTATGATTGAGTATGTAAAAATTATATGCAAAGAAGATTATCTAAGATATGAGATAGTCAACATTCATGAAAATGTACTACATGAGAATTTGTGAGGTATATTAAGAAAGGCATATAGTATCTCCACCAGATGGAAATAATCTTTTGTAAGGAAGAATATTATCTAGAAGCACCATATATTGAGGAGTTTGCACTTGATTTTTTCTTGCATGATGGTTCTTATCATCTTAAACAATGTATCCCGATGAATATTTCACAAAGGCTTCAAGGATGTGCACTGTCTTCATAGTTGTGACCCAACTCAAACAAGAGGTTTTTACTTTTCCCAACATGTAAAGCATTTCCTCTTGTCTACTGGAGGTAGGTAATGACATTCTTTGTGTTTTTTAGTAATGTGTTTCCTATTTCCATGATTTGTTTTTTTTAGGTTAGGTTAGTTGTCTATTTAGCTATTAGAAATTATGCTTCACTCTATTGTGTGTAGATAAGATACTAATCAAGATTTTACTAGAGATTCTAAAATTCTTCCATGGCCCAAATATGTCTCACAGTCCCCATAAAGAACCAATTGTTACACCGCTACAAATTTTCTTATTAAAATAATAAAATTTTGATGATTAAGACCAACCTAATATTTGATCTAGTTTCTAACCAACTTTTATTGTCATTTTGCCTCTTTTTTTTTGCTATCGTTTTCTGTGGTTTCTTTCTTCTGTGGTTTCTTTCTACAAGTGCTTTGATGATGGGTGGGGTTAGGTGCAGAACAAAGCCTCTTTCCTGTGATGACATCAAAGCCAATGCTGATGTCTAGGCAATTATGTAGAGAGGTGGTGTGACTCCTTTCATGGAGAGTTTTCATGGCTTTAAGGCCAGTGTATCCAAGGATTTTGTTGATGCTTGGCATGGATGCATGCTTAGCATGTTTGGTAGGGATACTGCCATCAATGAAGATTTCATAACAGAAGTGGTGGGTATGTCAATGGAAGGCAAGAAATTCTACAGGGATAAGAATATCTCGCTGTCGGCTAGGCAAAATTTCTTCAAGATAGAGAACAAGCTAAAATGGTTAGATTGGATTGTGGGGGTTATGACATGACCAAGATTAAACCCATATGGTAGGATGTGGTAGTGGTGTTGATGCAGTACCTTACCCTCGACGACAGATACATGGTGTTGTATGGTCACCATTTTTTGTTGCTAAATCACTTTTGACATGGTAAGCTTTTGTCCTTCCCATTTTACCTTTTGATTTCTTTGGAAGAAGGAATTTTGAGTTTTAGGAAGAACCCTAGAAACCCTTTTCTTCATGAGGGCTTGATGTTGCTCATTGTAGATTTTATTAAAGCTAATTGTATTGTTTGAGCTCCCCGGTCCCCTGTTTCAAAAAAGAAGAGGAAAGGGAGTGGGAAATGTTGGATTGAAGAGATTCCGAAGAGCGAGGGAACAAAAATTGAAGAGTTAGAGGGTTGGTCCAATGGGTATGACACTGACTTGGATTACACCCCCTGATTTGGAGGGGTGAAACCCTCAACTTCCAAGGAAAATCTCTCCTCCCGCATGTCAAATGAAAACTCAAGGAGGATTTTGTAGAGGGTGTTGAGGAGAGACTTTCTGGTGGTAAGAAGGCCAAGGGTCATTCTAAGGATGTGGGTGATAAATTTCAGGAGGTGGCAGAGAATATCTAGGGTGATGCAATGGGGAATTCTAGTGATGGTGGGTCCCCTACAACTGGCAAGGGGAATTTTGTGGTCAATGTGGATGATTCTGCCCAGGTGTCGACATCCAAAGACAGGGGAAAGGCCAAGATTTTCCCCAGGGTGTCTCAAGAGGAGGATCCTCTGGCTAGTTCACATCAGGGCGGGGGTGTGTTTTGGGGGGCTATGGATTTTTCGTAGGTGTTTGGTTTGGTGAAAGAAGGGGCTGATATCTCATTTAATTTGTTGATGTGGCTCGTGCAAGAGGTGAAAGACCTCCACAATAAGCATGGCACTATTGCTCGTTGCAACATTTCCACTCTACATAGTCTCAAGGAGAAGGATTCTATCTTTGGGTTGACCAAGTCTTTAAATTCTAGTGTTGGATGTGTGGTGGACAAGCTTGCTAATTTGAAGAATGATTATGGACCAAGGATGGCTTTGTTGGAAAAGTAGAATATGCAGCTCATAAAGGATTTGGACACGATTATTAACATTAGAAAAGAGAAGTTGGAGGCCTTGGCTGAAGGTATGGTCTTCCTCAACTAGAAAGCAAAGGAATGGACTGGCAGAGGACTATTTGAAGAACATGTGACTAAGGAAAGGGGGGAGAGTGTTGTCATGGAAATGCATACCACGGATTTGGATGTTGAACCGAGTGTGCGTACTCGGAGTAAAACCCAGAAATGCAAAACAGTCCCTGGTCGTGATGTTGAGGAAATTATGGAGATGCATGATAGGCTGGCGTCTAAGGATCTAGATGTGGCAAAGATGCTCAAGGATCTTCTCTAATGGACGTTTGGTTTGTTTTACTATTTTTTGTTTTTAGCTATGGCTTTTTGTTGATGGTCTGCTGATGTTCTGGTAATCAACTTGTTTTTGGTATTTTGGGTGGGCAATCTATTGTTTCATCTTTACTAGGACTGTCTCTTTTTGTTCAGGGTTTTAGGCATGCTTCAAAACCTATTTTTTGTTAATCAAAAAAATTTATTGTCATTTTGGAAAAAATATCTCGAAATTATTTCCCTCATTCATTCAACAAGAAATAACCAAAGAAAAAGAAAAATAAGAAGCAAAATTCAATAACAAGAATAATATAATAAGTGACAAAATACTTTTGTGAAGCATAAATAAGCTAACAACAAAAACACAAGTGAGAATGAGGTAATCAATTGTAGAGATAGAAATAAGTGGTGGAAAGATGGTTTGGTCCTTAAGTAATTCCCCCACCCCCTAAATCCAAGCCTACTGTCTTTATGGTTATGCCAGTAAAGACTTATGTTGAAAATTAGAAATTGGTTTAAGTGCCTTAAAGGTATACCCAACATATAAGAATTTGGCAATGGATTGACTATCTATAATTTGTGCCTTGTCTTGAAAGGTGACACCTTGACTTAAGTTTTCCATCTCCTCATAAACATGGGCACACAATTAAAGTGATCGAGTTAGTTAAAAAATCCACTTAACTTGTGAAGTGGTGTAAATGAACCAATGTTTTGACTAAGTTTTAAGGAAAAGTGGCATAAGTGTAGACAAACTCCATCCAACATCATAGAAAGTTGGAAAAGTCAAGCATTATATTTGTATAGCATGTTTTAAGCATGTTGAAACTCATCAATAATTTTTCCTATCTTAAAACATTAGCACAAATGTAGAGGCACATCCTTTAAGTGGTTAAACTACTCCATTATTGCATTGGTGCACTTTGGCTTTAGTTGGACCACACCTAAACTTTGTCAGATATGTTAAAGTTAGCCAACACATCATAAACCTCCATCTAAACTAAAGAAAAAAATCATTGGTCATGCTAGTCATGCCAAGTTGGTCATATCAACATGAGGAAAGGTTGCACCACAATTTTCCTAGTTAGACATGAAAGAGAAATTCAGTTTTTAAGCATGGAGACTTCAAGTCATTGTTGGAAGTTAAATCAATGTGAAGATTTCATTGTCTTTTCTAAGTCCATTCTAGTCATGTTTTATTTTTGACAAAAGAGTTATTTATTTTTAAGCATGTTCATTCCTTTTAGTTGTTTAGATTTGATTTTCTTTCAATTTTCTTTCTTTCAACCTTTTTAGCAACCTTTCAGAATTTTTCTTTAAAGATTCTTTTTGGGGATTAAAAATGGCTATTCTAAGATCCTAAGAATTGAGTATTTATAAATTATAAATAAGTACTTTGAGCATGTAAATATTAGAGGATGGTGAATGTTGTAAGGATAGTAGATGTTGTAAGAATGAAAGTTAAATAAAATGAATAAGGACTAAAACTAATTTCAAATCAAAAAAATTTAACATGCAAGCAAATTTTGAATAGAGTGTTCATAAATTAGCTTTGTGATGATATGTTTGTTGCTCATTGTGACAATATCTACTTGTTCAACTGAACTCAAGATTGTGAAAGATGAAGGTACGATATCAACTTATAGATTTTTGAAGATGAGAATGAGGGTGAGTGGAGCAGATAAGGATAGGGTGGTTATTTTTAGTCATTTAGCTGATTTTATTGAGTGTATTTATTTATTTTCTCAATCAATTAATTATTCTGATTTTTTGTCTTTCCCTTTTCAAAGATTTGTTATTTTAAACAATTAGTTAATTAACTATTAATATTTGATTTGATTTTATGATTCAATTAAATTAATTTGTGGATAATGATGGATTATTTGATTCATTTATTTTATTTTGGAAATTACAGATAATGAAATTATTTAAATTAATTAAACAATAAATATCATTTAAATAATTTAAATTGGTTAAGTGGGTTAATTGATTAATGATGGATTGCTTAATGATTTATTAGTTATTTTAATTAAATGGATGTGAATTAATTTATTAATCTGTGTTTTTTAAGTGTCATTGCATTAGTGATACTTAAGTGTCTATATTTTACCCCTCTTTGAAATGGTATTACAATTGCAAGAAGCAATATCATTTCAAAGAAAGTAGATATATGAAGCTAATGATTGAATATGCCCTAACATCAAAATATTAAGGATTGATTGATATGACAATGTTGTTGATGTGGAAAGAATACAACTCAAAAAAATGTGATGATTGGCAAAGATTTGATTCAAAGGATGCTTCAATGCTTGTAGATATTTCAAATTTGGAATTGCATGGATTTAGGATTTAATATATGATGAGATGATGGTATGTCCCCTCAAGAGAATGCATGGGTTTAAATAACACATATGTGGTCTTGAAAAGGATGAAGCTAAAATTAGTAAAGTAATGAAGAGGTGCAGATTGGTTTGGGATGATGGAGTTAATAAATGATGTCATTTTACTATGGCTTACTAAGTTAGAAGTGGAAATGAAGAAGCATAATATTTTTTGGAGTTACTTGATCACAAGTAGATGCAAGGATGAGGTTGCTTTATTATGGTTTATGATGTTAGAAGTGGAAATAGAACATGATATTTTTTCAAAGTTATTTGAGCATAGGTATATGTTGGGAATCTACGAAGAGATTCCACTATGTTTTGACAACAATTTTTATTTTGCATAGGCATTATACATCATGATATAATGGACCATGATGATAATGTACCATATACATAGAGGACTAGCTCACAATAACAAATCAAAAGATAAAAGAAAACAAAGACAAAAAAAAAAATGAACAAACACAAATGCATGAAAATAAACAAAATCATGATGAACAACAATAAAGATAATATCAAAGACAAGATGCATGCCCTTGTGATCATGACCTCAAGAGACAACATAGTATAAGAACTATGGTTTACTTGAGGAAGAGTGTGGTGGGAACTAAACTAAACATGATTTTTTTTTAAAATTTTTAATGAAAATAAGAATAAGGCGTACACATGCATAAAAGATAAAAATACAAGACAATTTTTTTCCCTTGATCAAGTGGAAAGCCAAAAATTGATTCATTTGATGATGATAACATTGTATCATTCCCATAACAATGTGGGTATTGTGAATGATATATCCCAATGATGATGATTGGTGGTTCAATATTAAGTTATTATATTTATTAAGGGGTAGCCATCATATTTTGAAAGGTCTTATAACCTTTTACATGGTCAATACAATAGATACCAAAAAATTAATTCAACACAACCACAACCAAGCTTATGTTGGAGAACAAACAACACCTATACTATGCCCAACTTCATTGTTGTAATCCACACACCCATAACCTAGGGATGGGATTCTAAAATAAATTTAGAAAGACTTATCTTCATTCTTTGAAAATTGTTCAAGACATTAGCATTATCTAAATCCACTTTAATCATGGAGAGAGAAGGAAGTCCTCATTTGATGACTCAACCAAAGTCACCTCGTGCAATGAGAAATAAAGTCTAACAAAAGATGTTGTATGTTGTACAAAATCTATAGACAAATCAAGAGAAAAAATCCCCCCACAACCCACCAACAAGGCAATATAATCAAAATAATAAGTTTGAACTAGTTTAGAAGAATTTCTAATAGGGAATGACAAAATTTCTTGAGTTGCACCAACCCTAAGGGAAGCCCCCTCAAGAGGAGCCTCCAAGGTCACATTGTGATCCATTGATGGGGTGTAGGACAAGGAAATTTATCAACTAGAGAGTAAAAAAAATAAACATCCACAATAAAATGATGGAGGCCATTCTACCAAGATGTAGTTGAGCCAAAAATCCTATAGAGAGAACAAGGACAATTAGAAGCAAGATGTCTACTAGCAAATAACCATCTACAATATAAGCTTAATTTATTGTTAAACATATGTTTTTAATTCCATTTGAACTAAAAATGGATTTCAATATCACAATTTGTATTTAAGTTACTTGTTTAATATTGTGACTTTGTATACAATCTAATTATTTAATGCATAGAATCATGTGTCACCTATGTATTATTATTTCTTTGAATCTTGTTTGCACTAAATAATGAGTATCTATTTTAGCTAGTTGGAAGGTTTCATTTATGTATTTAGAATTTTCTTTCTTTTACAAAGAGAATATAACCCATATATTAATATTATATAAATAAAAGTCTACTTACAGATAATTTCCTTTCAGAATTAGAGGCTCTTGCTAGCCAAATAACACATTTCATTTACAATTGGCAAAAAGCCAGGGTCTGAAAACCCATATACTACTCTGATAACCCAAAATTTAACTACCCAATTGTAATACTTGCAAAAACCTATATACTGCCCAAAATTCAAAAATCCATATACTGCCCAAAATTCAAAAACTCGACTGCACTATTTGCAAATACCCATATACACAAACTGCAAGCCCTGACCCTAGTACTTGTTAATTGCAAGATTCAAAAAAATCAGAGTAGAATGAATTACTCCTCCATCTACTCAATCTATATCTCATTTTCATCCTGTCACTCCTACATATCACCGCCTTATAATTGTTTCAGACAACTCCTTACTAATATCCCTTTCATGCCTTTCCAGAACAAACTACAGATGACACAAGCACTGTGTACCTAATGTCATTTTTATGCCCTTGTATATTGAATTATATTCATTCCTGTGCAGCAAGAAATGCCTTGGAAAAATCCCTCCAACATACCCTTGTCCCTTCCACAGGTATGATTGCACCGCTTTTAGCATAACATTGTTTTGCAGAAAATTATCCTTGACAACCTTATTAGCTATTTCTTCAAGAGACTGGAAGGATTGAAGCAAATCAAACAGGTTAGAAACAATAACTGACAGTAGTTGAGATGGAAACAGGATCCTCCTATATTGCGGGTATAGAACCTCATCACCAATTACCCTTTTGATGCTTTTATTTCATCCTTCAATATATGAAAATATCATTTGCAAGATATAACTTTTAATAGTTTGGTGCATATATGTGAGGCAAAAAGTTATACATTATTTGTGTTTATGCAAAAACTCCTCAAAGGATATTGTAATGTATACGTGTATATAATTTCTATAATTATTGTCTGGGGACAATTTAGCTTAGATTTAGGTTTAGTTTGGATTTCAAGAACTTAGCATTCAAAATTTGATGAAAGGTTTTACCTCACATTGTTTCATTTTGTGTTGTTTATTAAAACATAAATTAAAATACTAATAAAATATGTAAATAGTAGAACTCAAAATAACTCAAACCAATAATTGCATAAAGATATATTCCATTCATTTTCTTATATAAAATAGTTTAGGGAATGTTCAAACATGCGGTACCCTTTTTCATGTACAATAGAAGTATAGAAAGTGGTCGAAGATTGTTGAGAACTTCCAACCGCCAGCAACTACGAAGAACAATTGCTTACACCTGAGAAACTAATTATGCCAAAGAAGAAAATTAAACTAATAGAAATATTTTCTAACTACACCAGCCCTCCAAAAAAGAGTTGTCTTCTAGACAACTAAAGAAACATAACTAAATACTAGAAAGAACAAAACTACACATCATTGAGGGTCTAGTTGAGGAGACATCCTTGGAGGTGTGTAAACCGATGAAGATGAAGTGGACTATTGGGAGACATATTACTGTAGGTGATAAACTTATTATGTGGTGCAAAATTTCAAATGATGGGATGCCAAAAAAATTTGGTTCATGAGTAGTTTTCACTAATTGGACTCCCTCAGACAATTGGTGCTTGGTCTTCTCATTTTCAAGTTGTAACTCAACAAGTTTCTTATCTTTTTCAATGAGATAGTTTTTCTTTTCCATTAGTTGTTGATCCTTTGCAATAAATTAATTTTCCTTCTCAATGACTTTGGCCTTTTTAAGTTCATTAAGGTGTGATTGTTGAGCTAGCTTTTCCTAAAACCTTTGGTTCTACTCATCCACTACTTCACGTAACTTCTAATAAACTCAATCCAACTCATCCACACACCACATGAGCTGGTTGTGGGAAACCAAATGATGTTGAAGCACATAGAAGACTTCCCAAAATATGAAATTGTTAAGTTGGAAAAGGAGAACCTAGGGTTTAATTTCTAGTTTCAATGCCTTGTCCAACAATGTGATGGTGGTGTGTGGATTCACCTTAACATTGGGGGAATTCAAATATAAACAAGAGTTATGATTGACTATCCAACAACCAATCTGCGCTTTGATCTGAATTCTAATGATAATTGTTGGTTTTGAATTGAAATATTGATGAAATGCAATGATGCAACTAATTAACTTTGAAAATACAGTGTTTTGAGATGAATTCAGACAAAATAGAAACTAATAAGAAAAATTGAAGACAAAAAATGAGAAAATAAGACACTAATGCAACTATGATTTAAATTTTGAGTTAATTTTGGGTGGTCAAGGGTGCCAAGGGCATCTTAGAATGGAGATCTAAAACAAAAAATTGACTTCACAAGCCTCGTGTCCCTAATTTGTGGCTTCTTCCTTCTGAATCTCATTGTTGAATCTTCATCTGTTACTGAGATAATTTACAGTTTTCATATCTTGTCAACTTGTAGGGCTAATGATACATAAATGAACAATTTATTTTCAATCCTCTTCCAATCCTCTTCATATTTGTAACCTGCAAACACAAAGGGAGAGGAAGGGTTGTCCAATATAAGGGCTTGTCTTAGTCAAACACCATGTTGGTATTTCTACCTCCACAATAAGAAAAAATGATGATAATAAGAGCTTATCCTTTTAAGGGATAGAGGCTAAATGATAATGAAATAATAAATTGACAACTTGCTACAACTCACCACTCAAATCTAATCTCCTTGATGGATTAAAGTCATGTTGATCATCTTCAAGGATTGATTGCAATTTGACTTGATTTGTCTTGAAGACCTACAAGCATTAGTACTCACAAACAAAATGCATGCATAAACATGAAAAAACTCACATAGAACTTTATATGATTCTTGAATGATGAAATTGTGCAATAATTCTGCAAATTCTAATCTTGACTGCTTTTAGGACACTTTATTTGCTCAATTGAATTTCCAATAATTTCCTTGTTCATTAAAATTGTGAAAATACTATGTATTTATATGCAGTTAATCTAATTTCTCAAAAATTAAATCCTAATAGCCAACAATTAAGATTTAAATTTTAAATAATAAAATTACCGATAGCGATATATTTAAATTTGGGACCATTTTAAGAGGTCAAGGGTGTAGGGTGCTCTAGAATAGATCCCACTTTTTTCACAATGCAAAGTGTCGGGGGAAAAATATTAAATGCATGCTTGGGTCTTGCATATTTTATTTTCTAATAAATGATAAAATGGTCCATGGAATGCATGATTTAGGAAATTAGGTGCATAATTAGGTCCAAGCACATAGGAGGGAGAAAGTCTAGTGTGAAATTGTCAAGGTAGACAATTTACGAGGCTACATTTAGCCCCCACTTTAGAGAGAGTATGAACTTATGCTTAGAATTACTCTAAATTAAGAATATGTCAAGAGGGTTTCAATTATCCAAATATTGAAGAGATAGGATGGCAATGAATCTAAGGGAAGCATGCAATCCCCCAAGATTCAAGATCCCATGGAAAACCAACATAAGGACAAAGGAACACACATGTATAAAATGTAATGTAGCATGACAACATAAAATATACATGAAAAAAACACAACACAAACACAATGCAAACATAATGCAAACACAATGCAAACATAATATAAACATAATGAAAACATAAGAAAACACATAAAAAACACAAACACATTGGTTAGTACTAAAAGGATTTGAGTCGGCAAGGAAAAGAGAACTCAGTCTTACATTTGTCTCAAATACCAAATACCATATCTCGAATGTGATGTTAGACAAGAGAGTTCCCTCATGAGGACTAGCAAGTTGTGTTATGCCTAGTCACTGACAAGCTACATGGATCTACTAGCTAGCAAGCTACATTATGCTAAGTGTCCATGCGATATGATGGGTCCACAAGGCTAGAAAGTTATGCTATGCTAGGTATCTCATGAAACTCATGGCTCCACTAGCAAGCAAGTTATGTTATGCTAGTGGCCATGTTAAAAAGGGTGCCTAAGTTCATGAATAACAAGCTACATTATTCCAAATCCATGGACTATCTCACAAATCATGCTTCAGGGAGAACATAAAGCTTAACATCACAAAGGGACAAAAAATAACCTTAGGGGTGCATGCAACATTTAATGTCGCAGGGGAGGAACAAAAATAACCTCAGGGGGTGCACAAAGTTTAACATCATAGGGGATGAATGAAAATCACCTCAAGGGGTGAACAAAATTTAATGTCACATGGGATGAATATCAACAAGCCATGCCTTAGGGGGTATTATAAACAACACCACGAAGGGTGTGGGTCAATAAATCACAAATATCAAAGGGGATTGCTCAATACATGGGAGGTCAAACCTTAAGGAGTATCATACATGACAACAACACCAAGAGAGGACCAATCCTGGAATAAAGGATCACACTTTAGGGAATACTAATTATAGTATTAGCACTAAAGGGAACATAACATGCCATGAAAAGATGCTTGTAGGGGATATCAAGCCTAAACCACCACAAAGGAGACACTAAAATAGATTGAGGAGACCATACTTTGGTAAACATTCATGTGATATTACTATTAATAAGGTCACACTTTCTAGGAGATGTATGATATCATCACTAAAAAGGGACCATTTCTTATGCAATAATTGTATTATGTGGGGTAATATATGCCTCCCCTTAAAATTTTAGTGTACTTTCTACACTAATATTTTAAGGAGATAATGAAGGGATCCCTTGTACCGAGAAATGCATCTAACATAAAGCTACCTAACCCTTGTCCCCGAGTGTAGGGACAAAGATGAGACAAAATGAATGATATCATGTTTCTCCTTGCAAAATGAAATATGATTGCATAAAACCAAACTTATACCCTCATTCATGGTAATGATTATCATGTGGCACTACAACTACCACATGGCAAGGAGAAACAACAAATGTAGTTTAATCTATTATCCTATCAAATTTATCATTGTGAGGATCTAATTCTTCCACTTTCTTCTTCAAGATACAACATTCATCAGTAGTGTGTCCGAACATTCTGTGATACACACAAAAGGATGTATTTTTATTCTTGCATTCAATATCTCTTCTTTCATGTATAGGTGGTAATGTAATGAATTCTAATTGTGAAAGTGTACATAAAGTGCGTTCAATTTTAGACAAAGGATGTTGAGTGAGTAATAAACCTTTTCTAATAGGACCATGAGTTTTGCATGGTTTGGAGGATGGAACAAATGCTTGATATAAAGGTGGAGGACCTTGGTAACCTATGCCTTTTGTATCTTCATATGGTATTTGTTCTAAAAGGGTATGGATTTCATGTTCATTCTTTGTATCACATCCTTGTTTTTTCAAGATCCTCAAGCCTTGGCCATAGCATTATTCCAAGCTAACAAGTGTATTAGTGACTTTTTTTTCATAGGATGGAGAATCATTAAGTGGTATGATCTCATCATGATTGTTATCAATAGATACTTCCATGTGTATAGGTTGAGGTATGAATTGTAAATCACTTTATCTATGTGATGTGGAAATTTTTTCTAATGGAGGTATGGTGGGTGTTATTGATTGTTGATATGAATGATTAGGCCATATTATTGAAGGATAAAGGACCACATTGTTTTCAAGGTTAGGAAAAGTATTATTTATGAATTCATTCATGATTGCTTCATCTTGCCTCAAGATATCTTCATTGAGGAGATATACATTGGGAGATGCAAGAATATGAGTTTCATCATATGAGGTAGGGTCATTTCCAAAAACACAACATGAAACATCCACCAAATATTTCAAAGAAGATAATATTTTGTTGCAAGTATGAAGATGTTGATGCAAGAATGAAGGTGTTGTCATTGATGTACACTGGCTAGCTGATTATCAACTTTTTGTTGTTGTCATTGATGTCATGGATAATGGTTACTGGATGTATATGTCAAGGATATCAAGAAAATTGTAATAAACAAAGGTTGCAAGTGTTCATTGGTTGCTCTGAGTTTTTCTCTTAGATTTGCTCCTATGTTCGTGTGGTTCAGATATATTGATCATGGCTGTTGGAAGTTGCTATATCTAGATTTTGGGTTTCTGGATCGATGTACAATGCAAGTTGTGTTCACCAATTATGAACTGTGTTTTTCAATGTATCTGGTTGAGGTCTTGGAAAAATGTAGTTGCTTTGTACTTGTTCTTGTTTGATTCTTATGAATTGTGATTCTCAAGATAAGTTGTTGGGAATGTTTTCAAGTTAATTTTGTTATCTTGAAAGATTGGATCATGTTAAGGTTGTGTGTACTTAATTAATTTATGTTTTTTACACTGGTTTGGCCGACCTTGTGTTTAACACTACTTTCGAAGCTTATGGAAGCATGCTGAAGCATGTGGTTGGGTCACCCTCATTCTAATTTACCCTAGATTTTTTTGGTGCTGACCTAATTTGAATTTCTAAATGCAAATGGTGTATGACCGACTTTGGATATGTTTCAAAGTTGAAGATGGTATAAATACAAGTGAAGTTGTTTGTGAACGATATGAATGCAAGCAAGATAGATGTGAGATATATGCAAAACAATGTGTATGTGATGCGAGCTTAGGTAGATTAGTGCAAAACCTAATTGTGAGTTTTTGGAAGCAGTGAGCTAAAGGTGTACTCTATCATTCATGCATGTCTGCAAGTGTTTGAGTGAGTTGTGGTGGAAATCTCTGTTGCATTAAGATTATTTTCTATCTATAACGAATCTCTTCTATCTTCTTTGTAATTTTGTGGTAGTGAGCCCTGGTTAACCCTTGTTGGACAATGAGCCCTGATCTGGACAGTCAGTCCTATTTTGGCAGTGAGCCTTCTTAGGTAGTGAGTCTTTGTAATCAGTTTTGATATTCTCTATATTGCGAGCTAATCCTCACCATGGTTTTTCCCTCATTGGGTTTTCCACATAAATATGGTGTTATTGTGTGTGTGATGTTTTTCAGTTTCTGCTTTTGCACTTAATGATTAATCATATTATCAGAGTAAATGATTTGTGATTGATATAATTTTTGATGGAAGTTTTGAAGGTTAAAATTTTTCACAATTGATTCATCCCCCATCTCAATTGTCTTGTTCAACAATTGGTATCATAGCTTGGTTCCTTGGAGATAAGCTTAACCACTTAAGGAAGGTACAAATGGTAGGAAATATCACTTTTGAGTATCCTAGGTTTATGGAACTAATTATGCTATATGGAAAATACAAATGGAAGGATATTTGGAGTATTGTGGATATGATGTTGAGAAAAATTATAAGATTGTTTACACTCCTGCTAATGGTCCAAGTACAACTGATGAAATCAATGCACATGAAGCAAACAATAAGGCAAAGTTCATTATGAAGAATAGTATTTCACATACTGAGTTGATTAAAGTTCAAAATATGAAGACTACTAAAGAAGTTTAGGATGCTTTAGAAAATATGAATGAAGGATATGAAAAGGTCAAAGAAGTAAAGTTGTAGAATTTGGAGGCACAGTTTGAGGTCCTGCATATGTATGAAGATGAGAACATTGAATCATGTGTATAGAGAGTGGATGAGTTGGTAGGTGGAATGTGAGGACTTGGTGCTATAGTAGATGAATCCAGGATTGTGAAGAAGATTCTTAGAACTCTCCCTAATGCATACAATGAAAAGGTATCTGCTATTGAAGAATATGTGGATTACAAGACTTATACTAAAGATCAGTTATTGGGAACTCTAACATCTTATGAAATGAGGAAACCAAACTTGAGAAATGGATCCAAATCAGAAACTGCTTTCAATGCTATAAGAGCTGAAGATCTAGATGAAGAAAACCTCCATGAAGTAGAAGCTAACTTTGTGAGAAGGATGAAGAAAGGCTTTGGTAAGTATGAAGGTAAATTACCCTATAAATGCTTTAGTTGTGGAGGAATAGGTCATTATGCTTCGAGATGTATGGAAAGAGCTAAGAAGAACAAATAAAGATTTAACAAAGAAAACAAAGGTAAGAAGATCAATAGATAATATTATCTGAATGAGGATGCTAGTATTTCTGATGAAGAATATGATTATGGAGAATTTGATGATAATGAATGCTTGTTCTTGGCTATAAAATATGAACTTACTTTTGCTAATACTGAAAGACAAGTGAAGGAAAATGCTCTAGAAAAGAGTGAAGGTATAGTGATTTCTACTCTACATGCTAAACAAGAAAATAATTATTGGGTTGCTGAAAGTGGTTTTTCACATCACATGACCGGTGATAAGAGTAAGTTTGTTAAACTTGAAAAATATGATGGAGGCTTAGTTATGTTTGGAGATGATACTAGTGCTAAGATTTGTGGGATAGGTTTAGTAAGTTTTGCTGGAAAGCATAATACTAATGGTGTCTACTATGTTAAGGGTTTAAAGCATAATCTCTTGAGTGTTGAACATATGTGTAGTAAAGGATATAATATTGTATTTGAGAATGAGAGATGTGAAATCAGGAAAGGATCTAGAACAATGATTGTTGCAGGAAAGAAGTCTGAAGGAAATATATATCAACTTAAGGGTGTTGATGGACGTTGCTTTATGATTTAGATTAATGACAATTGGTTATGGCACTAGAGAATGTGTCATATGAATTTTGATAACTTGGAAAGGATTAGTGTAGTACAATCCATGAGAGATTTACCAAGGATTACAAAGACTATTAATGCTATTTGCAGGAATTATCAGTTTGGAAAGCAAGCAAGAAACAACTTCAGATCAAAGGAACAATCTACTACCGGACTACTGGATTTGATTCATACAACTCTTTGTGGCCCTACAAGTGTGAGAATTCTACAAGGTGAAAGGTATTTTATGCTTTTGATTAATGGTTACTCTCAATATACATGGTTTACTTTTCTTAGATAGAAATCTTATGCATTTGATAGATTCAAGACATTCAAAGCTATGGTAGAGAATGAAGTAAATTTGAGAATAAAATGCTTGAGGTCTGAAAAAGGTGGTGAATTCACCTCCCATGAGTTTAATATGTTTTGTGAAGTTCATGGAATAAAAAGAGAGTTGTCTGCTCCAAGAACTCCTCAATGGAATGGAGTTGTTGAAAGAAAGAATAAAACGATTCAAGAAGCTGTTAGATCAATGATTACTGAAGTTGGTCTACCAAAATTTTATTGGAGAGAAGCTATTCAAATTGTTGTTTGTGTGTTCAATCAAGTTCAAGAAAGAGCTAACAATACTAAGACTCCCTATGAGCTATGGTGTGGAAGAATTCCTACTATTAAGTATTTCAAGGTATTTGGCAGAAAATGTTATATCAGACGGAATGAAGAGAATTCAAGGAAGTTTGATGCTAGAAGTGATGAATATATTTTCCTTGGATATTCTACTAAGAGGAAAGCTTACAGATGTTTCAATAAAAGACTAAGAAATATTATAGATAGCACAAATGTCAAGGTTGATGCAGCAATGAAGAATTCAATTGAAATTGATGGATATGTATTTGATGAACCTAACTGCATAAGAATTGAAGAAGTTGTGGAAGAATAGGAGAAGAAGAATGAAGAAGAAGAAGCTCTGGTGGTGTCCCCTTAGACACCTAAATATGTGCAAAAAAATCATTTAGAAGATCAAATCATTGGAGACAAGAGGAAAGGAGTATTGATAAGAAGCAGAGCTGCTGCTATTGGTGAGATAAATTTGTGTTTACTTTCTAAGATTGAACAAAAGACCGTAAGTGAAGCATGTAAAGATGAGCATTGGATGGAATCTATGAAAGAAGAACTTATGCAGATTGAGAAGAATAAAACTTGGGAATTGGTCCCTAGACCAGCAGATAAAAACATAACTGGATCAAAATGGGTATTTAGAAACAAGTTGAATGAGAACGAAGAAGTAGTTAGAAATAAAGCAAGACTTGTGTGCAAGGGTTACTTACAAGTAGAAGGTATAGATTTTTAGGAGAATTTTGCTTCGGTGGAAAGAATGGAAGCTATCAAAATGTTCTTAGAATTTGTTTCTCATAAATATTTCAAGGTCTACCAGATGGATGTCAAGTTTTCATTCTTGAATGGTGAGTTAGAGGAAGAGGTCTACATGGAACAACTAGAAGGATTTCAGTTGTCAGATCAACCGGATATGGTTTGAGAATTGAAGAAGGCTTTATATGGTCTAAAGAAAGCCCCTAGAGCTTGGTATGCAAGGTTGGAAATATATTTGATTCAACAAGGTTTCAACAAAGGTACAACAAATAGTAATCTATATTTTAAAATTGAAAATGACAAGATCTTCATAGTGGTTGTATATGTTGATGACATTATCTTTAGAGGAAATGAAACAATGTGTAAGATGTTTATTGAAGAGATGCAAAAATAATTTGAGATGTCCATGTTTGGTGAGATGAATTTCTTCCTTGGGCTATAAATTAATCAAATAGAGAAAGGGATCTTTATTTCATAGTCAAAATATGTAAGAGAAATGTTCAAGTTTGGGATGGATGGTTCCAAACCGATATGCACTACTATGGTGACTAGTTGCAAATTGAGTAAAGATGATGATTCACCTAAGGTTGATAGAGCAAATACACATCTATAATTGGTGGATTGTTGTATTTAATTGCTACTAGACCAGATATCATGCATGCAGTTTGTCTTGTGGCTAGATTTCAAAAAAACCCTAAAGAAACACATGTTGCTACTATTAAAAGAATATTCAGATATTTGAATGGCACTTTGTATTATGGCCTGTGGTATCCTAAAGATACCGATTTTACTCTAAGTGCTTATACAAATGCAAATTGGGCTAGTTGTGTAGATGAAAAAAAAACTACAAGTGGTGGTGCATTCATTCTTGGTTGTAGATAGGTGGCTTGATTGAGTAAAAAGAAAGATTCAGTTTCCTTATCCACTACTGAAGCTGAGTACATTGCCGCAACATCTTTCTGTACACAAGTTTTGTAGATAAGATAGACATTAAAAGATATTAGAGTAATGTATGATGATCCTATTTCTATGTTCTGGGATAATACAAGTGCAATTAACATTTCAAAGAATCCATTGATGCACTCAAGAAAAAAACATATATTTATTAGGTATCACTTTTTGAGAGAGAAAGTTGGAAATGAAGTAAAACTTAAATATGTACCTATGAAGGATCAAGTTGATGACATATTTACAAAGTCTCTTCCTAAAGATAATTTTGAGTATCTCCAGGAGAAGTTAGGGGTCATTTCCCCTCCTTTCTTGAACTAGATGCATATGGAGATGCATCAATTTGGTGGGTCTACAAATCTATTCTTCTTCTAGACTGATGTTTTGGTGGCTACCTCTCATGGGGAGTAGGTAGTGTCATGTGTTGTCATTGAAAGAGTATTTTGTTCTTAATGTCAAAGGGGAAATTAGTGTAAATTATCTTTTTCCTTTTCCATTGATGTCAAAGGGGGAGAGAAAGATGTGAAGATGTGAAAAGGGAGAAAGTATCATGTGAAAAAGATTATCTACTAAGGGGGAGAAACAAAGAAAGTGAGGAAGTGTGTTTAGAACTATTGTGTTGTCTTTGGTTTTTCACATCATGTGTTTCCATCAATGACAAAGGGGGAGATTGTTGTAAGTATGAAGATGTTGATGCAAGAATGAAGGTGTTGTCATTGATGTCAACTAGCTAGTTGGTTATCAACTGGTTGTTGTTGTCATTGATGTCATGGATAATAGTTATTGGTTGTATATGTCAAGGATATCAAAAAATTTGTAATAAAGAAAGGTTCCAGGTGTTCAATGGTTGCTACAGGTTTTGCTTCAATATTTTCTCCTATGTTTGTGTGGTTCAGATATGTTGATCATGGCTATTGGAAGTTGCTATATCCAGATTTTAGGTTTATGGATCAATGTATAGTGTGAGTTGTGTTCACCAGTTGTGAATTGTGTTTTTTCAGTGTATTTGGCTGAGGTCCGGGAAAAATGTAGTTGTTCCAAATTTCTTCTTGTTTGAGTCTTATGACTTGTGATTCTTAGGATAAGCTGTTGGGAATGTTTTCAAGTTAATTTTGTTATCTGGAAAGTTTGGATCGTGTTAAGGTTGCGTGTGCTTAATTGATTTATCTTTTTTACACTAGTTTGGTGGACATTATGTTTAGCACTACTTTTGAAGCTTATGAAAGGATATTGAAGCATGTGGTTGGCTCCCCATCATTCTAATTCCACCCTAGAATTTTTTGGTGCTGAACTAATTTGAATTTGTAAATGCAAATGGTGTATGGCTGACTTTGGATATGCTTCAAAGTTGAAGATGGTATAAATACAAGTCAAGTTGTTTGTGAAATATATGAATGCAAGCAAGATAGATGCTAAATAATGTGTATGTGATGCGTCTTTAGGCATATCAATGTGAAACCTAATTGTGAGTTTCTAGAAATAGTGAGTTGAAGGTGTACTCTATCATTCATGCATGTCTGCAAGTGTTTGAGTGAGTTGTGGTGGAAATCTCTATCAAATTAAGATTTTTTCTCTCTATAATGAATCTCTTCTATCTTCTTTGTAATTTTGTGGTAGTGAGCCCTCCGGGTGGTTAACCCTTGTTGGAAAGTGAGTCCTAATTTGGAAAATGAGTCATGTTTTGGCAATGAGCCTTCTCATGCAGTGAGCCTTTGTAACCGGTTTTGATATTCTCTATATTGTGAGCTAATCCTCACCATGGTTTTTCCCTCATTGGGTTTTCCACATAAATCTGGTGTTATTATGTGTGTGTGTGATTTTTTTTAGTTTCTGCTTTTGCACTTAATGATTAATCATATTAGCAAACTAAAGGACTTGTGAATGATTTATTGTTTGGTGGAAGTTTTGAAGGTTAAAATTTTTCACAACTGATTCACCCCCTTCTCAGTTGTCTTGTTCAACATATTTTACCAAAGAATTTAGTCATTATGATAATAAGATGTATGCATTGGATCTTAGTTTGTTATGACACAGTGAATAGAAAACGAAAAGCAGATCTGGATAGAAGATCCTAAGAGTGTTATGTCACAGAAATATGAGAAAAAATAGCTTGGTCAAGGGTGCCAGGATGCCCTAGACTAGCAATTTTGTTTTATAAATTTCAAAGTTTCAATGTATCTAATATTGTTTAAGTGTTCTATTCTATGATAGTGTAGGTTTGACCGTGAATAAATTTCTAGAATTTGATTGATTTATGATTATGCAATGCAAAATGCAAGTATTCAAGAAATTTTCAAAATTTTCAAGCAAATAAAATAAGATTCTCAATTTGATTTTCAGATATCAAGTGTAGCAACTTATCGATCATAATTTGTAAAATCTGAAGATGAAGATCTTGATGTTTTTTTGCAACAAAATAATACACTTTTTCACCTTTTGCCTAAATGCAAAATTACTAAATGAATGCAATGAATAATTTAAACTTTGATTTCAGATCTAATATGACCTAATGCAGATTTGTAAATATAATTAAGATGTACATCTGACCTATGATGACTGAAATTAACCTCGTTTGAACTTTGAATCAATATATTATGCAAATTTTTAATTTTTCAATGCTTTTTTCATGTAATAATGGATGCCTAAATGATGGATGTAAAAGAATGCAATATTAACCTTCGATCTAAGGTGATATGCTTTAGATTTCAAAAGATCTATAATGTAAATTAATCAGGTTCACCAAAATGTTAAGTTGGAAAAGGTGAACCTAGGGTTTAATTACTAGTTTCAATGCCTTTTCAAACAATGTGATGGTAGTGTGTGGATTCACCTTAATATTTGGGGACTTCAAATCTACACAAGAGTTGTGATTGACTGTCCAACAACCAATCTTCCCTTGGATCTAAATTCTAATGATAATTAAGAGGTTTGAATTGAATTCTTGATGAAATGCAATAATGCAACTAATTAACTTTGAGAATGCAACGTTTTGAGATGAATTCAAACAAACTGGAAACTGATGACCAAAATTAAAGACCAGAAATGAGTAGAGCAGATACTAATGTAACTGTGATTTAAAATTGAACTTATTCTAGGTTGTCAATGGCACCCTATATTGAGGATCTAAAACCAAAAAATGACTTTGTAAGCCTTGACTTCTTGGTCTGTGGCTTCTTCCTTTTGAATCTCGTTGTTATATTTTTTGTCTTTTATTGAGATAATGTAGTTTATGTACCTTGTCAATTTGTAGGGATAATGATGCATGAATGAACAAATTATCTTCAATCTTCTTCTAATCCTCTTTAGATCTGTAACCTCCACACACAAAGGGAGAGGAAGGGTTGTGCCATATAGGGTCTTGCTTTAGTCAAACCCCATGTTGGTATTTCTACCTCCACAATGGAAAAAATTGATGATAAAGAGATTTTATCCTTATGAGGGATAGATGCTAAATGATAATGGAGTAATGAAACGACAACTTTCTACTACTAGCCATATAGATCTAATTTCTTTCATGGACTAAAGTCATGCTCATCACCTTCAAGGATTGATTGCAATAAGACTTGATTTGGCTTTAAGACCAACAAGCATTAGAACTCACACACAAAATGTATAGATAAATATGAACAAATTCACATAAACTTGACATGATGCTTGAATGATGAAATTTTGCAAATTCTGCTCTTAACTTCCTTTAGGACACTTGATTTGCTCAATTGAATTTCCAATTATTTTTTTGTTCATTAAAATTGTGAAAATACTATGTATTTATATGCTATTAATCTAATTTCTCAAAAAATAAATCTTAATAGCTGACAATTAAGATTTAAATTTTAAATAATAAATTACCAAAATTGAAATATTTAAATTTGAGGCCATTTTAAGAGGTCAAGGGTCTAGGCCACCCTAGACCAAATCCCACTTTTTCTAGGATCCAAAGTGTTGGGGGGAAAATATTAAATACATACTTGGGTCTTGTATATTTGATTTAATATGGGTTATGGAATGCATAACTGGGTTGAAGTAAAATATAGTGTGAAATTGTCAAGGTAAACAATTTACGATGCTACAAGAATTAATGGAATAAAGAGTTTTTATCACATGTCCATTAGTACCACCAAATGAAGATGCAATTATGTTTGGTTGTTATGCCTTCTTCATCTCAAAATTCAAGGTAGTGGGCCAACCCTTGGAGAGAATGATTCTTGTAAGATCTCCACAACATCCTTCCTCCATAAACTTCAAGATATGATGAGCCTCTCATAGGAATTGCAAGGAGTGGGTTTTTTCTTGTTGTTTGGTGATGTCTTCCACTTCATTCAAAATCATAGCCATCGATTCCAAGCCTTGAACATATCTCTAGATGGTACCCAAAGGGTCCTATGGGTTTGGCTTGGAAAGTTGTATAGTGATCTCCTCATCACTATTGGAGTCTTCTATTATGGTGAATCTTTTGGTGATGAATGATGCTTTGTTAAATTGAAAGTACCACCTTCATGACCAAGCTCAACACCACCTACTATTTCCTAAATGGTGGAAGGTTGAACATTTTCAAGCTTAACATTATCAATTGGAAGGCTAATAGTCAGTTGGAAAGTACTAAGCTTCTATCTTTCTCTAGTGGGGCTCAATGGGGGATACTCCTTTATGCTGATAGGAGCCCCAAGTAGCTTTACCCATCCATCAATCTACTCAAAATCCTCCACTTATAGTTCAACTGGGATAGCAACAAGAGTAATATCCTCAACAAGAGAGATGGCCTCTAGTATAGGAATGTCTCTTAGAGTGGTGCCTGATGTGGAGGTAATCAAATCAATAATGTCAACTCCCTCCTAATCACTGTCTCCTTCATCAAATGATGCTTCCAAATGCTTAATTTTCCTAATTGGAAGCTTGAATTCCTCATCTAGTTGAATTTGGGTGCCCAATTGAATCCATCAAAATATCATGGGCTAGGAGGGACTCATACTCAATATTGGGTTGAAATTTTTTTTTTTAACAAAAGGTACTTGTGTAAAAATAACATCCAACAAGAAGGGTATGACATGCTAATTCATGTAATAGGAATATGCTTATGCGACAAAAAGTCTCAAATATGGTGAGATAACAATGTCACCCAATTATTAAAAAAATCTTCACTTAAGCCAATCATATAATCAATCATGCACACAAAAATATTAGATGCTCTTAAGACATCCATCAATCTACATTTGATCAAGTCCATGATGCAACACCATTTGGAAATTATCAAATAATCATTCTCCAACTCTCTACTTCATGTAGGCCACATACTGACCTACTTTTTTAGTAATATTTGTTCTGCACAACTAGAAAATGGATGCCTCCTTCTAGTTCTGCATCATTTTTATAGTGGGATTAGACATAGACATTCTCAAACACGAACAACCAAAAAAATATTTTGACTTGAGTGAAATGGTAACTGAGTAATTCATATAATCTATCACTAACTTGTTTTCCTAGCCAATGTAATTGGTGACCATAGTTGTCAAGTACAATTCAAAGTCGTGAAAATTAAAAAAATGTAATTTGAACTAATTTTTCCACCTAAGATTTTTGGAGAGCAATCTTCAATGGATGATCATCAATATTAGTAAGCCATCATATTCTATATTTGATGTCTATCAAACTTTCTCATGTGATGGAATTGACTATATGTTCTTCTACTATTGATTGCTTCTTCCCTTTTTTCCTAGTTAGAAGTTTTGGCATGTGTCACTTAGACCAACTTTCCTCTGGTTTTTTTTCCTTCATTTCCTTCTAGGCTATTGTGTATGCTTGTAAAATTGTACGAATAAAATATTTAACTTTCTTCTGCTAATTTCCTTCCACAAAGTAGTTATTATAACTAATTAGAAAAGTGTATGATTGTACAAGGCAATTTGCAAGTCCTACATGGAGGGGATTCATCAATACTGGCCATACAATCCACAAACTTACATGCCTTTGACAACGTACACTATTGCATGGTATAAGATTGTGTTGTACAGTTGCAAGGAATACAATTGATGGGTTACTAGCTAGTGGCCATACAAAATGTGGGAAGAAGGAATTTTTTGCAAATTAGATAGGAGATAATGAAGTTATTATGTGGTAGTTATACAATTATGAAACTAGCAAGATATACAACCTATATAAGTAGATGAAACTATTTCCATAAAATTTAAAAAGGAAATATATGTCATACAATGCAAGAGTTATCAGGTGAAATATGTTGTATAATATAAGAGTTATCAAGTGAAATATGTCATACAATGCAAAGGTTAGAATTTGAAACTTGACCTACATTGGATAGATGTCAAGAAGAAACCTAAATACAAAGAAAGGAGTGTGTCATACAATGAAGAAATTTGGATATTGCAGGAAACAATCATTGCATCATGCAATGTAGACAGATGAGTTAAGTCATAGTACAATGACAAAGTCACCTTGTCATATAGTATGGATGGGTGTAAAATTGTCTTGTCATCTTACTCTTGGTTGCAAAATGTAGATGAAGAAATGAAATAGTCGTACAACATCTAAGGAGAAACTAAAGGGACATACAATGCAAGAGAAGAATGTGAAGGGTCATACAATGCACACAAGTGATTAGGACATACAATAGATGAGTTGTGCAATGTAAAGGGAAAGTGAAGTTGTATAGTATTATATCTACATCTCCAACATACAATATCACCAAAAGGATAGAATTCCCATAAAATGTCATCAAATGAGTTAAGTCGTGCAAACACCAACTCACTTTATTTTAAAATATTAATATGTATTGGTCATACATCTTGTTTTACAATCCATACAATCTTAATAAGCAAGTGGGTTCGTGTAATTTTTAGCTTCCAATGGTGTCATACAATGTAAACTTTTCTTCATCATGCAATGCAGACTTTTTCTTGTCATGCAATATAAACTTCTTCCTGCCTTGTAAATCTTGTTCTTATTTTATTATTATTTTTTGTTTATTGAATTCGAATTTTTAGTATAATATTTTCACCTTTTCTATCCCAATGTCTCTATATTTTATTATTTCCTTTTTCACCCTTTGAGATTTATTTATTTTATTTTATCTCAATTTCATGCCTTAAGATACAAGTGTCTTACGATCATTTGCAGGATTCATTTGCACAATAGGTTTTTATATACTCTAATTCAAAAAAATTGACCACTAGAAAAAATATTTTCATATATTTATGAATTCCTCGACAAGAATTGATAAGTCTTCCTCCTTGTTGCTAGCACCACATGACTTTATCACCTTATAAAGATGGATTGTTTGTAGGATTAGGTATAGTTCATCAAAGTTCAATTGTGCATGGTATTGTTGTTGTTGGTGGCATTAAATAATGTTTATCTACATATTCTCTTATAGACTCATCATACCCTAAATGTTCCACTATCATGTACCATTCAAAAATAATCAATGGTCAAACATTTAAGGCTTGTTCCTCATTTGGGTTTAAGTATTGCTCAACTAGTTGATGGGAATCCTCTCCATTTATCTTTTTTTCATGCTAATCTCATCTTGCCTCATTTATGTTTAATTCATAACTAATTTATCATGTTCTCTATCCAGAGTATGGTGCATGCAATATCCATTTTCCATATATCCTTTTATCCATTTGGTTGGTGGGCCAAAAAGACATTTTGTCAGATGCGGATGTTTTCAACCTATGGTGGTGTCGATTGGCTTCTCTATGACAAGCTTCTCCATGCTTACGTCTTCATTCTCCTTGGTTGTCCAACCTATCATGTTTATTTCAAGGGAAACTATCTTGTCTTTCCAACTTTATGCATCCATTCTCTAACACTTCTCTTATTTTAAAGGGTCTTAACCACCTTACCTTGAATTTACTTGGGTTTGATTTTGCTATGCCTATTATATTTTAAAATTAATTGACCCATTCAAAAGTTTACTCTTCAAAGATGTTTGTCGTACCAATATTTTAATCTTTTGCATCACCTCTATCACACATTGTACTAGTACTCTTTACTCATCTAGGTTATTTAGTTAGAAGAGTCTTTTCTTTTAAACTTTTGATATCACCAGACTAGTTCTCCACATTAATTCTCAAGCTTGATACCATGTATTTAGTAGGGACCATAACTTACTAACCATATAGTATATATAAAAGGGCATGTGTTTTGTAGTCACTTTATACAAATTGTTCGATATGCCAATAGCACAATTGGTAGCTTTCTCCTCCCAATTAGTACCTTCAATGCCACATAGTTTTTGAATGACAAATATGAGGACTTTTTTGTTGATTGTGCTTGACCTATTAGGGTTCAGGTACATTGGAGCAATAAACATTAACAATTATATGTAGATTAAATAACCCAAAAATAATAATGAAGAATAACACAAAAGAGATCAACACAAAATTTAACTTGGTTCACCCAATATGGGCTACATCCACAAAAAATTGGCCACCAAATAATTTTATTATCCAATGTAAAGTAGATTACAATCTCATGAATTCCATACCACACATCCCAACCACTTATAACAAGATTTTTTGAAGCTTCTAGAATTAGGGTTTTACAAATTTAGTTTTTCACTTGACGTGTTAGCGGGAAAACCTTGATGTATTAATGGGAAAAAATGTTGATGTGTTAACAAAGAAAAAAAAATTGTATAGTATTTGCATGATTAGTCACCACATATCAACAATCTCCCACTTGGAGACTGATCTTGGATGACACCACTTCACTTGCAGCTCCCAATGGATTATAGGTCTGGTTGGTTTCTTATATCCACCATTATCAATCATGAAGGCCAATGGAAACTGATGAGGAAATCAATTTCTCCCATGTAACTGCCTTTGTGAACATATTTGCAAGATTCTCACTTGTGCAAATTTTCTCCAGCTTCAACTGTCCATCCTCCAAAACTAATCAGATGAAGTGGTATTTGAGTTGTATATGCTTAGTTTTTGAATGCAAAGTTGAATTATTAGCAAGATGAATGGTACTTTGGCTATCAATGTACAAAGAGCTATCTTCTTGTCATTTTCCCAATTCCTCCATAAAATGTTGTAACCAAATAATCTCCTTGTTAGCTTTCATAGCAGCAACATACTCAGCTTCAATGGTTGAAAGTGCAACAACCTTTTGCAGCCCTGAATTCCAACTAACTGCAATACCTCCTACAGTAAAAATATACCCTATAGTACTCCTCCTGCTATTAATATCACCCACCAGATCAAAGTCAACATATCATTTTAGAGCAGAATTTTTTCCTCCAAAACATAGTTTCTTTGAAGTAGTACCTCTCAAATATCAGAGAATCCATTTTACTGCATTCCAATGTTCCATTCCCAGATTGCTCATATACTTGTTCACAACTCCCACTGCATGTGCAATGTCTGGCCTTGTGCATACCATTGCATACATCAAGTTACCAACTACTAATACATATGGTATTTTAGAAATTTTGTTTTCCTCCTCTTATGTCTTTGGACACATTTCCTTAGTCAACTTAAAATGAATAGGCAAGGGTGTACTAACTGCTTTTGCATTCTGCCTGTTAAACATTTTCAACACCTTCTCTACATAATCACTTTGAAACAAAAAAAAAATTATGTTTGCCCTGTCCCACGTGATCCTCATACCAAAAAATTGTTTTGCTCCACCCAAATCCTTCATATCAAATGAATTTTCTAATTTATGCTTAAGTTCATTAATATGCTACATGTTAGACTTAGCAACAAGCATGTCATCAACATAAAGCAATAAGAAAATATAGTTGTCATTACCCAATTTCTTAAAATAAACACAATAATCAGAATGACATCTTTTGTAACCTTGTTCAACCATAAAATTATTAAATTTCAAATACCATTGCCGAGGTGCTTGCTTCAGGCCATACAAACTCTTCTTTAACCTACACACTAATTCCTCCTTACCCTTGACCTCTCATCCTTGTTGTTGATGCATGTATATTTCCTCTTCCAAATCCCAATGGAGAAATGTTGTTTTCACATCTAGTTGTTTAAGATGCAAAGTCTTCCGCAACCACAAGAGTTAGAATAGTTCTAATAGAAGTCATCTTTACAATCAGAGAAAATATTTCATCAAAATCTATACCTTTTTTCTGTGCAAAACCTTTTACCACAAGTCTGGCCTTATATCTTTTCTTCCCTCCATCTTCTTCCTTCAACCTGTAAACCCATTTATTTGGCAATTCTCTTTTACCTGCAGGAAATTAGAATAAGTCCCAAGTCTTTTTTTGCAGCAAGGAACCCATTTCCTCTTTCATTCCTAGCTCCCACTACTCTTTGGTATCTACCTACATTGCTTCTTCATAACCTTCAGGTTCGCTAGATTCAATTAATAATATAGAATATAATGATGGAGAAAATATTTTTAGAGGTCTAGTTATCCTTGTAGAACGTCTAACACTTGTAGGATTCTATGGGATAACTTGTTGCCGAGCATCAAGTACCACTGGCATTTTATTTTCTAGAATCTCATCCAACACCGCATATTCATTTTTGGCCTATTCATGTTTCTTTTCCTATAGCTGATCCTTATATATGACCTTCTCATTGAATATAACATCTCTACCCCTAATGATTTTATGATTTTCATAATCCCATAACTGATAACCAAATTCATCCACTCCATATCCAATGAAGGTACATTTTTTAGACTTAGCCTCAAGCTTGGTTTTATTTTCTATATCAACATGGACAAAAGCTTCACAACCAAAGGTTTTTAGAAATGAGTAGTTTAACTTTTACCTATCTATGCCTCCTCTAGAATTCAACCATCTAAAGGATTTGAAGGTCCCCTGTTTATTAAATAAACAATGGTATGTACAACATCTGCCCAAAACTGCAAGGGTAGTCTAGCATGCAATCTCATGCTCCTTGCACACTCCATAATGGTCCTGTTCATCCTCTCAGACACACCATTTTCTTGTGGGGTTCTAGGAACTATTTTTTGCCTACTAATTCCATTGTATGAACAATAATTTTCAAATTCTCTGCTGCAATACTCACCTCCATTATCAAATCTAAGACACTTCAACTTTTTTCATGTCTCATTCTCAACCAATGCTTTCCATTTTTTAAAAGTTTCAAACACTTATAATTTTTGTTTTAGTAGATACACCCATGTCCTCCTATTTGCATCATCAATAAAAGTAACATAATAGAAAGAGCCACAAGAGAAGATACCTGAGCTGGTCCCCATACATTTGAATGCACAAGCTCTAATTTCTCACTCTTCTTCTCTTTCCCAACTTTGAGAAATCAAACTCTTTTCTATTTTCCATAAACACAATTTTCGCAAAACTCGAAGTGAATCTTCTTCATACTTGGTAGCAACTTTCTGGAGTGAAGGATCTTCATCCCTTTCTCACTCATGTGCTTGGAAGTCTATGGTGCCACAATTCTATTTTTTCCATGCAACAAGTGCTCTAATTGTCCCAGTAGTAACTATTTTTGCAGCAGCTAAGGTAGAGTAAGTATTACCAGTACACAAATACAATGTGCCTACCTTTTCACCTTTGTTGACCTTCTAGACTTTATTTGAAAAGGTAACTATGCAGCCTTCACTACCTAGTTTTCCTACAAAAATTAAATTCCTTCTCAAGTTTGGAAAATTCCTTACCTCCTGTAGCAACCATTCATTTCCATTCTACAACTTGATTTTTATTTTTCCTTTTCCAACAATCTAGCAGGGTTCATCATCACCCAAATATACTTGTCCAAAATCACTTTTGTAATGTCCCCTTCTCAACAGTGATCATGGCAGTTGACTATTAGTCTATTCCAGAGACCCATAGGCTACTTGAAAGTAGGAATTAGGGTTTCCTATTTTCTAGGAGGTTGTTACTAGGAGTTTGGGGTTTGATTTGTGAATTCTTTCTAGGTTTTTAGATAGCTTTGCAATGGTACTACATGCATGGTGTTCTGAGCAACTTCCTGAATTTACTACTTTTAGTAAATTCTATTTTTGGTAGTGGTACTGTTGGCATCATCACAGTCGACTTTCCTCTTTAGGCAGTTTAGTTGGTTATACTGAGTTTAGATTTTTGGTGCAAAGTTTGGAGAGATAAGTTATTTTAAATTAATAATGTTATATTTTCATTTTTATAACCCCCCTTGGCCTAATGTTATAACTTTGAGTTTTTTTGAAAAGGGGACTGGAAGAGTGAATGCCTCATCAGGAGGTGATTAAAAATATTTCAAAGGTTGAAAATATAACTTGTGAAGGGGATGCCAAATTGTGGGAGGAGTATTTTATTTAATCAAAATTTTATATCTCTTGAAGATGGATGCCATATTGAAGGTGGAATGGAAAAAAGTCAAGTCAAAAACCTGGATTCTCTTGGAGTGGGCGCATCTTCTAGAAGCATCTAGAGACTTTTCTCAAAATATATATAAGGAGATGTTTTTTCTTCATTTTGATCATCTCATGTCTACTATACTATTATGCTACCGAAATGGTGAGTGAATTGCTTTGAGGAAATCATACCTCCTAGCTTGGCTTAGTTTCTTGCTTGAAAGATAGCAACTAGCTAAGATAATGGTTGTTCTTGACTCTTGAGATTAGATTGCACACATTGTAATAGAGTTTCTCGCAGTTCTGTTAGTTTTTGAGTTGTTGGTCTAGTCATAGTTGAAAGTAGTTTTTATTCATAAGTCTTAGAATAATTTTTATTTGGTTATGGGTAGTTTTCCAATGCATTTCCCAACTTGGGGCGACCCTTCCTGGTGAATTTTAGAATTTAATGTTGATTGTTGGATTTCATATCAAAAAATAGCCCTTCCAAGAGAGCCGCCCATCTTTGTGGTGTCTTGGAATGTTGGCACAAAAATAATACTTCATTTTGTTTGTAGTTTCTCAGTCAATTCATGGTTTCCCTCATCCTAGAGTCCATTTGCATCATATTTTAGGTCATTTGGTGAAGTGTGGAGTGAGTTACAAGGATTTTAGTGAGTCATTTAGTTGTCGGTTGAGTATTTTAAGTAGTTGGTCTATCATAACAGATTTTAGAAGTTGTCCTTTTGAATTGGATTCTTGTTGGGAGAGTTATTTTGTGGATTGGAGAAACATATATGATATTTGCAACAATAATACTCTTCTAATATAGTGTTACTTGCAGGAAAGATAATCATTGTAATGTTGCTATAGTAGTACTGTTCAACCATCTTAGTTTCTTGCAATTTCCTATTTCACACATTTGTGGAAGAGACAGGTCCTTGCTCAGTCTATTTTAATTCCCACGTTTGTGGAAGAGGCTGGCCTTGTTCAGTCGTTCTTTTTGTACTACCCGTTGAATAAGTGGAAGGGGCTAGCAAGCCACCCAATTACTATATTGCATTGTATTGTAATCATCCTAATATTGATTGACTGATCCATCAACAAATTCATAAGACCCCCAACGCCATATGTTAGCACCTCACCCACATCGGGTCTTGGTGCACATTCTTGGGTTGGGTTACTTTCAACATTGTTCTTCATTTCAAGTACTGATGATCCTAGACCCCATATGACAACACCATTCTCATATTGGGATTGAGTGTGCATTCTTGGCATAGAGTTACTTTCTTGCAATATTTGGTTTTGAGCTAACCTTAATGGGTTCTTGTTTTATTGAGTTGCTCATTAAAAATTCAAAAAAAATTGGTTGGCTCATTACAGTGGTATCAGGGCCATGATTCTGCCAACCTATGCCCATCAGTGATTTAGTTGATAGATGAGTGAAAGAGACTACAAATACTACACC
>VDFB02000013.1:206122311-206207950 GCA_007258455.2 Sequoia sempervirens | reverse complement strand
TTTATCATGTTCTCTCTCTAGAGTATGGTGCATGCAATATCCATTTTCCATATATCCTTTTATCCATTTGGTTGGTGGGCCAAAAAGACATTTTGTCAGATGCGGATGTTTTCAAGCTATGGTGGTGTCGATTGGCTTCTCTATGACAAGCTTCTCCATGCTTACGTCTTCATTCTCCTTGGTTGTCCAACCTATCATGTTTATTTCAAGGGAAACTATCCTGTCTTTCCAACTTTATGCATCCATTCTCTAACACTTCTCTTATTTTAAAGGGTCTTAACCACCTTACCTTGAATTTACTTGGGTTTGATTTTGCTATGCCTATTATATTTTAAAATTAATTGACCCATTCAAAAGTTTAATCTTGAAAGATGTTTGCCGTACCAATATTTTAATCTTTTGCATCACCTCTATCACACATTGTACTAGTACTCTTTACTCATCTAGGTTATTTAGTTAGAAGAGTCTTTTCTTTTAAACTTTTGATATCACCAGACTAGTTCTCCACATTAATTCTCAAGCTTGATACCATGTATTTAGTAGGGACCATAACTTACTAACCATATAGTATATATAAAAGGGCATGTGTTTTGTAGTCACTTTATACAAATTGTTCGATATGCCAATAGCACAATTGGTAGCTTTCTCCTCCCAATTAGTACCTTCAATGCCACATAGTTTTTGAATGACAAATATGAGGACTTTTTTGTTGATTGTGCTTGACCTATTAGGGTTCAGGTACATTGGAGCAATAAACATTAACAATTATATGTAGATTAAATAACCCAAAAATAATAATGAAGAATAACACAAAAGAGATCAACACAAAATTTAACTTGGTTCACCCAATATGGGCTACATCCACAAAAAATTGGCCACCAAATAATTTTATTATCCAATGTAAAGTAGATTACAATCTCATGAATTCCATACCACACATCCCAACCACTTATAACAAGATTTTTTGAAGCTTCTAGAATTAGGGTTTTACAAATTTAGTTTTTCACTTGACGTGTTAGCGGGAAAACCTTGATGTATTAATGGGAAAAAATGTTGATGTGTTAACAAAGAAAAAAAAATTGTATAGTATTTGCATGATTAGTCACCACATATCAACAATCTCCCACTTGGAGACTGATCTTGGATGACACCACTTCACTTGCAGCTCCCAATGGATTATAGGTCTGGTTGGTTTCTTATATCCACCATTATCAATCATGAAGGCCAATGGAAACTGATGAGGAAATCAATTTCTCCCATGTAACTGCCTTTGTGAACATATTTGCAAGATTCTCACTTGTGCAAATTTTCTCCAGCTTCAACTGTCCATCCTCCAAAACTAATCAGATGAAGTGGTATTTGAGTTGTATATGCTTAGTTTTTGAATGCAAAGTTGAATTATTAGCAAGATGAATGGTACTTTGGCTATCAATGTACAAAGAGCTATCTTCTTGTCATTTTCCCAATTCCTCCATAAAATGTTGTAACCAAATAATCTCCTTGTTAGCTTTCATAGCAGCAACATACTCAGCTTCAATGGTTGAAAGTGCAACAACCTTTTGCAGCCCTGAATTCCAACTAACTGCAATACCTCCTACAGTAAAAATATACCCTATAGTACTCCTCCTGCTATTAATATCACCCACCAGATCAAAGTCAACATATCATTTTAGAGCAGAATTTTTTCCTCCAAAACATAGTTTCTTTGAAGTAGTACCTCTCAAATATCAGAGAATCCATTTTACTGCATTCCAATGTTCCATTCCCAGATTGCTCATATACTTGTTCACAACTCCCACTGCATGTGCAATGTCTGGCCTTGTGCATACCATTGCATACATCAAGTTACCAACTACTAATACATATGGTATTTTAGAAATTTTGTTTTCCTCCTCTTATGTCTTTGGACACATTTCCTTAGTCAACTTAAAATGAATAGGCAAGGGTGTACTAACTGCTTTTGCATTCTGCCTGTTAAACATTTTCAACACCTTCTCTACATAATCACTTTGAAACAAAAAAAAAATTATGTTTGCCCTGTCCCACGTGATCCTCATACCAAAAAATTGTTTTGCTCCACCCAAATCCTTCATATCAAATGAATTTTCTAATTTATGCTTAAGTTCATTAATATGCTACATGTTAGACTTAGCAACAAGCATGTCATCAACATAAAGCAATAAGAAAATATAGTTGTCATTACCCAATTTCTTAAAATAAACACAATAATCAGAATGACATCTTTTGTAACCTTGTTCGACCATAAAACTATTAAATTTCAAATACCATTGCCGAGGTGCTTGCTTCAGGCCATACAAACTCTTCTTTAACCTACACACTAATTCCTCCTTACCCTTGACCTCATATCCTTGTTGTTGATGCATGTATATTTCCTCTTCCAAATCCCCATGGAGAAATGTTGTTTTCACATCTAGTTGTTCAAGATGCAAGTCTTCCACAACCACAAGAGTTAGAATAGTTCTAATAGAAGTCATCTTTACAATCAGAGAAAATATTTCATCAAAATCTATACCTTTTTTCTATGCAAAACCTTTTACCACAAGTCTGGCCTTATATCTTTTCTTCCCTCCATCTTCTTCCTTCAACCTGTAAACCCATTTATTTGGCAATTCTCTTTTACCTGCAGGAAATTAGAATAAGTCCCAAGTCTTTTTCTGCAGCAAGGAATCCATTTCCTCTTTCATTCCTAGCTCCCCCTACTCTTTGGTATCTACCTACATTGCTTCTTCATAACCTTCAGGTTCGCTAGATTCAATTAATAATATAGAATATAACGATGGAGAAAATATTTTTAGAGGTCTAGTTATCCTTGTAGAACGTCTAACACTTGTAGGATTCTATGGGATAACTTGTTGCCGAGCATCAAGTACCACTGGCATTTTATTTTCTGGAATCTCATCCAACACCGCATATTCATTTTTGGCCTGTTCATGTTTCTTTTCCTATAGCTGATCCTTATATATGACCTTCTCATTGAATATAACATCTCTACCCCTAATGATTTTATGATTTTCATAATCCCATAACTGATAACCAAATTCATCCACTCCATATCCAATGAAGGTACATTTTTTAGACTTAGCCTCAAGCTTGGTTTTATTTTCTATATCAACATGGACAAAAGCTTCACAACCAAAGGTTTTTAGAAATGAGTAGTTTAACTTTTTACCTATCTATGCCTCCTCTAGAATTCAACCATCTAAAGGATTTGAAGGTCCCCTATTTATTAAATAAACAATGGTATGTACAACATCTGCCCAAAACTGCAAGGGTAGTCTAGCATGCAATCTCATGCTCCTTGCACACTCCATAATGGTCCTGTTCATCCTCTCAGACACACCATTTTCTTGTGGGGTTCTAGGAACTATTTTTTGCCTACTAATTCCATTGTATGAACAATAATTTTCAAATTCTCTGCTGCAATACTCACCTCCATTATCAAATCTAAGACACTTCAACTTTTTTCATGTCTCATTCTCAACCAATGCTTTCCATTTTTTAAAAGTTTCAAACACTTATAATTTTTGTTTTAGTAGATACACCCATGTTCTCCTATTTGCATCATCAATAAAAGTAACATAATAGAAAGAGCCACAAGAGAAGATACCTGAGCTGGTCCCCATACATTTGAATGCACAAGCTCTAATTTCTCACTCTTCTTCTCTTTCCCAACTTTGAGAAATCAAACTCTTTTCTATTTTCCATAAACACAATTTTCGCAAAACTCCAAGTGAATCTTCTTCATACTTGGTAGCAACTTTCTGGAGTGAAGGATCTTCATCCCTTTCTCACTCATGTGCCTGGAAGTCTATGGTGCCACAATTCTATTTTTTCCATGCAACAAGTGCTCTAATTGTCCCAGTAGTAACTATTTTTGCAGCAACTAAGGTAGAGTAAGTATTACCAGTACACAAATACAATGTGCCTACGTTTTCACCTTTATTGACCTTCTAGACTTTATTTGAAAAGGTAACTATGCAGCCTTCACTACCTAGTTTTCCTACAAAAATTAAATTCCTTCTCAAGTTTGGAAAATTCCTTACCTCCTGTAGCAACCATTCATTTTCATTCTACAACTTGATTTTTATTTTTCCTTTTCCAACAATCTAGCAGGGTTCATCATCACCCAAATATACTTGTCCAAAATCACTTTTGTAATGTCCCCTTCTCAATAGTGATCATGGCAGTTGACTGTTAGTCTATTCCAGAGACCCGTAGGCTACTTGAAAGTAGGAATTAGGGTTTCCTATTTTCTAGGAGGTTGTTACTAGGAGTTTGGGGTTTGATTTGTGGATTCTTTCTAGGTTTTTAGATAGCTTTGCAATGGTACTACATGCATGGTGTTCTGAGCAACTTCCTGAATTTACTACTTTTAGTAAATTCTATTTTTGGTAGTGGTCCTATTGGCATCATCACAGTCGACTTTCCTCTTTAGGCAGTTTAGTTGGTTATACTGAGTTTGGATTTTTGGTGCAAAGTTTGGAGAGATAAGTTATTTTAAATTAATAATGTTATATTTTCATTTTTATAACCCCCTTGGCCTAATGTTATAACTTTGAGTTTTTTTTAAAAGGGGACTGGAAGAGTGAATGCCTCATCAGGAGGTGATTAAAAATATTTCAAAGGTTGAAAATATAACTTGTGAAGGGGATGCCAAATTGTGGGAGGAGTATTTTATTTAATCAAAATTTTATATCTCTTGAAGATGGATGCCATATTGAAGGTGGAATGGAAAAAAGTCAAGTCAAAAACCTGGATTCTCTTGGAGTGGGCGCATCTTCTAGAAGCATCTAGAGACTTTTCTCAAAATATATATAAGGAGATGTTTTTTCTTCATTTTGATCATCTCATGTCTACTATACTGTTATGCTACCGAAATGGTGAGTGAATTGCTTTGAGGAAATCATACCTCCTAGCTTGGCTTAGTTTCTTGCTTGAAAGATAGCAACTAGCTAAGATAATGGTTGTTCTTGACTCTTGAGATTAGATTGCACACATTGTAATAGAGTTTCTTGCAGTTCTATTAGTTTTTGAGTTGCTGGTCTAGTCATAGTTGAAAGTAGTTTTTATTCATAAGTCTTAGAATAATTTTTATTTGGTTATGGGTAGTTTTCCAATGCATTTCCCAACTTGGGGCGACCCTTCCTAGTGAATTTTAGAATGTAATGTTGATTGTTGGATTTCATATCAAAAAATCGCCCTTCCAAGAGAGCCGCCCATCTTTGTGGTGTCTTGGAATGTTGGCACAAAAATAATACTTCATTTTGTTTGTAGTTTCTCAGTCAATTCATGGTTTCCCTCATCCTAGAGTCTATTTGCATCATATTTTAGGTCATTTGGTGAAGTGTGGAGTGAGTTACAAGGATTTTAGTGAGTCATTTAGTTGTCGGTTGAGTATTTTAAGTAGCTGGTCTATCATAACAGATTTTAGAAGTTGTCCTTTTGAGTTGGATTCTTGTTGGGAGAGTTATTTTGTGGATTAGAGAAACATATATGATATTTGCAACAATAATACTCTTCTAATATAGTGTTACTTGCAGGAAAGATAATCATTGTAATGTTGCTACAGTAGTACTGTTCAACCATCTTAGTTTCTTGCAATTTCCTATTTCGCACATTTGTGGAAGAGACAGGTCCTTGCTCAGTCTATTGTAATTCCCACGTTTGTGGAAGAGACTGGCCTTGTTCAGTCTTTCTTTTTGTACTACCCGTTGAATAAGTGGAAGGGGCTAGCAAGCCACCCAATTACTATATTGCATTGTATTGTAATCATCCTAATATTGATTGACTGATCCATCAACAAATTCATAAGACCCCTAGTGCCATATGCTAGCACCTCACCCACATCGGGTCTTGGTGCACATTCTTGGGTTGGGTTACTTTCAACATTGTTCTTCATTTCAAGTACTGATGATCCTAGACCCCATATGACAACACCATTCTCATCTTGGGATTGAGTGTGCATTCTTGGCATAGAGTTACTTTCTTGCAATATTTGGTTTTGAGCTAACCTTAATGGGTTCTTGTTTTACTGAGTTGCTCATTAAAAATTCAAAAAAAATTGGTTGGCTCATTACAGTGGTATCAGAGCCATGATTCTGCCAACCTGTGCCCATCAGTGATTTAGTTGATAGATGAGTGAAAGAGACTACAAATACTACACCAGAAGTCAGACCAGAAATCAACAATTTCAGTTTCCACCTACACTAGAGGCATATACAATTTTAGGGGCTTTTAGAGAGACAAGAAAAGTAGTTGACACTAGTGAAGCAGTTGAAAACATGTTAGACAACCTTAAGCAGACCATGGATGAAAGAGATTCTAGGATGGAGAAGAAGTTTGATGGGATGATAGATATGATGTCACGCTTGCTTGCAAGAATGGATCAGCAGGCTGCTTAGAACCAAACTCCAAATCAAAACCATGCTATAGGAGAAAATAGTGGAGTCAATGGGAACAATGGAAATGGGAGAGACATAACTATCGGTCAGCATGAGGCCACCTCTAGAGGATCAACCTCTAGGCCACTTTTCCCCACATTCACTCAAAGGGAAGAACCACAAGTTGAGGCCACCCCTAACATTGTGGATGATGCAAGACAAGCCTACATGGAGTATGCCACCTTATGTCCAGATCTTAGAGACCAATGGTCCTTTGATCAATTTATGAACCATAGAAGCAGAGGAAATGGTGGAAGAGTTGATAACTGCACTCATGTGGCTCCTAGAACTGATTATTAGCAAGCCCTTGGGAAGGTGACCTTGGCACACTTTGATGGAAGTGACAAATGTTTAGCAAGGTCGTGGGTTCAGAAGCTAGACAACTATCTCTCACTAAGACCTATGCTCGAAGAAGATGCCATCAAGTTTGCAACCTTGCACTTGGAGGGTGTTTCCCATGAGTGGTGGTACCATGGTTTGGTCACACTTGGCCACAACCTCATTCGAACCTATGCTGAATTTACCAACAAGTTGATTGAGAGGTTTGACATGAAGGATCCTAAGGTGAAGTTTCACGAGCTTGCACAATTGAAACAACATGGCTCGTTGGATGCATACATAGCTGATTTCCAAAGGCTTTCCGTGATGGTTCCCAACATCACAAAAAGAAGATTGGTAGTGTTGTTTTCCTAAGGTTTAGTGGAACCCTTGAAAGGGTGGGTTAAGGCTTTTGATCCACCAAGTCTTGAAGAAGCCATCAAAAAGGCTTGAAGTATGGAGTTGTTGGCCCCTAGGACAAAGTTTCCACCCAAGCCCTTTGCCCACAAGAGAGATAAGAAGCATTCCTTAAATCAGCAAAATAAGTATCCATAGAAGTTGTTAGAAGATCTTCGTGAATAGCTTAGAAAAGACAGTGTTTGCTACACTTTTCGTGAGCCTTGGTCCAAGGGTCACCAGTGCTATGGAAGGGGCAAAGCACAACGCATGGAGGCCTATTCTAATTTTGGATTAGAATCTGATATGTCGAATCAACAGTCTTATTTTGGGGATAGTGAGGAAGAAAAAGGTCTATAAGAGTCTGATCATGAGCAAGGATTTGGGGCTCCAATCGCCCAACTCTCTAGTTTCCAAAATAACAAATCTTTCAAGGTTCATGGAATGATTGGAGGGAATCACATTGTTGCTTTGATCGACACTAGAGCAACACATAACTTCATAGATGAAAGGGTGGTTGTAAAGAGAGGATTGAAAACTGAAGAATTTGAAGGCTTCAAAGTCATGGTAGTAGATGGGTTCCAAATTTCTTGCAATCAAAAGGTTGCTAACATGTCTTTGCAATTGGGAAACCATGAGGTCAAAGATGATTTCTATGTGGTGAGTATTGGTGATACATATGTTGTTCTTGGAATTCAATGGTTGCATTCTCTTGGAGAAATCTCTCTAAATCTGCAAACAATGGAATTTAAGTTTCAATTTGATGGAAAGAGGGTGGTACTAAGAGGAATGTCTAATGGAGGTCCTCAGATTATATCTTTCAAAAGAATGGAGAGGCTGATTCGACATGACCAAGTTGAGTGGGTTGTAGAGTGTATGGTTCTTCGAGCTAGCCCAGTTGAAACAAAGAGGGACTATCCACTAGATATTCAGTCCTTTCTCACCAAAAAGAGTAAGGTGTCTGCTAATCTACCTCCTGGTCCACCTCCTAATAGAGGAACTGAGCACGTTATTGAGCTCAAAGAAGGGGCCAAGCCAGTCATCACAATGCCCTATAGATATCCCAAAAAGTAGAAAGATGAGATTGAGAAGAACATAAGAGAACTCTTGGAGTTGGGCTTCATTCGCCCAAGCAAAAGCCCCTTTGCTTCAACAGTTGTTCTTGTAAAGAAAAAATATGGCACCATCCACATGTGTGTGGATTATCGTGCTTTGAATCAAAGAACAATCAAGAATTGTTACCCCATTCCTAGAATTGATGAGCTCATTGATGAGCTACATGGAGCAAATTTATTTTCAAAGATTGATCTAAGGTTGGGGTACTATCAGATTCATATAAGGGGAACTGATGTTGAGAAGACAACATTTCGGTGCCACTATGGTCATTTCAAGTTCTTAGTCACGCCATTTGGGTTGAATAATGCTCCCGCCACTTTCCAGTCTTGCATGAACCAAATCTTTCAGAAGCAGTTGAGGAAGTTTGTGTTAATCTTTTTTGATGATATTCTCATTTTTAGCAAGATGTGGGAATAACATCTCAAGCACTTGGAGGAGGTGCTTAGCATCCTTGAGTTAGAAAATTTGTATGCCAAAGAGTCCAAATGTGATTTTGGAATGGAGTTTCTCTACCTTGGCCACATAATCAGTGCTAAAGGAGTGAAGGTTGATCCAGAAAAGATCAAGGCCATAGTTGATTGGCCAACTCCAAAAAACTTGACTCACTTGAAGGGATTCTTGGGTCTTTGTGGTTTCTACATAAGATTTGTGAAAGGCTTCTCTCAAATTGTTGCCCCTCTCATAGATCTCACTAAGAAGGGAGCCTTTATATGGTCAAAAAAAGCACAAGGTGTCTTTGATAAGTTCAAGAAGATTATGAGTTCTTGTCCAGTTCTAGCTCTTCTTTATTTTTCCAAACCTTTCGAGCTGCAATGTGATGCATCAAGAGAAGGAGTAGGTTTTGTTTTGATGCAAGAAAAAAACCCCATTTTTTTTTAGAGAAGAAAGCTAAGAGGTGTCGAAAGGTCATACTCCATCTATGACAAGGAAATGCTTGCAATCATGCATGCATTGGCCAAGTTTCAACAGTATTTGGTGGGAAGCAAGTTCATTGTCAAGACTAATCATAATAGCCTCAAGCACTTCATGCATCAGAAGGAGTTGAACGAAAGACAACAAAAGTGGGTGCGTAAGCTTCAAGCTTACAACTTTGACATTGAGTATGTCAAAGGAAAACATAACATTGTGGCAGATGCTCTATCTCGGAGGCCTCATTTGAGCTCATTGTGTGAGCTTGCTGCTGATTGGAAGGAGTTGTTGCTTGCTAATTATGCCAAAAATCATTTTGCAACCAACATTATTGAAGGTACCTTTCATGATGAAAGGTACAAGGTAGTTGATGGGTTGATACACTACAAAGGGAGGATCTTCTTGTTGGCCGATTCTAAGCCCAAAAAGAAGATTTTTCAAACTTTCCATGGCATCCCACTTGCTGGTCATCAAGGTTATTTCAAGACCTATAGGCAGATTTGAGAAAGGTTTTCTTGGAAAGGGCTGAAAGAGGAGGTCCAACGCTACATCAAGGAGTGTCACACTTGCCAAATGAACAAGAATGAGCATACTCTTTCAGCTAGGCTATTGCAACCTCTTCCTATTCCCAATAAAAAATGGGAAAGCATATCGATGGACTTCATCATGGGGTTGCAAAAGACTCAAGGAAAAGACTGTATCTATGTTGTGGTGGATAGACTAACAAAGTTTTCTCATTTCTTTGCCATTACTAGTTCATTTTTAGAAACTCAAGTTACAAATTTATTTTTTCATGAGGTGTTTAGATTGCATAGGCTACCAAAAAACATTATGAGTGATAGGGACATCAAGTTCCTAAGGAAATTTTGGCAAGAGGTTTTCAGGTTGAGTGGTACAGTGCTCACTCTAAGCACTAGCTATCACCCACAAATAGATGGTCAAACATAAACAGTGAACAAGTGGTTGGAGGGTTATCTTAGAAATTATGTCTTGGAGCAGCAAAAGGCGTGGGTGAAATGGCTTCACCTAGGAGAGTATTGCTACAATTCATCCTTTCACATGTCTATAAGGATGTCTCCATTCATGGCTCTCTATGGTTATGAGGCTCCTAGCTTTTCTGATTTGGTGTTTGGTGATAGAAAAGCCCCTGAAGCCAAGGATTTGTTGTAGCAAAGTCAAGATATTTTGAAGTCCTTGAAGAACAATATTTAGATAGAAAAAAATCACCAAAAGATGTACACTGATTAGCAGTGTGTTGAGCATTCATTTGAGGTTGGAGAAATGGTTTATCTTTGACTTCAACCCTATAGATAGTCTACTCTCAAGAAGAGTGGAGCTAAGAAACTCAAACCACACTTCTATGGGCCATTCAGAGTCATCAAAAAGGTTGGAGCAGTGGCTTATGAGTTGGAGCTACCAACAAGAAGCAAAGTTCACAATGTCTTTCATGTGTCTCGCCTCAAGAAGGCGCTTGGACACAATGTTGTTGCTTCATTAGACTTGCCTCCTTTGGATGAAGAGGGAAAGTTGGTTTTGGTTCCAAAAGAGACCATTGGTTCCAGAGAGCGTTCTTTGAGGAGAAGGACAATCAAAGAATACTTGGCAAAGTGGAAGAATTTTCCTTTAGAGGATACAACTTGGGAAAATGAGGAGATTTTGCAACATCCAGACTTGCGATTGCTTGAGGGAAAGGAATCTTAGGGAGGGTGGACTATAATGTCCCCTTCTCAGCAGTGATCATGGCAGTTGGCAGTTAGCCTATTTCATAGACCCATAGGCAACTCAGAAGCAGGAATTAGAGTTTCCTATTTTCTAGGAGGTTGTTACTTGGAGTTTGGCATTTGGTTTGATGATTCTTTCTTGGTTTTCAGAGAGCTTCACAATGGTACTACATGCATGGTGTTCTGAGCAACTTCCTGAATTTACTATTTTTAGTAAATTCTATTTTTGGCAGTGGTCCTATTGGCATCAACATAGTTGGCTTTCCTCTTTAGGCAGTTCAGTTAGTTATGCTGAGTTTGGATTTTGGTGCAAAGTTTGGAGAGATAAGTTATTTTAAATTAATAATGTCATATTTTCATTTTTATAACCCCCCTTGGCCTAATGTTATAACTTTGAGTTGTTTTGAAAAGTGGACTGGAAGGGTGGATGCTTCATCAGGAGGTGATTAAAAATATTTCAAAGGTTGAAAATATAACTTGTGAAGGGGATACCAACTTGTGGGAGGAGTGTTTTATTTAATCAAAATTTTATATCTCTTGAAGATGGACGCCATATTGAAGGTGGAATGGAAAAAAGTCAAGTCAAAAGCCTAGATTCTCTTGGAGTGGGTGCATCTTCTAGAAGCTTCTAGAGACTCTTCTCAAAATCTATATAAGGAGATGTTTGTTCTTCATTTTGATCATCTCATGTCTACTGTAATGTTATGTTGCTGAAATGGTGAGTGAGTTGCTTCGAGGAAAGCATACCTCCTAGCTTGGATTAGTTTCTTGCTTGAAAGATAGCAACTAGCTAAGATAATGGTTATTCTTGACTCTTGAGAACAAATTGAGCACATTGTAATAGAGTTTTTTGTAGTTCTGTTAGTTTTTGAGTTGCTGGTCCAGTCATAGCTGAAAGTAGTTTTTATTCATAAGTCTTAGAATAATTTTTATTTGGTTATGGGTAGTTTTCCAATGCATTTCCCAGCTTGGGGCGACTCTTCCTAGTGAATTTCAGAATTTAATGTTCAATGTTGGATTTTATATCAAAAAATCACCCTTCTAGGAGAGCTTCCCATCTTTGTGGTGTCTTGGAATGTGTGCACAAAAATAATACTCATTTTGTTCATAGTTTCTTAGTCAAGTCATGGTCGCCCTCATCCTAAAGTCCATTTGCATCAGATTTCAGGTCATTTGGTGAAGTGTGGTGTGAGTTACAAGCATTTTAGTGAGTCATTTAGTTGCTAGTTGAGTATTTTCAGTAGCTGGTCTATCATACCAGATTTTAGTTGTCCTTTTGAGTTGGATTCTTGTTGGGAGAGTTATTTTATCGATTGGAGAGACATATCTGATATTTGCAGCAATAATACTCTTCTAATACAGTGTTACTTGTAGGAAAGATACTCATTGTAAGGCTGCTACAATAGTATTGTTCAACCATCTGAGTTTCTTGCAATTTCCTATTTCCCACGTTTGTGGAAGAGACTGGTCCTTGCTCATTCTATTGTAATTCCCATGTTTGTGGAAGAGACTGGTCCTTGCTCATTCTATTGTAATTCCCACGTTTGTGGAAGAGACTGGCCTTGTTCAGTATTTCTTTTCTACATCTTTCTTTTTGTACTACTCATTGACTAAGTGGAAGGGGTTGGCAAGCCACCCAATTACTTTCTTGCACTGTATTGTAATCATCCTTCTATTGATCAGTTGAGCCGTCAACAAATTCATAAGACCCCCAATGCCATATGCTATCACCTCACCCACATTAGGTCTTGATGCACATTCTTGGGTTGGGTTACTTTCAACATTGTTCTTCATTTCAAGTACTGACGATCCTCAACACCATATGACAACACCATTCTCATCTTGGGATTGAGTGTGCATTTTTGGAGTAGAGTTACTTTCTAGAAGTATTTGGTTTTGGGCTAACCTTAACTGGTTCTTGTTTTACTGAGTTTCTCATTGAAAATTCAAATAAATTGGTTGGCTCATTACAACCTTGAACATAATCTACAAAATATTTCCTATGGGGTGTGGCGTGAAATGAAGCCCCTAAATCTATTACCCAAGAATCATTAACATTGTCTAAACATAGAATTAAAGCATCCTGTAATTTATTACTTGTAACATTAGCTTCCTTACTGTCATCATGTTGTTTGTCTCCTTGTTTTCCTTTTCGATACCAACAATCCTTCAAGTGTTTTGGCTTTCCGTAGTGCTAGCAATCCATTTTTCCTTTGTATTTAGATCTTCCTTTCTTCAACTTCCCTTATGACTTCCCACAATTTGTTGGGATTTTTCCTCTCTTTTGTTCTTCCCCTATTCTCTATAGTCAAAGCATTGTTCAATGTTGAAGTCTCACCTGTGATTTTCCATTGCATTTCCTCGCTAAGGATAACACCAACATCATGAAATTTCAATGTATTTGAACTAGAGACAGAGTTACTTACAACCATTACCAAGCTATTCCATCTTTCTGGCAAAGAACATAAAACCAAGAGAGCCCTCACCTCTTCATCAAAATTCACTTTACGGAGGTTAACTGACTGGTAGTCGTGTTAAAATTATTTAAATGATCTATCACAGATCCACCTTCAATCATTTTTAGATTAAACAAATGCTTCATGAGAAATACCTTATTTGAGGCTGAGGGTTTTTCATATAATTTAGATGTTCCATTAGATCCACTGTTGTCTTTGCTTCTATCATATTGAATGCCACAGATGGTGCCAAACACAACTAAATGGTTCCCAGTGCCTTTCTATCCAGAATATCCCATTCTTCATCGGGCATAGTAGCCTATTTCTTTGTTTTTCCATGCAATTTCCACCATAGACCCTTTTGATACAAATAATCTTCCATCTGCATCTTCCATAATTGATAATTTTGGTCGTTGAACTTATCAACCTTGAATTTACCTTCTTCCATTGCTCCCACTCAAATCTAGAGGTTTCCTGCCAATCAACTGAAATACACACGACTCTGATACCAGTTGTTAGGGTTCGGGAAAATTAGAGCAATAAACATTAACAATTATATGCAAATTAAATAACCAAAAAATAAAAATGAAGAATAACACAAAAGAGATCAACACAAAAATTTAATGTGGTTCACCCAATATGGGCTACATCCACAAAAACTCAACCACCAAATGATTTTATTATCCAGTGCAAAGCATATTACAATCTCATGAATTCCATACCGCAACATACATCCCAACCACTTATAACAAGCTTTTTGGAAGCTTCTATAATTAGGGTTTTACAAAATCATTTTTTCACTTGATGTGTTAGCAGGAAAACCTTGATGTATTAACACAAAAAATAAATTCAAGGATTGCACCCCCGAACCCTTGCTATCGGGGGTTGCCACCCCTGAACCCCTGCTATCGGGGGCTTCTTCCCCCGAACCCCAGTGAGGATATGTTACAAGTGTACAATATTTGCATGATCAATCACCACATATCAACATGATCATTCACTCTCAGGTAGTATGGGCTCAAGAGTGTGTGAAATATGCAAAACTCACTCATCATGAGGAATATCACATGATTCAAAAATTCACCTACTCTATCATTAGTTACTTGAATGGAGATTCCATATCTAGTGACTATTTATTCATAAATAAATCTACTTGTGCTTAGTGTTGTATTATCTAGTAATACTTTGGATTTTACCCATTTTTTTAGGTATTATATTGCTACAATGATATATATGCACCTATGAAGTTGACTAACCTTGAGTGGACCAATGAAATCCAATCCCCCACCTCTCAAAGAGTTCTTATGGTTATGAAGATGAGAGTGGCATATAATCCCTGTTTATTGGTTTCCCTACTCTTTAGAAAGTGACATCCAACTACCCACTCTTGTGCATTTGTATGTAGTGTCAACCATTAGAGACCGACCAAGAGGACCTTTCTAGATATAACATATGGTCCCATATTTCCTCCTGTCAATCCTTCATGCGCTTCCTCTAATATGCCTTTTGTTTCTTCATGCATGACACATCATTTGAGGATGTGATCAAACACCATTTTATATAGGAGCTCGTTGACAAGTTGATTTTTTTGACTCTTTAGAGCTAATTTCCTCCTTACCCTTGGTGGCATGTCTTTTAGGAATGTTGATGTGGAAAGCTACTCCACAATGTGCTCATACCAAAGAGGCGTTGTATCTATCTAGAACAAGTGAGCATCTAGGAAATATTCATTCTTACCTTTTGGTAGTTCTCCTAATTTTATCCCTAAGAGTTTGTATGTTATTACATGACTTTTCCCTAGTCATACAATAATAGTAAATGTGAACTCTTGAAATAATAACAACCATTTTCTTACTTTCCCTTTGTATAATAGGTTTTTTACCAAGTACATTAATGTGTGGTGATCTACATATAATGTAAAAGCTGTCGCCAAGAGGTAGTGTCAAAATTTTTGTACTGAATAAACCATTCCTAGTGCTTCCCCCTCTATTGTACTATAGTTAAATTCAGCACTTGATAGTAGTTGACATGCAAAAAAAATAAAATGATCAATTCCTTGAGGTCCTACTTGGTCCTACTTGTTCCAATGTTTCTCTAGTCATGAAATTTGATGCATCTACATGGGCATGAAACTCTTTGCTCCAATCAGGGTATGCAAGGATTGGTGAACTAATAAAGCATAGCTTTAGTTCATTAAATGCATTCTCTTGTTCTTCTACCCAAGTGAATGATAATCCCTTCCTCATGAGTATGTATTGTGGGTAGGAGATTTGGGTAAAGTTCTTTATAAACCAACGATAATACCTTACATGGCCTAGGAATGATTTAACTTTAGTTGCATCCTTTGTTTCTTCCATTTGTACAATTACCGTTATTTTATTTTGATAAGTCTTCAACTCTACCTTAAAAACTATGTGCCCAAGTAGTTTATCTTGCGATACCATGAACCAACATTTATTTGGATTTAAGGTCAGTCATGTAGATCTACACCATTCCATGCACTTGATAAGGGCCTTTAGGTGTCTTTTTTGGTCACTATAGATTGACTAGTTGTCGAGGAAAACTTTGAAGTTTCCCATGAACATCTTATTAAAGATGTGGTAGGAGCATTACATAGTACAAAAGCCATATGATTATATGCATAAACTCCATATTCTATCGCAAAAGCAGTTTTCAACTTATCTTCCTTTACTATACATATTTGATTATACTCAAAGAAGTTGTCCATAAAAGAGTAGATTTCATGGCCCATAAATTCCTCTAGAACTGCATTAATGAATAGGAAATGGGTTAGTAACTACATTGAGATTTATAAAATCTACACATATCTAGATTTGTTTTGAATCATTTCTAAATGATATAAAAATTGGGAATAACCAATCACTAGTTCCTACCTTCAAGATTATTCTTGCTTCTAGCAATTTTTGTATTTCTTCCTAGACTTTCACTACATAATTCTTGTTCATTATAAATGATCTTTTTTGTATAGGTTGTGCTCCTGGTACGAAGGGAATTTTATGCACACAAAATTTTGAGGGTATTCTTTTTAAGTATTTATACGTCCATGCAAAAGTATCTTTATGTTCCAAGAAAAATTTGAATGCCACAACTTTGAGTATAGGGTCCCAATCTCTCCTACCATGATCACTTGGGGACTACCTTTTTCTCCCAAGTTTAGTCTTCGTGTTGATGGTTCCTCGCACTTTATTGACTTGTCTAGTTCAAAGTTATGTGTCAATGTGTCATCCAATTTGGTAACTCCTTCCTTGTACTTCTCATAATCTAAGGGAAACACACGGCTTGTTGTTGTCCAACTATTTTCTTCCTCTTCTCCAATTTCTCCAATTTGTATCATATTACAATCTTGTTGAAATATTTCATAATCTTCTAGTTGCCAATGAAAAATCCTGCTGAAGGATTTAGTTTCATCTTTTGAACATTGTTGAAGGTCAAGTACTCCATTGAGCTCCATGAGACCTCTCTTCTTCTTCTACCTATGTTTCCCCTTCATCCGACTTTGAATCAGAGGAAGGAACTTCCTATCTTACATGGTTTCTCAGGTCTATGATGCATTTTATTCATTTATTTTCTATTGCAGGGTATTCTTCTTCTAGTTATGATCAACCTTAGTTGCTATCAACCATTTTCTACCCAATAGTGCATCATAAGATGTTTTCTCTAAAGGAATAAACATGAAGTTCAACAAGAATTTTTGAGTCCCGACTATTATCTTTTGTGCGATTAATATTCTCAATGGATTAATCCCATGTTGATTTGCACCTACCAGTTGTAATGTTGATAGTCAAAGGTTTGGTTTCCCCAAGCATTTCCATGTATCTTTCGACAATACATTTACTCTGGATCCTCTGTTGATAATTGTATTTTTCAAAATTTTCCTCAGAAATTTACATATGTACAATGGTTAGTTTCTTTCCCATCTTTATTGCTAATAGCATTGGGTCAATGACTTGTTCACTGTGTAATGGTTGTTCTACTATTATATTTTCATTTTTCTCTACATTATTTATTTCTTGATTTTGTTTTGTTAGAGTAAAAGGTATTTCCTAATTAATTATTTACTTAATTATTAAGTTTCTTTTCCTCTACTTACTTAAGCTTACTTAGGTCATGTTCTTTTTATGTCTCATGTCATAGGATGAGGACACATGTCATTATCTTGTTTTATCCTTACATAGGGTTTCTAGGTTTATTATCCTTTTATAAATATTTTTTAATGTATAACCATTAAGATGCACATTGATTATGTTTCACATTTTTTGGATCAATAGCTCTTGGCCCCCATAGCTTTGCTATTCTCTCTTTTTATGATAGGTGTTTGATTGCAGGTGATCCTTGGGAGCTGTGGAGTTGATTTTTCCAACTTCAACATGGTATTAGAGCTTCGGATCTGTAATCTCCTCTCCTTTTGAGAGACTTTTTTCCTTGAGCTATCATTCAATGCATCCTGAACAAAAATAGTCTTCCATTAGATTCAGAAATGTCGAAAAAGTTATTTTTTCCTTTTGTTTGGCTTGATTTGGACTCTAGAGGTTAGATCTACAAGGGTTTGAAGAAGTTTTATTTTCCAAATTTGGAGGGTAGCTGCAATTTTAGAGCATTTTGATTTGTAAAGGACCTCACCATTGCATTCAGCAAGCCGATTCAACAAATTTTGACCATAAATTTGTCCAATTTGGTCATTGGGAGCTTCTAAGACAAAAAATTTCCCTAGGAGTTGTATGACCCTTGCACACCGTTCAAAAATAAAAATAAAAATAGAAAACGAAGCCACCAACACATCACCCACACAGCGGTGCCTAAGGGTGGAGCCCCCAACGGCCTTTCCAAGTAGTTGTCAATGTCGGGCTCCCCTGAACCAACACTTACAGTCCACCAGTGGCAACTTTTGTCGATTGTCTGATAGCCAATTTTTTTTTTGGTGACTTCCTAGTTTTTTTGATGGCACATTTTTTTGGCAACAAACCATAGATTCTCGAGGATATTCTTTTGTATAGGGTATATACTGATGCATCTACAAATTTTGGGGGCCATTTTTTTGGCTGTCAAGGAATATTCTATGAATATTTCACTGACATCAACAACACAACTTGCTAGTTGGGCCCCCTCCAATCCCTCTTTGGCCCTACAGGAGTTGTTTTTTTTTCTTTTGGCCATAACTTGGGCATATAATATCGAAATGTGGCAAATGAGATATCATTGGAAAGCTAGTTCCACATAATTTCCAATGGTGTAGGATTTTTAACTATTTTTTTCTATTGGTGCATTCTATAGCTTGTTGAAGTCAAAGGTGTAATGCCCCAAGTTGGTAAGCTTAGAACAAAACTTGACAGAACACATTTTTTTTAAATCAAGGATGACAATACTGATAATGCAACAATGATCACATGTCACACTTGCATGATAACATGCACACAAGTTGCATAATAAGAAAGGTGGAAATAGTGTAAGACTAACCACTCATGGGAAAAATACAACACGATGAACAAATGGAAGGGAGAGAGAGAGAGGATAACACCTACACGATGATCGTTTACTAGACCATGATCGTGTTCTCTCGCAACACCACTCTAGGGTGGGATGAGGGATTCCTCAACCTCCAATCCACATCTAGACACATGAAACCACTTAAACACAAATACGAACCTTCACATGAGGTTTCCTACCCAAGAGGCACAACTCACAACAAAATAAAATGACAATAAGTCACTTCAAGACATCCTCACACTTCCCAAGACATCTTTTCGTAAGTGACATCACCTAAGGGAAGAACTACTCAACACGCCATGGCCTATGAGGATTGTTGAGGATACTACATGACAATCCACGAAGGCATATAAATGCCACAAGACTTCACAAGAATAGAAGAATCATCTCCCCAACCCTAAGTTTGGCATCCGGGTCAATCAGGAGGTTGCATGTAAAACAATGTAGGAGATGACATAAGTCCTCAATGATGACACTTGAGAACTAGGGTCAAAACACTACTATGAACCCTAGACTATGGTAAACAACTTTTTTATACAAATTTTCCCAAACGGAGTCTCGAAAAAGCAAGGAAAACTCAAGTTTAGAGAGAAATTTTGACTAGGTTTCAAGGTTTCAGATGACCAAAACGGATGGAACGAATAAACGAAAAGGAATATCAATTATTTAAAAAGGTTAAAGGGCTTAGAAAAACCTCACCTATCAACCAACAACCTTAGGAATTTTTTTGAGCTTTTGTATTTTTAGGCCAGTCAAACCAAGCCCTCCATTAGACCACCCAACAGTGTTAGGGCAATTTCTAAGGTCCTGGGTTCAAATAGGTGCATGACAAGGCCATCTAGGTACATGACCAGGCCACCCAATTGTGAATTTGTGTAGCTAGGTTCATTTAAAGCACCAAAATAAATGTTCCTATGTTTGAATTAAATCTTAAACATCATCATGAGAATAAATGATAAGATTTTGTGCCCGAAACCAACACCGAGACATGTAAATGAACCAATTATTCTTTTCATTTACGATTTACAAAACATCTCTGAAGAGATATTCCAAATCAATATATTACAACATAAATGAATGAAATACATCTATCAATAGGAATTAAACTTGAAATTACATGATGCCATGTTGTTCCTTGATCCACAAACCTTAGGTCCCCAAAGATGGTTACCATGCCATCCGACCTTGTGGAATCGAAAGGATCCACTCCCACCGTGCTAGGATATAGTCACATGGGCCACAATCACAACAATCACACCAAACACATGGAGAGAAGTCTTACAAACACACCATACATAATGAAGACACTCCATAAAAACATCATAAAAACACTCATCCAAGCACAAGAAGACTCAAATATAGATACGATCAAAATAAGATCTCATTTGGAAAACTCACCAATGTCACATCACAAAACCACATTGGGCCAAGTCACCAATATCATACAAGAATCCATCCTTCGAAAAAATCACCAAGGGCATAACACATGGTATAAGTCACTGGCAAGGTATCACAAGTATCGTCATTTGACCAACTCACTAATGGTGGATCACACACACACAAGACACTAGGGTAAGATGCTAGAGAGCTATTTAGAGAGTTCCACCATAGTGCTCAAAAGGTATGACACCTAAAAAATCTAGTACTCCTCTCGCACTAATGAGGATACTTGACCTTGCAAAGACCCAAGCTCCCTGAGCTAGCATGCCTTCCCAATCATCCTTAGTCTTTACGGGCACTAATGCATGAAAGGGGTATCCAATATCTTGATTAGTTTTATTAACCATGTTTCATTAGTTATCACTTGATGAAATGACTCCCCACCCATGATTAGCCTACTTGCCACTTTGGGTTGAGGACACGTTGGGAGCCACTCCCATAACCCTCTCTAGTACCTTAATCCTAGGCTCTTCACACTCACCAATAAATGTGGCATGAAAACCAATGCAAGAATACAATCTTTCCAAATTTTAATAATACTTTCTCACAATGAATAATATCACATTTCATGAAGTACAACTTCATCATAAAATTCCAAAACAGTCAACACACCCTCCAACGAGTGGCACAAAAACCAATCTAAAAATTTAAAGTTCTTTTTCAAAATTCAATGAAATTTTCTCACATTGCATAACATCTCATTTCACAAAGTTCCATCTTTTCCAAACATTCAAATTCAATCATTTTCACATAAAACTTTCAAATTTTCTTATATTTCAACAATGTAAAAACTAGAAAATTACCCAATTCTGCCATGGAAATTCATCAAAATTTCAAAATTTGAAATTAAAAAATCCTAAGAATACCCTTTTGGTGCAAATATGCCCAACACCCTAGTCAAGCTATAAAATTCACATTTTCATCATTTTAATAAAAATTGGGCATGGCAACCTTGTATTTTTGAAAAATATCAAATTTCACATAAAACAATAGCTAAATCATTTCAATTTTTGAAATAAAAGGAGATGGGAGGATTCTACCCTCCCTCAATCCATTTCCTACAATTATATTCAAAAGAAAATTATTAAATTAATTAAAACAAGAGAAATACCTCAAATTCTCTCCAAAATATAAATGCAACACATGACAAAAATGCCACATATAGCTCACAAAAATTGGCATGCATGATCCCTTCCCAATTCCTATCCCAACAAATCCAACCTTGGCGAATTTCGATGAGAAATGCACTCCCAATCACCATTTTTCAAAATCTCTCCAACAAGGTTTTCTCTCTATTTTCTCTTCCCAAATTAACATAATGAAAAATAAAAAGCCCTTCCCCCTTTTTACCCAATTTCAAAACCCAAATAAAATATTAATAAAATTCATCTTTCCTTATTTCTTAATTCAAAACTTCCTCAATTTCTCCCAAACGAATTTGATCATTTAAATCCATTCAAAAAAATCATTTAACATATAATTTAACCATTATGTCCATATAAGCCTGCTTTCATTTAAATTTACAAAATTCAGAATTTAATCATGATAATCAAATTAAACATAACTCGCAATTCCCAACCCGAGGAATTTTTAAAATTTAAAATAAACAATAGATATATTTGATTTATTCTTTCATTCTATTTTCCCATTTTCCAAAGGATAGAGAATATTTTAATAATAAATATCAGAATCATTTAAATTCCTAATATTTTAGTTGCGAAAAAACATAGATTTTAAACCATCACTTAAATCAGGCATTTACGGGTTGTTCACAACACATAGGGTTAATTATGACACATAATGTACTTGATTCAACTACGGCTAGGGAATGGTTATGAAGGGGGCCCAATGTGACATCTCTGAATTAATCACCATTGGGGAAATAACTCAACCTATGTAGCCAGGTGGAAGAATAACCATGTATATGTAACCATTCAACGCACATCAAGTGTACCTTCTCAATGTGTATATAGCCAAGGCACAACATAATCATCCCAACATGGTCCAATTGCATAAGCATAAATGACATCTATACATCCATCATATAAATCATTCCTTTTGAACATCAATAATCAAGATCCCATTCATGACATAATAATGCATTTCAATGAATTAAAGCATAATGATAACCAAACATGTAAATATACAATATTCCAACAATTGACATGTTAAGGATTCTCATCTCGAACATGTGGTGTTTCATACACACCAATCAAAGCCATAAAATAATCACCATAATAATCATGAGGAAATGGTGAATCTAAAACACCAAACTCACATTAACAAGATGGAAATATGAGGGGCACTACAAGAGGTGTTGTTTTCACTCCCAAGCCCATAAATTTTGATCAGTTTCTCCATTTTTCATAGTTCTAGTGACATTGGGGCAGTCTCTCAAAGCTCTTTATAGTCATCTATGCAACTTTTCAAGATTTCTCTCCAGGTATATTTTATTCAATTTTTCATATTTTTACACTCTAGTAAATTACTTGGACATTATAGCTCCTAAAACTTTGTGTTTGTGTGGAATGACTTGTTTTAGGTTGTTCTATATGTATTTCTAGCATTTTGTCCTATTTGGGCATTGTAGATATCTTTTGTATGTAATTTCTCTTTTGTAGACACACTAAGATAAAGTGTCAATCTAGTGTATTTTTTTTGGGATTTTGCACATCTTGTTGGGCCTTTTGTACTTGCACTATGATATAAAGTGTCATGGAGGGTGGGTGAGGTAAGGGGTTGTGTAGGTATTTTGTTTTTCCATTACACCTTTATAAGTGAGTGTCCCTTCCACAACAACACTGAATCACAATGATTCTTGCCTCATGTGTATGTCTTAGTCTACCCATTGTTGGTGTAAATAGGTGTTTTTCCTATCTAGTTATTAGTAAGTCTTATTTACATGTTAAGTTTACTTAGGTCCTAGGAGGGAATCTTTCTAGAAAGTGTTAGTTGTCATTAGATATTATCTTATCTTTTGACTTTTAACGCATGTCCTAGGTAGTTATGATAAGTTGTCTCATGTCATAGGATTAAGACACTTGTCATAATCCTGTTTAATCCTATGTCTCACCTTGGCTATATAACCAGGTGGTCTCATGTGTAAATTAACATAGTGAATTCTATTGGATTTAATTCCATTGCAATCTTGAGCATTGCATACTGATCTTTCTTGTGCTTTCATGAAGTTCCTAGATCTTGGGTGGCTATAATCTTCAACCAAATCTTGCATGGTGTAGAGTTATTCTATACCAACTCTTACATGGTATCAAAGCTTGTGGAATTGCTTCTTGTTAGTCTTTATTGAGAGATCTAGGTTGAAAATCTCGGTGGATCTTAAAAAGTTGAGTATGATGATCTAGAGAATCAGAAAAGCTTGAAAGAAATACTAGATTTGGGGGTTTCCTCTTTCAGGCTTTACATGCAAGTTCAAATCAGAGCTTGGTGCAAATTTGAGCTCACCATTGAAGGGTTCGAGAAAATCAAATTTTCCTTTTGTTTCATCCAAATCGAATATACAAAGCAAATCTATGAGGGTTTGAAGCTAAAGTGTGGTTGCCAGATCTAGAAGGTAGCTACAATTTTGGAGAATTTTGAGTCAATTCTAACCCTGCCATCGCGTCTAGGAGGCCCAAAAACCCCAAGATCGACTGTTAATTCATCAAAATCAGACAATTTTGCCTGAGGCCATCAGCGAAAAAATTTCCCTATTCAGCCATCCGTACAACCGCATGGTTGCTTGCATAGGTCAAATTAATTGCTGGTACCATCAAATTTATTTTTCAATTTTATTGATTAAAAAAATTGTAATATATATATATATTTTCAATAGTTATTCAGAAATAAAATTAAAATCAAAAATAAAAAATCTTTAAAAAAAACCTACGTATGCACGTATTGCACATTCCAATACCTAAACAGAGGTAGGTTTCATGCGGTACAACAGGCCTCATGGAACCACTTGCATGACCCATATGGGCCCCTCGATCCATCAAAAACCAATAGATGATAAACAAAACCAGTGTCGCAAAAAAAATCTGGAAAATACTTCAATATTCCAAGATTCCCAAGCATAAAGAATATTCACGCATCATATTCTATGTGAAAATGCTCCAACGAGAATATTTCTTTTTGACGGGCCACAATTCGTCAATTTTAACCTCATCATTTGGTGACATCAACACTACGTCATCGATGCCGCAATGTTCATTTGAATTTTTTGGCCCACTCACGGTTGACAATTTTGATTTTGTAGTCCAACTTTGAAGCTTCATATCTTGGTCACACGACCTCCTTTTCTTGAGCAAGTTTTTTAATTGGGGTTGAATTTCACGCTCTTTGCAGTGGTGCAGTTGGTTTTTGATTTTGGTGCCTAGTTTTTCCAGAATTTGTAGATTCTCACAAGTGTTGCTGAGTCATTCTCATTTTTAGAACTTTCAAGGCTCTGTTCTTGCTCCTACGGTAACATTTTTGAGTGATTTTTTTCTTTGAATTTGCATAATTTTTTGTGTACTTTTCAATGGTGTAATCAGTTCGATCTCATCTATAGTTGGTATGAGTTTTCCAGAGTCCATGAATTTTGTAGAGATTTTTTTTGGATTTCACTGTGTATTTTTTTTGTCAACATTTCTACACTTTCCTCTTCCTGATGATGGATCATCGAGTATGATCCGAAACGTCGATAAAAAAATATACACAGTGAAATTCATAAATTTTCTCTACAAAATTGATCTCATTTATTATAAATATTTTACTTTGAGTTTCTGGCCAAATTTGGCAATCTGTATACACTAAGATCAAGTCCACTTCATTGCTTTTGGCAAGTGGCACTTGTAATCACTCTAAATATAAAGTGCCACAAATCATATATTGCTTGGAGAGTTTCACGATTGAGTAATTTGGGTGGGTAATCTTTTTCCTTTGTTGGCTTATGCCTCTTGATTGGTCTATTGTGTGACTAAAATTGAGGAGTTTAATATGGGCATCAAAAAGCATCATGTTGTAATAAGGTTAAGTCGATGGAACTTTAAGTCTTGGTGAGATGGAATCCTAACACATTGTAGGTGGCTTAATATTTTTCCATATCTTTATGGACTAGTTCCTAAACCTTCACCAAAATGGAAGAGAGTTGTGTGGGACATAAAAATAGAACATATCCTAGGAGTAATTGGTTATAGTTGTGATATTGACACACAAATGGCCACTAATGGTATTGAAATCCCTCATGACCTTATGACTAGACTTTGGGAGAAGTATGGAGACTCAAATAAACCTCCATTCCTAGAGGATCATGTTGTGGATTATCTTGTTCCACTTGCAGAGCTTCGACCTATTGATTATAAAACAGTTGTTGAGCTTGCTCATCGGGAAAGGTTTGGTAGTTTTGATGACATAGAACCTTCTCCTTCTCCTCCTACCGAGACCACTATTGAGACTTCAGTTTCTATGGCTCCTAATCCAAATTTAGAGGGTTCATCTTTTTCATCTATGAGTCAACATCTTGAGTTTGAGGACTCTTGTAATCCAACATTAGTAGAATCATCTAGTATTCTTAATAATGAGGACACACTAGGGGACGATAGGTGTAGTCGAATGACATGCACAAATATCTCATCTCCTTCATCTACTGTTGTACCTAATGATCCTTGTGTTGCCACAGTTTTGGCTCCTTGTGATTCAATGCAACAAGACATACATCATCTTCTAGAGATGGCTACTTGGGATGAGTACTTGACAAACATTGCTGGTTTTTTTTGTGAGTCCCACATTTCATATTTGGGAGACACCATTGATTTCATTCATCTTCTCTTTGATGTAGATGATCCTTCTTTAGTTGTTGCGAGGGTACACTCTAACCCTCTTATTCATTCTCTACATAATCACTCTTTACAATTTGACATTAGTGGATTCTATTGGACAACATTTGGAGGAGGCTTCTTTTTCTTTAGAGGTATTTGTCTTTGGAATTTGTTCTACAATTGTTTCTAGGAGATTCTAGATTTTCTTCTTCAACAGTGTGGCCTAGAATGTCTGTTTGCAGGGTAACATCGTTCGGAATCGACATGGAGACACTTGAACATTCTTCAGAGGCATCATAAATCATCCTTCTTACATCTTCGTTTCAGGAATAAGAAGCATCCTGCATACCATCTTGGTTTTGTTTCTTCCTAAGGGGAGAAACGTTGTTAGACTCTATTGGATCATCTTCAACATTTAATGTTGAGCTTCTACCATCATTGCAAGAGACTTAACATTAAGGGGAGGATGCATGGTCTCTCTTCTTCTTTTTCTCTCTTATGGGGGGGTGGGGAGGGACTTTTTCCTCACATCGGGACCCATCCTTATGTCTTTTCAAAATAATAATCTACTCCCTAAGTTGCACTTAAGGGGGGTGTTGGTGTAAATAGGTGTTCTACCTATCTAGTTATTAGTAGGTTTTATTTACATGTTAATTTACTTAGGTCCTAGGAGGGAATCTTTCCAGAAGGTGTTAATTGTCATTAGATCTTATCTTATCTTTTGACTTTTAACATGTGTCCTAGGTAGTTATGATAAGTTGTCTCGTGTCATAGCGTTAAGACACTTGTCATAATTCTATTTAATCATATCTCTCACCTTGGCTATATAACCAGGTGGTCTCATGTGTAAATTAACATATTGAATTCTAATGGATTTAATTCCATTGCAATCTTGAGCATTGCATGTTGATCTCTCTTGTGCTTTCATGAAGTTCCTAGATCTTTGGTGGCTATAATCTTTAGCCAAATCTTGCATGGTGTAGATTTATTCTATACCAACTCTTACACACATCCTTTTTCAGTAGTAGGTAGTCTTTTGTGCATATTCAAATGTTGATTCTACTTCATGCACTTTTTGGTTTCACACAATTTCAATGGATTTGTTGTAATGTCCCCTCCTTAGTTAGTATCAAGTGTTTAGGGGTTAGATCATCATTTGAACCTTGTGAACTATAATTTTTTATTAGAGGGTCTATTAGTGGTTGTTTCCCAGGCATATGGGACATTACACTTCTCCAATGACTTCATTGGTTCAGGTTTTGGCTTCTGCATTTTGCTATTTGGCTCAGTTTTAGACACTTACTAATTATAGTAAGTGATATTTCCAGTGATACTATTTTTGGCAGGGCACCTAGACTCCTGACTTTGGTAGTGTGATAGTTGGCATGAGAAAATATGAAGTATTTGTTGAGATATTAATGAAAATGGCTTTTGAATGATATTTAATTAAAAGGGATTATAATATAAAGTTTTTATTTGACTTTGTGATATACGTGGGGCCATTTTAAGTCAATGAGTAATTACCCCTTCACTTAAAGTACATGGGGAAATATTATTTTACTATCCAAAGTCAAAAAGCAATAAAAGCACATTTTAAAATATTAAAAAAGCTACTTGGAGAAATTGTGGATTTCAAGGAAGTATAAAAGGCACTCTCAAATGCAAATCAACTTCTTCATGAGAACACTTGAATTTGCATTTTACTTTGTCTTGAATCTTGTGCAAAGGTTTTAGCTAGTTTTTCCATTAGAGAATGTGTCATTCTTCATTGGAGAGCTAATTTGAGGTGGTGAAAGATCCACTGAATTTTGGCAATAGGAGTGCTTCATTCAGGAGCTCTGATTGTGCAAAAATCTAAAGTTTTGTTGAGGAAATTCATTGTTTATTATCATAAATTATCTTTATTTGAGCAGCTGCAATTCCAAGAAAATCCATTTGAAAAGCATTGAAATTTGGTTGCATTTTGTATATTCATCATTGCTAGGTGAGGCTGTATAGTTCCAGCCAAGGCGTCTTTCTTCTTGGTCAAATCGCTCCCATTCTTGGCACAAAACTTTCATGGTTGGTGGTGGCTAGGCTAACAGAAGACTCAGCAACAAGAAAAGAGGGAAAAATATGATTATCTGCTATGAGCATAATACAAAGGATTTCTCCAGGCACCATTACCAGGTTCCTTTCATTTTCAGTTTGTATTGTCAATCAAAAATAAGAGGAATTGAAAATAAAATTCCTACATCAGATTTGCATCATAGTTTGTGCAATCATTTTGCAAAAGTTTAAGATCATTGGTATCATATATTAGCTATTATATATTTTATTTTCAAGAATTGTTCTTTATATTTCTCATTTGCAATCGAAACCCAAAAACAAAAAAATCACAAAACTCAAGCAAAAACAAACAAAAATCAGAAATTAGAAATTCGGACCAGCGAAGCAAAGAAATTCAGAGGGATAAGCCAGTAGGGCTTACTACAGTGGTATCAAAGCATTGATCTTTCCAATCTGTAGGGATTCTACTGCATATGAGACCATAGGGAGTTGGGCCACATAGATACTACATTAGATAGAGAAAGGATAATCAACAGGGTCAACAGGTGGAAGAACAGGTTCAACATGAAATCATGGGGGATAGAGGAGGTGGTAGCCTCCCAGGTATGATAGACGTGATGAAGTTCAAGAAGCAAGGAACATTTTGAGAGGTTTAGAAGCATGGCAACACCAAATAGCTAATGTGTTGCAACAATTGACTATAGCTATACAACAGATGAACCACCCAAGAAGGCCACAACAAGAGCAAGAAGACCATGGAAGTGTGATGGCTACACCAAGGGGTAGGAGAGCACCTACTCACACATTTGATAGGCCAACACCTCCCACATTTTTACCAAATGAACCTGAAGCACCACAAGAAGAAGAGGACAATGAGCCACAATTTACAGATAATGTTATGGCCATTCATGATGAGTGGGATATGTTGCCACCTAATGTCAAACAACACCTAAACTTTGATAGATACGTGAGTGAAAAGAGGGAACACTTTAGATCAAGGAAACATATGAGACCTAAAAGTCAAAATAAAGATCTCAAGCAAGCAACTAGCAAGCTAACATTGCCTTCTTTCGATGGGAGTGGCAAAGTTTCAGCCCGTTCATGGATTAGCAAGTTGGATACATTTTTGGCATTATGTCCTATGTCTGAAATTGATGCAATCAAGTTTGCTTCCTTGCACTTGGATGGTGTTGCACATGATTGGTGGCATTATGGCATGGTGACACTTCAACATGATAGAATCACTTCTTATCAAGAGTTTGTAGATAGATTGGTGGAAAGATTTGATAAAAAGGGTCCTGAATCTTATTTTAGGGTCTTTGCACAATTAAGACAAATGGGAAGCCTGGAGGCATACATTAGTGAATTTCAAAGGTTATCCGTCATGGTCATAGGAATTTAAGAGATAAGGCTGGTTATACTCTTTGTGGAGGGATTATTTGAGCCAATGAGGGGGTGGATTAAGGAATTTGACCCACCAACATTGTAAGAATCCATGAGGAAGGAAAGAAGTATGGAACTATCTACTCCACGAAGTAAATTTGTGTCCAAACCATCTTCTTCAAGTGACCAAAAGGCTGTCCCAAAGAAACTAGAAAATTTTGATTCTAAAAAGAAATTTGCAGCCCCTTTAGATAGAGATACTTATAATGATTTGAGGAAAAGAAAGCTATGTGTTTGGTGCAAAGGACCATATGATGAGAAGCATGAATTCCCTGAGACCCAAGGGTAAAGCAAATAAAATGGAATGGTTATATGAAGGAGAAGACTTGACTGATTTCAATGAACAACAGGCTGCTCATGATGGTTATGGGTCTAAAATCTCAGAAAAAGAAGAGGAAAGTGAAGAGGAACAACAAGTACAATATGCCTACATCACTAGTATGCAAAAAGAAGGCTCATTTAGGATGAGAGGTATCTTAGCTGGTCAAAAGGTCATCTCTCTACTTGATACAGGTGCCACACAATTTTATTGATGCATGATTTGTAGAGAGACATGGTATTCAAACCAAAGAATTTGATGGAATAAGAGTAAAGGTTGTTGATGGCTACACACTTAAGTGTGAAAGAATGGTTTCAGATCTACCTATGCATCTCAACAACTATGAGTTTAAGGTAGATTTCTATGTTGTGAACATGGGGGATACCGATACTATGCTTGGTATGCGTTGGTTACATGCTATTGGAGAGTCTACTCTCAATCTTAGGGACATGGAGATGAAATTTCAGATTGATGGTAAAACTCACATTCTCAAGACCATTAAGGACACCAATCTAAAAGTAATTTCTTACAGGAGGATGGAGAGATTGGTTCCTCATGATATGGTAGATTGGGTAGCAGAGTGTACGATAATGCCTACACATGATGAACAACAAAAACCTTCTTACCATCCGGATATACGGGAGCTCAGAACTAAACACACCAAAGTTTTTAGTGACATACCCCTAGGTAGACCTCCAGATAGAGGCATTGAGCATATTATTGAGTTGGAGGAGGGCGTTAAGCCCGTTATGATCACACCTTACCAGCACCCCAAGCGACTGAAGGATGAGATTGAAAAAAAAATTAAGGAGTTATTGTCTATGGGACACATTAGGCCGAGTAAGTCTCCCTTTGCTTCATCAGTGGTATTGGTGAAGAAAAAGGATGGTTCTCTATGCATGTGTATTGACTATTGTCAGTTGAATAAGAGAACAATAAACAATAGGTATCCTATTTCGCACATTGATGAGTTGATTGATGAGCCTCATGGCACATGCTTCTTCTCAAAGATAGACTTGAGGTCAAGATACCATCATATTAGAGTCGGAGAGTAGGATATCAAGAAGACTGTTTTTCGTTGTCATTGTGGGCATTATGAGTTCATGGTTATGCCATTTGGCCTAACCAATGCACCTACCACTTTCTAGTCCACGATGAATAGGGTTTTCTAGCCACAACTAAGGAAATATGTACAGGTCTTCTTTGATGATATTTTGGTCTATAATAGGACTTGGGAGGAGCATCTAGCTCATTTGGATACTATACTAGGTATACTTGATAGGGAGCCCTTGCACGCCAAGGAGTCCAAGTGTGCCTTGGGGATGACAAAGTTGTTATATTTGGGATATATTATTAGTGCAGAGGGGGTACACATGGATCCAGATAAGATTCGTGCTATTTTGGATTGGCCAATTCTAGAGAATTTGACTCATCTTAGAGGATTTCTTGGATTGTGTGCCTTCTACCGTCGTTTCATCAGTGGGTTTTCGCACCATGTAACACCACTCACAGATTTGACACAGAAGGGGGCCTTTGTATGGACTCCTTAGGCACAAGACTTCTTTGAGAAGTTCAAGATTTTGATGACGACTTGTCCAGTCCTTGCACTACATGATTTCACCGGGCCTTTTGAGCCACATTGTGATGCTTTAGGAGAGGGCATTGGTGTTGTGCTTATGTAGGATAAGCACCCCATAGCTTTCAAAAGTAGAAAGCTAGGAGGGCCAGAGTTGAGCTACAATATTTACGACAAGGAGATGTTAGCCATCATGCACGCGTTGGCTAAGTTCAAGCAATATCTAGTGGGCAGCCAGTTTTGTGTAAAAATTGATCATAATAGCTTGAGGCATTTCCTTGGTTAGAGGGATTTGAATGAGCGGAAACAGTAATGGGCCAGCAAGATTCAGTCATACAATTTTGACATCTCATATGTCAAGGGTACTCAAAACGTAGTTGTTGATGCATTATCACACCACCCCCACTTGAGCTCCATGTCTGAGATTTCAGAGGATTGGAGACATTTGATCATAGCTGAGTATGCTAAGAACTCATGGGATTCTAGCATCATTGATGGGAATATACAGGATAGTAGGTACTCTCTTGTGAATGAGCTTATCATTTACAAAGAGAGGATATATTTGGTCCCAGGATCCAATGTGAAGAGCAAGGTGTTGAGAACCTTTCACGACTCACCATTGGTAGGACACCCCAGATACTATAAGACCTACAGGAAGGTATGGGAGAGGTTCAAATGGAAATGTCTCAAAACTAATGTTCTTCATCATGTTAGGGAGTGTGTTGTTTGTCAACAGAACAAATAGGAGCACACATTTCCAACAGGTTTGCTTCAGCCGCTTCCTATTCCTGAGAGGAAATGGGAATGCTTATCTATGGACTTCATTATGGGCTTGCCAAAATCCCAGGGAAGAGATTGTTTATATGTAGTGGTTGATCATCTAACAAAATATGCTCATTTGTTTCCAATTACTACTACATACATAGCTGCACAGGTAGCAGATTTATTTTTCTGTGAGGTATTCAGGTTACATGGTTTTCCTCAGAGCATCATCAGTGATGTAGAGATCACCAGTTCATGAGCCACTTTTCGTAGGAGTTATTCCATTTATGTGGGACCGAGTTGACTCTGAGTACTAGTTACCACCCGTAGACCAATGGTCAAACTGAGATTGTGAACAAATGGGTGGAAGGATACCTGCAGAACTATGTGACATCACAACAAGGAGCTTAGGTGAGGTGGATTCATTTGTGTGAGTACTGCTACAATTCCACCTACCATATGACTATCCAGATGTCACCATTTTGGGCCTTATATGGATATGATGTGCCTAGTTTCCTGGATTTGTTGCTTAGTGATAGCAGGGTATCTAGTGCTGGTGATCTTCTACAGGAGAACTAGGATATTATGCGAGCAATACAGGAAAACATTCAGAAGGCACAAAATCAGCAAAAGTAGTATGTTGATTAGAGGCGAGTGGGGCGATCATTTGAGGTTGGTGATATGGTGTAACTTATGTTGCAACCCTACAGACAGTCTACTCTCATTTGTGTGAGTACTGCTACAATTCCACCTACCATATGACTATCCAGATGTCACCATTTTGGGCCTTATATGGATATGATGCGCCTAGTTTCTTGTATTTGTTGCTTAGTGATAGCAGGGTACCTAGTGTTGGTGATCTTCTGTAGGAGAACCCAGATATTATGCGAGCACTACGGGAAAACATTTAGAAGGCACAAAATTAGCAAAAGTAGTATGTTGATCAGAGGCGAGTGGGGCGATCATTTGAGGTTGGTGATATGGTGTACCTTATGTTGCAACCCTACAGATAGTCTACTCTCAGGAGGAGTGGGGCAGAGAAGCTCCAGCCACCTTTTATGGGCCATTGAGAGTTATTTAGTGAGTTAGCGAGGTGGCTTACGAGCTTGACTTACAGACAGACAGTAGAGTACATAATGTCTTTCATGTGTCACACCTAAAGAAGGCGTTGGGACATCATATTATTCCTTCTACTACACTTCCACCCCTAGATGATGACGGTAGATTGGTTTTGGTTCCTAAGGCTATTCTAGAGACCAGGGAGAGACATCTTCGGTGGAGAGTCATCAGGGAATAATTGGTCAAGTGGAAGGATTTATCGGTTGAGGATGCTATGTGGGAGCATGAGGATATCTTGCAACATCCAGCTTTGCGATTGCTTGAGGACAAGAAATCTCAGGGAGGGCAGACTGTAATGTCCCCTCCTTAATCAGTATCAGGTGTTCAGGGGTTAGCTCATCATTTAACCCTCATGAGCTAGCATTTTTTATTAGAGGGTCTATCAATGGTTGTTTCCCAGGCATATGGGACATTACACTTCTCTAGTGACTTCATTGGTTCAGGTTTTGGCTTCTGCATTTTGCTATTTGCCTCAATTTTAGACACTTACTAATTATAGTAAGTGATATTTTCAGTGATACTATTTTTGGCAGGGCACCTAGACTCCTAATTTTGGCAGTGTGATAGTCGACACGAGAAAATATGAAGTATTTGTTGAGATATTAATGAAATTGGCTTTTGAATGATATTTAATTAAAAGGGATTATAATATAAAGTTGTTATTTGACTTTATGATATAAGTGGAGCCATTTTAAGTCAAGGAGTAATTACCTCTTCACTTAAAGTACATGGAGAAATATTATTTTATTAGCCAAAGCCAAAAAGCAACAAAAGCACATTTTAAAATATTAAAAAAGCTACTTGGAAAAATCGTGGATTTCAAGTATAAAAGGCACTGTCAAATGCAAATCGACTTCTTCATGAGAACACTTGAATTTGCATTTTCCTTTGTCTTGAAGCTTGTGCAAGGGTTTCAGCTGGTTTTACCATTGGAGAATGTGTCATTCTTCATTGGAGAGATAATTTGAGGGGGTGAAAGATCCACTTAATTTTGGGAACAAGAGGGCTTCATTCAGGAGCTCTGATTGTGCAAAAATCTGAAGTTTTGTTGAGGAAATTCATTGTTTATTGTCATAATTAATTATCTTTATTTGAGTGGCTGCAATTCCAAACAAATCCATTTGAAAAGCATTGAAATCTGGTTGCATTTTATATATTCATCATTGTTGGGTGAGGCCATACAGTTCCAACCAAGTCATCTTTCTTCCTAGTCAAATCACTCCCATTCTTGGCACAAAACTTTCATGGTTGGTGGTAGCTAGGCTAAGAGAAGACTCAAAAACAAGAAAGGGGCGGGAAAAATGTGATTATCAGCTGTGAGCAAAATACAAAGGGTTTCTCCAGGCGCCATTACCAGGTTCCTTTCATTTTCAATTTGTATTGTCAATCAAAAATAAGAGCAATTGAAAATAAAATTCCTACATCATATTTGCATCATAGTTTGTGCAATCATTTTGCAAAAGTTTAAGATCATTGGTATCATATATTAGTTGTTATATATTTTATTTTCAAGCATTGTTCTTTATATTTCTCATTTGCAATCAAAACCCAAAAACAAAAAATTCACAAAACTCAAGCAAAAACAAACAAAAATCAAAAATAAAAAATTCAGACCAGCAAAGCAAAGAAATTCAGAGGGATAAGCTAGCAGGGCTTACTACATTTGTCTTGTCTCTCTCTTGTCAACATTATGGGGGGTATCATACTATTGGTGCTAATGCTTCCTTGGTTTCGATTTAGAGTGAGCTATGTATCTAGTTTTTGTTCCTATGTACTAGGCAGATGCAACGACTGGTTATCCATGCATTTTGATGAGATGGGACTTGTTGTGCCTATAGCACACACGCCCCATTTGGAACAAGGACCCTCTTTCTTTTTGCTTTGTTGGGTCACTTTTTCCGTTGCCTCATTTTGCATGCCCCCTATTTTGTGTCTTAAGTGGTCAGTGAGTCTTAGAGGAATCATCTTGAGTTGACCATATTTTGCTACCTTCAAATTTTCAAGGCTTTAGGCCTTTGCAGAGTTTCCTTAGTTGTTTTCCTTCATTCTTTAATGCTAGCATCCTTGGAGCAGTACGGGTCCACCCTTGTGGGCCACTCCATGCGGGTTTCCGTCTGGTTCCCACCATTCCAAATGACCTTCCGCCTGGAGGAACCCGCACCCTCCGATGCCATTTTCATTGCCAACCGCTCAAACGGCCAACTCCTGATTGTCGTCCGCTCAGTGGACTCCGCAAACCCTACCACCATTTTTGAAATGCTAGCTCACCTACCCTGAGCGTTGTCATACCCACATTTATGAGGGGCATTAAATGCTCAAAAGTTTATAAATATCCCATCTTGAGCTACATTTTCACTTGTCAGGAGTTTAGAAACGAGTCAGAGAGCCCACGCCAATGCCGCCGCCGCGCCCGCCAAGTTCATCCATCGATTCGAGGCCTTTACTAGCTGCTTGTTCATCCACCGTCATCTGGTCTCACGTGTAGGTTTTTCACTGCGATCCATGTTCTAAGTTTTCTTCAATTCCTCTAAAGTTACTAAATATGAAGGAAGAAAATTTGAAATCTAAATAAAGCACCCCTAGGTGGTCAAAACCCATATTTCAGAATTTTAAAATCCGTTGAAAATTCATCTACGGGCCACATGCGACACTTGAGGTCCTTGTGGTCGTTCCTCAACCAGGGCCTTCATTCCCTGTGGGCCCGCACCCTAGCCATTGCTTTCACTGTCCTTTGAAATTTTTTAAAACTCTAAGCGGCGAGCACCTCCACTGGATCGACCCTCGTGGGAGGGCGCCCCTACTCGGCCGTTCTGAACTTAGCTTAAATTCATGAAGCCCAAATAGAGGAATCCTTTGATCTACTCGGGTTCGCATGCATGGGTTTCCACCTTCAGGATGTTGTTAGTGTGTCACCATTTTAAAATGGTTGTCTAGTGCCATCTTCCCGATAGGTGGGTCCCACCTTGGCCATTGCCATCCAAGCTTAAACTTTGCCAAATTGCCCAGGTCTCGGTCCATTGTGGAGGTCTCCCCACGGATCGCCATCTGCAGATTTCCACCCCAGCTTTTCCGTTCGAAATAGCTTTCACAATCTGTCCCTCCACCCATTGGGCTTTGCTATTTGATCTGTTGTTCAAGCAAAAAACAAGGCAACCTCTTATGGCGGGTTGTCCTTCACACGGCGCCACTCCCCTTTCGCCGTCACGCCAAATGACTACCCGAAACGGTGAAGTGATGTCACCTTTTCGACGACCAGGCCCCAACCTCACCTCAGTCGTCTGATTTCCTTTATGCCCTAAATGACCAAGTTTGAGCTTCCTTGCGGACCTCGCCCCACGGACTTCCGTTTGTGGGCTACCGTAGTCTATCCATCACTTTAAAACGACCTTTACATTCCAACCTTCCGCACTGCGGGTTCTGAGCCCGCCACGTTCATCTGAATTCAAAATGAAAATAGACAAGTGCCAAACCCTAGGCGGACTACCTCTTGCGGGAAGCCATTTGCGGACTTCCGTCTGGCTCCTACCATTCCAAAATGTCCATAGACCTCTGTCAACCTGATATGCGGAGCCTGACTTCATGAAGTCCACCCACTAAGTGATGAACCAATAACTTGATGCCAAGGATTCTCGGACCCGTTGGTGCGGTCTGCTCCACACAGACCTCTGCCTCGTCCCTGCTGTTCCAAATGGCCATGACCCAACATCTCCCCGCATCATCCGACTTGCAGTACCTTGAGCTCCAAATAAATTGTGATGCGTTCCTCCGAAGTTGCGGGTCAAGCATTATGGAACGCCATTTGCAGACTACCACCTTGCTAGCTTTGTCTCAATGAAAAAGCCTCAAACGACGAAGCCACTTCCTGCTTCCACTTGCCTTGGACCTACATGACCAAGAGATGAACTTAATGCTCCTGAAACTTCATGGTGATTTTGAACCACATGCCAAAATGCATTGACCTCACCGGTGGACCCCATTTCATGACCAAATATCGATGTGGGTTGGGACATGCAAGCCACCGTGCCCTGATTGTCGTCCCCTCTGCAACTACCTTCAGAACGGCTGCCAGCCCAGGGAAGTCTGCACCCATGGGCCCGCATTGTTATAACTCCCTCCAGTGAAAGGCCAATGTTGATCTAAAAGAGATGTTAGGACCTTTAAACGATGAATTATCTAATATAACGTTGTTTTGCAGGATTTTGGCTAACTTTCCTCATGTTCCTATGCTTGAATGTGCTTACTGCTCTCTCACCCACAGGATATATGGAACCAGGTGTAGGATGTGCACAACTGGGACATATTGACATTGATGAGTTCAAACAAAGGGTCTGAATCAACCCCACCAAAAAAAAATTTAGAAGGATTAGAAGCAGTGGGTTGGCTAAGGCTGTTGGATTCCCACCTTCCCTCATAGCGCCTGAGCTTGTAATGGCCTACAGGGAGGCATATCAGGAGGACACAAAAAGAATAGTAGATAGGGATGGGAATATATTAGTTGATCTATCTGCCAAGTAAATAGGGAAGACCTTCCACATCCCTACCTTCAGTGAGATGGTGAAAACATCCAAAGAATATGGTAAGCAGATGTGGGACACTAATCCCCTCAAGTGCAAGAAGCTTATCAACCAGTATTGGCTGAAGGAGAAGAGAGGCAGTGCAAATAAAGTGCCCCAAGAGCTCTTGCGAAGCGATTTCTATGAGGATTACCATGACTTGGTAACCCTATTGAGCAGAGTTATGGGCCTTCCAATTGCAACCTTCTTTTAGGAATGGATGTTATACTTTGTAGAGGAAATCCTCCAAGGGGAAACCAAATTCTACTGGGCAGGGCTGATTAGTAATTGCTTGCATGAACAGTTTGTGGCAGTAAAGAAGACTTTGAAATTTTATATGACATCGTACCTAGTCTATTTTCTTGCCAACCATGCCTAATACTAGGGACTATTCGTAGCACGAAATCTAGCTCCAAATAGGGAATTGAAGTTCTATGATAGGTATCCCCAACTTCAATTCTGGAACTTTAAGAAAGAATATTGCAGAGTCAATGACACCTTCATAGGCCATATTATCAAAATGCTTGGAGGTGACTTTGAAAGGAGGGTCTCACATAGTGCTAATGCTTACATCCTCTGGTTCGACTTTTTGTTCATTCAATTTCCAAAATTTACTTCAATTTCCAAAATTTGCATACATTCAAGCCGAGGGTTTCTCAAAGAAACCATATAAGTTGCCCTAGTACCCAAATGACCGACTGATAATACTTGAACTCTCTCGGCAGCTATAGTGATCACATGCCCTCCTAAGCAACAAACACAGGGCAGGGATTCCCTATCCCCTCTCCTTCAGCCAAGGAATGTATGAACTCCACACATCCTAGTGTGCAGACTATTTTGATAAAGGACTTGTGGAATATAACCTGGAGTTCCACACTTCCCGACTACGAATGGATCCATACGACAAGCTTAGGAAGATGGTCAGGATTGAACACGCCCACATACATAATGTTGACGACTTTTGGGCCAATTGCAAAGATGACAAGGAGGTGCGTATGAGGCATTACATGCGCATGACGACACACTTCATCAAGAAGGTCAACTTGTTGCTTGTGCCAAATCAAATAGTGGAGGATGAAAATATAGTAATTGATCCTCGATACGGTGCAGTTTCCAATCTTCTGCTGAAATTAATTGACTAGAATGAAGAAGAGGTCAATGACCTTGATATTCTGATGAAGCCGATTGAGGCATGAACCAAAGAATGGATCGATGCGTAGATCGCCCAATTGAAGCTACAAGGAGCCACTTTGACCCATGGTGAGCTTGAGGACGAGCCAGGAAGCGAGACTAACAGTGCCTCTACTGTTGCTGCCCCGACAGGAGAAACTTCAAAATCTCCTCCCACTACACAATCAAGGAAGAGAAAAGAGATGGCTGAATGACATCCTAAGCCCAGGGTGTACTCAAGGAAGGCCTCAGAAGGTGAACCTTCCAATAAATCAAAGATATCTAGTAGTTTCACAGAGATTCCCACCATCCTGGAGGATCTGCTCCATTAGGGAGAAGAACAAGAGGACGAGCAGCCAAAGTCCCCGCCTACTGCCTCCACTTTCGCAGTCACCATTGTTGTCATTGCCACTACTATTTCCCTTTCGCTTGCTTCTCAGGCGATGGTTGCCACTTCTTCGCCCGTGATGGATATCTTGGTCCACCTTGCTTCCACCTCGCCTACTACACAAGTAATGGCAATTGATTCTTCTTCTTCCACTACTTCTCCACTCTCCTCCTCCATGTCTCCATCATCATCCCTTCCACTGGCTAATACAACAATGCCAATACCCACTCTCTCATTCCCGAAGGCTTTCACTTGACACATGTAGAACACCCCAATGGAGCTGTCTGGAGTGTTAATGAACCCGACAGTACAGGTTGCCTTGGCGCAGGTTGTAACTAATCTCCCTATTCCCCCTCCAACTGAACCACCCACAATGGAGGAAACAATGCAAATATCAGAAGAGTTGGAGAGGCAAGAGAAAGGAGCTGCCAAAGAAATGGAGGAAGAAGTGGATGACTACCATGAACACCCTGAATACCAACATCTAGTGATTGATAAAGTGGTGCGTGAAGGAGAAGAAACAGGATCCTCCGAGGAGGATGAAGAAGATGCTAGCACCAAGTACATCACGAAGACCTCTGACCAAGAGCTATAAGAAGAGTTGGCTCAACAACTAAGAGACGTTGTAGAGGAAATTGAAAAGCAGCTCTCCAATGAAGAGAAGGATGCAAATGAGAAAATGGAGAACAATGAGCCTCCACTTAGGGAACAAGATGAAAGCCCCAAGCATAATAAAGAGATGCCTCTTTCCAAAGAGAAAGAAGAAAATAAAAAGAAAGAAAAAGAAGACAAGCTTGAAGAAGAGGCTGAAGTCATGAAGAAGATCCCAGAAGCATAACACCACGAAGAGCATGGGAATGAACAAGAAGAAGAAGAGAGAACCACTGAAGGGGAGGACAACCCCAAGGAGCATGCAGCCACTAAGTCCCCAAGAAAGGAAATTGTATTAATCCAGGATTCCAATGAAGAAGAGGAAGAAAGGATAGAGCAGGAAGCTCCGGGTGACAAAGCAATGGAAATCCAACACACTCGCGAAGAAGAGGTTGATCACGAATCACCGAAAGAGGAGTCTCAGATGCCTGAATGGCTCGAAAAGCAATTGGAAAAGAAAACCCCAACCCCAAGGGATCCAAAGGCAAGACTCGAAGCCATCCTAGCTCAAGCATAGATAAATACAAAGGAGAAGAAACCAAAGGTCAGATCTCAGCTGACAATGGATGTATCTGGATCCAGCATGGTAGCAGATAGCCACTCCACCATTATCCAGAGAATGAGATAATACCTCTAAGTGTTGATACATGTTTTTGACTCATAAACATTAGAATAAAATGCCCAAAGAACGCTATCCTCACTTGAAAAACCACCACATATGCTAAGATTGCAGATCATATAGCAATTCCCAGGTTCCTTATGTCAAGTATTGATGTGCGGATAAGCTCAATGGTCGTTGTGATATGCTAGTAACATAAAGGGACTTATGCTTGGCTAGTTCAATTCACAATGGAAGTCTAGACAATGAAGCTCTATTGTTTGGGTCCTGGATCAATCAAACTAAAAAAGGAGATAAGGGTTTAGAATTTCTAATCTACTTCCTAAGGATTCAAGAGACAATATTGACTTGGTGAAACCAATAACCACACTTTGCTTTGCCACACTCAACGAGAACTACACAAAGTGGGTGCAATATTCAAGGGAATGTGCTTATAATTTTCACATCATGAATAACGACCATCAAATTGAACAATATTTACCCAGACAGAAGTTAAGCATCCACAAAGTAAGCTCAGTCTAACTTTACGCATTGAAAGGAAACCATCCATTCAAAGAAAGTATGAGCAAAAGTTTTACCATAATCAATACTTATCAAATCTTGCATTCATCTATCATACATGAAATAAAATCTTAAAATATGATGAGGGATAAGAACCATGCCAACTCCAAAATAAGAGAAGCAATCACCATCAGAACAATGCATGCATTACTTATGACTTTGGCAGTCGTACACAACAATTACTTATCTCAACACGTTTTGCAACATGCTCCCATGCTTTACAAATGAGGGGTGAGCTCAATTTATAGGCTCCCCAATTACAATTCAATGGCCAAGATTGATTTAGGATCAACGACCGAGATTACAAAATAACAACCTAATTAGGGTTTGTCCTAACTAACTCCTTGACCAATGACAAAATTACATTTGAGGACACTTGTCCTTTTTGCTAAATATGAACCAACAATAAAATAGAAAGGTGTTGCATGTTGATTTGGAATAATTTGATTGGTTGGAAGATGACAAGGCACAACCTCAATGTGCTGGAGGTCTTCCTTGGTCACTTTGGTCTTGTTCCATGTGCTTGCCTTAGATTATTTTCCTTGCCAATGACTTTGCCTCTTGTGCTTGTTTCCTCCCAGTGGATTCCTTTTGGGACTTTGATCTCTTCTTCTTACCTGTATTGGAAGTCTCGCCTTGGTGCAGACGTCTGGACTTGAAGTTATTTTCTTTCATGATTGCTTCAAGGTCTAGGATTGTAGATGAAACCCCCCCAAGATGCCTGGATATTCTTTCAAGTGCCTTGAATTTGGAGAAGAGTGCCTCTGTGCTTTCACCACAATGGAGGAAATTGGAATTTTCTCTGTGAAGTGTTTCCCATACTTAGCCAAATTTTGGCTACTTTGTAACACCTTCAAGATTTTGGCCATTTCTATGCTCAAATGAACTTTTCCTGTGGATTTTCCTTCAGTTCTGAATCTGGCTTGTGTAAGTTGGGAGGATTCCATCCTTAGTCAAGGATTTTATTCATTTCCTCATTACTTCTCCTCTTGGCGAACTTGCTTGACTTTATAAAGATTTTTCCACATTCTCTCTCCTAAAGTCAAACTTGCTTGATTCTTTTCCAATCTACCTCCAACGGACTTGGTGACCTTTTCACCATTCCTTCTAGGCAGACTTGATGAGTTCTTTTCCATTTTCCTTCTTGGCATGGGCATATCTCATGTTTAATTCACCATCTCTTCTTCTTGAATTCAGACTTCTTGTTGATTTACCATAGTCTCTCTCTATTCATGGCGGACTTCATTAAATATTTTCCAATTACTTTTCTCCATGGTGGACTTTCTTTCTTTCTTGTTATTTCACCTTTCTCTCTCTAGGTGGACTTTCTTAGAGGTCTTTCCAATTGTTTTTCTCAAGGCAAGGCGGACTTGCTTTGTATCTCTCCATTCTTCCATTTCAAGAGTTGGTGAACTTGCTAGATGATTTTCCAATTGCTATTCAAGTCGGGTGGACTTTCTCAAGCTCCTTCCAATTGCTATCTCACCCTATGTCGGACTTTCTTAAGCTTTTTCACTCCCCATCAAGTTGGGCGGACTTCCAAAAGAACTTTCCACTTACTTATCCAAGGCTAGGCGAACTTTGAAGATGAATTTCATTTACCTCTCCTAGCTGGGCGGAATTGCTCATGGTCTTTCCTCTTGCTTTTCCAAAGCAAGGCGAACTTCATGAAGAATTTTCCAAATGCCTTTCTTAAGAGGTCAGACTTCCCAAAGATATTTTCACTTTGCCATCAAGAGCTAGGCGGACTTGCTCAAAGTCTTGCCATTTTCCTTTACCAAGAGGTCAGACTTCATGTAGGACTTTCCACTTGACTTTCCATGTCTCATTCAAGGTAGGCCGAACTTTCCAATGGCTTTTCCAACTCCATTCTTCATCATTCAAGGTAGGCTGAACTTTCCAATGGCTTTTCCAACTCCATTCTTCATGCTAGGCAGACTTTCCATCAAAATTTCCAAGAAGTTTTCCAACTTGACACTAGGCTGGGAGGAATTTCTATCAGACTTTCCTCCATTTTGTGAGCCTTCTTCCATCTCCTTTGGTCACCATTCTTCATACTTAATCAGATTTCACCATGGATTTCATTAATTTTCAGACTTTTCTATGAATTTTTCTAGATTTTCAATTGATTTTATGTGATTTTGATTCATTTTTAATTTAAAAGTCTAATTTTTGACGCTTTTTCATTGATTTTTCAAAATTTTCATGTTAAGAATGAAAACGTTGATTCCTTGATTAGTGGGTCCCAGGAACTTCCAAAAATAGAAACTTTCTAAAAATAGAAAAAAATTCCCCCTAAAAAGTAGGGAACCCAGAATGGTCCAAAAGTGCCAAAAAAAAGAAACTTCAAAAAGGTAGGAAATCCCTAAAAAATAGGTGTCAGAATTGGGTGAAAGCACATGCGATCCTCGTCCTCCGGACCTTCTGAGTCCGTCCGTGGTGTTTAGACATTGATTTGGGCATAAAATCTCAACTTGGCTCGGGCGACTCTCAGAAACTCCAACTCATTGTAAAAAGACTTGTGATTAGCAGTTGTGATGCCAAGGTAAAGCTCAAAAAGCAAAAAAAACAAAGGGTCCCCATTTGCAATGGGGTGATGTTGTGAAAGATCACAACACTAAGGAGGAATTAAAAGCACAAGTGACAGATCTAATAGCTTACATTCAACAATGGTCATCGCTCGAGGAACTTCCCACTACGTCATCAGCGCCACCGCAACTGTTGTCCAAGGACCACATTGATAAGTTGGAGAGAAGAAAGAATTGGACAAAGGCCACAGAGGATTGGTTCTAGCAGGTCCTCTACAATGGAAATATGGGCATAGACCGAGCTGTCAGGAGAACAAACAAGTTCCTGGGGGTACAAAAGATACTTGAGGGAATAATGAAATTATGCACTGACTTCCCAGAGTTATACAAAATCACATATCCCAAACTTGAGGCTATCCTCAAGATACTTAAGAAATCATGGGAAAAAGAGCTTGCTTTGGTAGAAGGTGACCATTGTCTCGTGGAGTCATGGAAGTTGGGCTTGGACCATAGAAAACAAGTGTTGGAAGGAGTGCTCCATGAGGTGGAGCTAAATATTGATTGGGTCAAGGAAGTCAGGGCAACCTGTGAAGAATATCTAAGGCTAATGACAGATTTTGATATGCCTGTCGTCGAACTAGACCAGGATAAAAAAGATGGAGAACGAGACCATAGATGCACTTACACCAGATTTTATGGGTTTTGTTGCACGAGCCTTCACCTAATTTGAACAGGTGATAAAGAATGCACAAAAGTATGACAGGGACTGGGATGAGCTTACGAGCAAATCCAGGAAAGTGAACTTCTAGGTGCTTCAATCAAACATATTAGAGTGGAACAAGCTCCAGACATTGATCGACAAGTTTATGGAATATGCAATGCAAAGAAGAATGAAGGAAATCTCGTGATTGATGATGAGTTCCTCACCAAGTAGCTACAACAAAAGGAAATTAGCTAGAAGACAAAAGAGCTACAATGCTGCCACATGAGGACAAAATAGACTAAATGACAAAATGTAATTTTAAATTGTAAAATATTTGGGGGTAGGTGAAACCCTAATTTGTAGTGAATCTTGGTCACACAATGAGATTAAATCTTGGCCATTCATTTTTCTTTTTGGACACTATAAATAGGGGGTATCCTCTCGTTTTCAAGAGGGAGTTGAGTTGTTGTAATGACATGCTGCTGGAATTTTAATAGAAATTCATTGATTTGGTGGATTCTTGAGTTCCAACTTTATGTTGCATGATTCTTCTTCTCATAGTTAGTGAATTTGAGTAGATTAGCTTTGTTGTTCTATATGTTTTAGCTTGCTTTAGTAGTTTATTTAATGTTGTTCATTGGTTTTGAAGAATTTTGTTGTGTTGATGCCCTTCCTTGTTCATGCTTTTTGTTGTTTATTGCTGATAAACTGCAGTGTAAAGCTAGTTTGAACATTATATGAATGTTGCACTTAAGTTCTATCTCTTATTCATGTTTTATGGTGAATGAAAGGTTGAAAATCTGTCAACCTTAGAAGATTGCACAGGTTTCATGAGACTGTAATTTGATTTGGTTAAGTGGAACTTTGTTTTGGGAAGGCTGTCCACTGTAGGGTCCTCCATTATCAGTGTTCATCAGTAGTTTCAGGTCTAGGAACCTCCTCTCTTCTCTGCCCTTTTTTCCCTTTTTTTAATAGTGACTTTGAACAAGGTTCATTGCACATTGTAAAGCCAAATATGAAGTTGAAATAGAAATTTTAGATTGTTGTTCGAACCTACAGCAATTGTGCAATAACTTTTCCATCTCAAGAACTCCATTAAAAGATCCAATTCTCATCCAACTTAACTTACGTAAGTATGCCCTATGATTACCAGCAAGATCACATTAAAACAACTGAGACATTCCAAGCAAGTCATGACCTGACACTTGAGAGACCTTGGGGTAATTTTCAGCAACTTGTTGGAGATTGTCTTTCAAGAGAGGTAGTGCATTTGTGTGCTACCTATGTTGAGAAGGTGCAAAAACACCCATTAACAGGACTGTTAACAGGTAGGATTGCACCCGCATGCAAAGCTGGAAAGCTCAGAAATCCTGTGTAATATGGAAACACCTTCGAGCCTATGGGTTGCTCATAATGAAGGTGAATCTCTAGATTATGGGTTGGTTCCCCTTTTGATTTTTTTCTATGAAACTAATGACTTATGGAGGAAAAGGGATAGAAGGATTGAAATGAATGGTAAAAACTGGAACTAGTAAGATGGTGATGCACCTAAATGATAATGAATATGCAATATGATTCACAAGGACCTTTCAATGTTCCTATTTGCACAACTTAATTCGAACAACTAAACCACATAAATGATTCACACAAAAGCTTGATAAATTTACCCTCTTTGAAGAAAAAACAATGCTTTTCACAACTAGAATGATAGAACAAATCATTTGCACAATGTATGACCTGTGAAATTGAACTTAATTGTGTATATACACCTATGAATGAGACAAAAAATAGAGGTTTTTAGATTTAAACACAATAAATTTCTATCAAATCAAACATAAAAGATGACACCTAAAATCTGGGAAGGAAAACACTTGATTTTTATTAAAAGGAAAAAAGGAATCCTTCTGCAAAACTGAAATACAATGCTGAAAATTGTTGAATCCAACTCGAATCTAAGCTACAAAACTTTCTAACTCTTTGCCATGAACAAGAGAGTAGGAAGAAAGAACTGGGAAAAACCTAAGTCTTTTCACCCTATACAAAAAGAGGCCACAAAAGCCAAGGTGAGTTAACTGAAGTTAACTCCAAAAATCTCTCCAAGTATCTTTCCCACAAGCAAAAATGAAAAGCCCCAAAAAGAGGAGTCAAAACTAAAGTAACTTGAGCTAAAATAGCCTCAAACTCACTATCACAATTAGTTTGACCCAAGTGGACTTCAAACTCACCTAGTCAACTGAAAATCAGGCTCAAAAAGCTCGAGTTAAACTCCACCTCTGATTTTGCATGATCTTGAGATGAAGGTAATCAATCTAAATAAATATTAAAGTAATCAATTAAGAATTACTTTAACATGTGTTATAGATTTGCCTATTCTCTACATTTGCATGACATCTATTAAAGCAATTTATAATTGATTGCTTTAATAATGTTACATTTTAAACTTTGTCTCAAAATTATGCAGAAAAGTACAAGGGATAATGATTTTGTTTGATAGTCATGCAAGGAAAAACAAAAGGGAACCTAAACCTTGGCAAAGAGTATTAGTCTTATGCAAAAATATTTAATTCAAAGTGAAAAATACCCCATATAGGGGTCGACCAAATAGGGAAAAAAGAAACCCTAAACAAAACCGTGGCTCAAATGCATTTCACTTTCATTTTGCAATTTTCATTTCTTCTGCTCTGATAAGGCCGCCACTTAGGGTTTTAATTGGATCTTTTCTAGAGTTTTCTCTGCAAGATCTATGCAAAAACCAATTGGAACAATGTGTGGGTAAGCTCTCTTTTTTTGTGAATGATGTCGTTTTTCTCCTTTTCTATGAAAGAACATCTCCATACTTGCTTCCTTGTACAAAAAAAGATGAGATGCTTTATCTTGCGTGTTTTCACTTCATGAAATGAAAGTAATTTATAGGTTTTTGCAATATGTTCCTCATGCTTTGATACTTTTAAGAAATAATGAAAGGTTTACCATTCATGGCTTCATGACATTCATTATTCTGTTTATTTCGTTTATGCAAGTCTCTAGGTTTTAAAAAACAAAACATTGCAGGTAGTGGTTTCATCTATATTCTTTGAAAGAAATGAAGGAAAAATCTTCCTTCTATATTCTGTTAAAAAAGAAAGTCGATGGTTTTTCTTTATTGTTGGTTGTGGTTTCATTATTAGAAATGAAGAGAAAACCCTCCATTCTTTGCAATCGGCCCCTTGTAAATCTTTGTATGTCACTGCGAGTTTCATATGCAAATGTATTTGAGAATTCTTTATACAAGCTTTTGGGTTCTTCACTTATGTTGTGGTTGAGGGTCTCATTCTGGAACCCTAGGTTTTTTTGGGTATTTTACATTCTCTCCATACACAGGTTTGCTCTATGAAACCCTACTCTGCATATGAACACTCTGTACTCTGGATTTTGGAAATTCACCCTCATACTTGCTATGGCTAGCATGCTCACGAAAGACTCTTTTGCTCAATGATGACTATGTATTCTCTTGGAGAAATATGTTGTCTTTTTCAACATTGCACCTAGCTATACTAGAATATTCTCTTGTTGTTATCTCAATACATGATACATTGGCATGCTTTAGGCTGCATATTGTACTTTACAAGATAACTGAATAATGAGTTTGCCTCTCTGTAGGTGGTAGCTTATCCTTTGCATTGTATGTTATTCCTACACTATGCATGGTAAACTCGAATTTTATTGGAATATATCTCATCAGCTGCCTTTTGAGTACTTTGATATGACTGTCTTTTATCCTTTGAGACCCCTTTCAACATGTTCATAGTTGCCTCTACTATAGACAGTGACTGTCCTTATCTATGGCTATGCTTGTAATGACTGTTGTGACTTGAAGTCACTTTCATTGATGAAAACACACCTCATATCCCTTTTAAAAACTAAGAGGGCAACATGCTGGACTCAACCCTTGTGGGAGCCCATTTTCCTCCGCATGCTGTGATGTTGAACCAAGTGATTTTGCAATGGAAAATGTACCTATACATACACAGTGAACAAACAAGTTAGCAAAACAATGAAGCCAAAAGCTTCCTATGATGCTTTGAATTTTTTGTTCGTGGATCTTTTGTGAAATCTACATATCTGATTTAATGCTTCATGAGAATATGTTATATATCTGTTGATATTGCATATGAGGAGAATTTGCATCCCAAGCTCTAACCAACTATTTCATCTCTTGCAGGTAACTTTCGAAGCAACTAATGAAGGGAGTTGGGGTTGAAGATACATCTGACCAACCTTGGGATTCGTCATTCAGGCAATGATGAATCCATCTTCTTTTCACGTGTTCTTATATTTCTTTAGATGTATATTTTATTTTATATGTTGCATTTGATCAGTCATTCCCATGGCATGTGTGTGACACTATACTTTTGTAAAATGAATAAAAGACGACAATTTTATGCAAAGTTGTGTAATTTTCTCTCTTGTAAAAACATTTGCATAATAAAACTAAAACTCATTTGATAGCATTTCTTTTGTGTAATGATAAAAACTTTAGCAAAAATTTATGTGTACCTTTCCTCCTTTCATCATCATTGTTGTCTTAGCTCTATCTGATTGAGTTGAAAGAAAAATTAGGTAACATGGACATTTACCATATGGGCACTTTTGCATTCCTATTTTTAGAGGTGACTTTCCATTTTCATTTGATCAGTGTTCTTCAAACTTTTGGTACTTGTGCCATCTATATCTTCAAGTTCCAGATATTTTTCCTTTGTTTACCATCTGATTCAAGTAGTGTCAATGGGGGCACTCATGCAGATTTTTTGTCTTCTTTCCTAATTTCAAAGGAGGTTCTTCTTTCAACATTATAGCAGTCATTCTTCGACAATGTTTGCACCTTCTTCATGCTTCAACGATGTTCTTTGTGTTCCTATTCTTTTTGGGACAATTTTGTTTAGAGGCTTCTTAGACCTTCACTTGTATTTCTCTCTTTTGGAGATGAGTTTTCTTCTACTAGATTTTTCTTCTTTTTCTCTAGTTTTGAGAGATCTTTTGTTTGTACATAGGTACCTCACCAAACCTTGTTTGTCAAGACGGATCTTACATTCATTTTTAGAGTTTAGAGTTTCTCCCTAAGTTTCACTTAATGTTATAGGATGAGGACACATGTCATGATCTTGTTTTATCCTCACCTAGGGTTTCTAGGTTTATTACCCTTTTATAAGGATTCCTTATTGTATAATCATTAAGATGCATATTAATTATGATTCATGTTTTTTTGAATCAATATTTGGCCTCCATAGTTTTGCTATTCTCTCTTTCTATGATAGGTGTTTGATTGCAAATAATCCTTGGAAGATGTGGAGTTGATTTTTCCAACTTCAACATGTTTTTGGCCATTCTCCATTGGGTTGGTGATTGCCACTCTACATTGAGGTATACTCTGTAAAAGATCAACCACTCTTACTAGTACAATGGTTTTTAGCACTTGTCTTGTAATGTTTTTTAACGGATTCCAACCGTGTAATAGTACTTGCTTTTTCATTCGATCTCCTTCATTCATTTTCCATGGCTTGTTCTACCTTCACCTTTGTTTCTTGAAGCCTTTCTTTCTTCGTGTGAGGGCTAGATATGTAGCCTTTTTAGTTTGTGCTTTGGTGACAACCAAAATTGCCTTATCTTGCTTTTCTACATCAATCATATTAATGCTACCTTTTTGTTTTAGACAATCGATGCCCTCATGGTCATGTAGTCTACACCGTTTACACAACATCCCTTCCTTTTTCTAGTTAGGCATTCTTTGGTGAAATGCCCCCATTCATTGCATTTATGACATTGTATCATGGGTCATCCTTTGACATCGTATTGGATTCTACTTCTCATCCCACTATTATTGTTGAACCAATTATTGTTCCCTTTCTTGTTGTAGTACCCACCAAGTGATGTGTTATTGTTGTTATTATTATATTGCCTTGGCAATTTATTCAGTGGTGTAGATTGTTCACCTTATGTAAAGAGCATTTGGGTGCTTCTTGTTTTTTAATTGTGTAGGCACTCCTTGATAGAATGTCCCAAAACTTGACAAATGTCACAAAATAATTCCTTAGGGCATTTTGTTTTAATATGACCCTCGCTTTTATATTCAGTGCACCAAAGCTCCTTATTTTCTTTGGTGGCTTCTTTTTTAAACATTCAATTCTTTCTTCATTCTTACCATATCCTTTCTTAGGGCTTGGATAGTTTAGATTTGTTATCACTACTTTCATCTAAACTCTCATCTTCTTTTGTCTTTTTTCCCTCAAGAAGATGTTTTGTCATATATTTATGTCCATCGCTCAATAATAAGCATCGACATAAGACGGTGGCACAACTTTCATCTTTTTCCTTAGTGAGGAAGTATCCCTTCAATGAACCAACTAGTTTTTAGTCTGTTGGCGAGTTGGTTTTCCAATTTCACCAAGAGTTCTTTGAGCCTACAATTGTAAACTCTCACAATTTCATGCCACCCTTGCTTCATATTGTAGATTTCTACTACAATCTCATTGTCATCCTATAGAAGCTTGAATTCTTCTTCGAATGTTTTTTTCAACAAGTGCTATGTAGCTTTAGAGGTTGCTTCAAGCTCTATGTCCCAATTTATTACTATACCCCTCAAGGTTGCTAGAAATGTTCTTAACCAGTAGGATATATCATCTTGGCCATTGACTATCTATACTGTTTCACACGTTTTACAATGTTGTACATGATCCTTCGATCCATTACCTATGGATTTCAGGAGTTTCAACCTCTCCACGTTTAGACTTGTTGGGGGAGTCACCATTCTTCTTCCTTGATGCAACCTTTGTGATTGGAACTTGGTTGGAGAGTTTTGATTTGTACATTCCTTAGTATTTCACATGCTTAGGTTGCTCTTGAAATCTTTCATTTGCTCCCTTTGTCCTAGAGTTTTAGGCTCAAGTCCTCCAATTATCAATTCTTTTGTAAGTAATAATTCTTCAATATGACGGATATTGTTCTTATACGTTTATGTCAATGAATTTGTAGACTCTCCCCCTCTTCATCGTTCGACATTGATTATACTAATGATTTTTCAGCTTCGTCGATAAGATCCACATACACTTTTTCGAGGAGTAATAAATGCCTTGATATTTCATCACTCTACCTTTGTGCATCCTCCTGTCATAGAAGTATTTCCTCTTCGCAACTACGACTCCTACTAACGCTTCGACTTTTACTTCATTCTCAGGATGAACTTGGAGTTTCAATTAATAACCCTTTGGTTTCTTCAATTGTTCCCCTTAGTCTTCTTTGTTCCCTTTGTTCCTTTATTCTTAGAGACCATTTGATTTTTTGTTCTAATGATCGATGACTGCCTTGTAATTTTTTCCTATCCTTGTTCAAATGTAATGGCATTAATCTAAGTACGTTATCGGTCAATGCTAATTCTAAGTACATTGTGTAAAGTCTTCTCTTTCTTCGTTAAATTGCACTAGTTCTTCCACTAGCTGCCCCATTTATATGGCCATTTTTTCCAACCTAATTTCATACTGAACCGACTTCTTGTAGGCAATGACGCCAAATGTTTTCTGCCTATTTTAGTATGCTTTGATTATATTGAGTAAAAATGATAAGTAAATACTAGAACTACAAATAACTAAAACCAATAATTGCATAAAGATATATTCCATTCATTTGCTTATACCAAATAGTTCAAGGAATCTCCAAACATGCAGTCGCCTTTCTCATGTATAATAGAAGTATATAAAGATTGATGGTTGTTGAGAACTTCCAACTGTCAACTACTACCAAGAAAATTGCTCACATCTGAGAAACTAATTATGCTGACTACCAAAGAAGTAAATTAAAACTAATAGGAATATTTGCTAGCTACATGTTTAACCTCACATTGTTCCATTATGTGTTGTGTTATTAAAGACATATTAAAATACTACCAAAAGTTATACATGAAATAAAAAACTATTAAGGGTTTTACATTTGGAAATATAAATGTGGCTTTATATCTATGTTGCATTGTAGTCTATTGTTAATTTTTTTTGTTGAAAGATTTGTGCTCTAAAATACCTTTAACCTAAGTATAATGGATATTTAGTGACAACATTTAGGAGTATCATTGTGCATAAGAGATGACTAAGGCAAGTGGCCAATTTAGTTTATTTATCCTATAAAGATCTCCCAAGTATATTTAGTTTATTTGGCCTAAAGAGAGGCAAAAGAGTTCCCTGCTCTTGTTAGTTTCCTAAACCAGCTGCAATTTAATCATTAAGCCTACTTGATTTTGTACCTTGACTTGTTTCCCCGGGGTTAGTAATCAAAGCTTGTCTTCGACAAATTGCAAGATGCAATTCTGAGAACCAACAAGTTATTCCCATAAGGAAAAATATCAGTCCCAAATAGCACCAGAGAGAGGCCAGTTAGGTGTGATTCAAATGTGTCATTTTATCCTCCTCATCTTAAGGAAAACTGGATGAGGTAGTTTATTGGTTTCTTATCCCAAAAACTCATTTCAACCACTCCCAACAGAACCAATGTGCTTTGACATATTATAGGATTAAATTAGACGTACCAGAAATTGGACTGAAAATTACTAAGGGTTGCAGTTGAAGACTAGCTAAACCCTCTTCCAAATTGATTCTATAGCAGGATCCAGTTATAATTGAGTTCCTGATGCATCCAATGTCTCATCTGGTGAGCTGAATGAGCTCTACTGCTCCAAAGGAAATGCCATCACAATAATTTGTAGCTTTGGAAGAAGGTAGTTTTTGTCTCCTGTTAAACCTATTCATCTTTTTGGGATAACAAGATCCTATCTTCCATCCTCTCAATGTATGTCATTTTAATGATGGAGAAGATTCTTGGTGGTCACCCAGAACACAGATTCATTTTGCATGTCTCATTTGGGTTAGTTTTCTGCATTGGTGATGGGATAAATATGTTATTCCAGCCATAGTTTTTTCAGCTGCAGCATTACACACTGGCAAAAAATTTGTATCTACTAAACATATTTTTACTTAGGAAATGAGGCCCCAATGGATGCCCCATTTCTTCATTTAAAAAATGCATACTGATTACATCACATAAGAAATTCTTTGCAACTAGTTAGAAAATATTAACACAGAACAAATGCTTGTATTCAATTCTCAATATGAATTGTGAAGACAACCACCAATATCTTCATAATCTACAATTTACATTTTCAGGCCTGAGTGCAATTGGTTTTAGGTGCAAGGAATTTTAACATGAAAAATCAACGTGATTAGATATTGAAACCAGATACTTAAATCAGTTTGAACTTTGAAGCAGTTTCAAAAGAAAAATGTCCGGTAGTGAAAAAGAAATTATGCAATCAACCATTCAAGGAAAATTTCCACTTGAAATTGCTTAATTCCCAAGCTTGCTCTCCAAACATTTCATTAAACCCTCAACTAATAAAAAGAGTGGTAACCCAGTAATTGCAAACTCACAAGACATAATACAGAACCATGCACGGCTATAAACCACCAATTTCCAGTCACAAATCAAAGGTTCATTTTCAAATTGTGAACACTAGCTAAATAGTTCCCATAAAGGTTTCACACATGTTTCAGTCACACTTGAGATACAACCAATTAAATACTCCAAAGTATTTATATCTAAAGGATAAATTTGTCATTTATTATTGCAAGACAATATATCATATTGAAACAAGAAGATTATGTAAAGGTATACATCATCTTCAGGATTTATGTAAGAACCAATGCCAATATCTGAAAGAAATTCAAATTAAAAGTTTCAGCTCTAGCCTAAAACCAAGACCATAGAGGGGAAAAGTTTCAGCTCAAGCCTAAAACCAAGACAAGAAAGGTTTGAATTATGTCACCTTATTTCCGACTGTGAAAGGATTTATGTATGAACCAATGCCAATATGGTGACATAATTCAAACTGTGCATATTACAAGGATTCTGAATTCATCAGCAGAGACCACCTGTAATCTGAGAATTCAAGGCAGCCTTTTGTGTAATACCCAATTCACAGCAAAGAGGAGCCAGTCCAGGTTCTTCCAGTAAACTAAACCCACAAAGTCCATAGTACCCATGATAGAGATCTGGAAACATTCTGGGCCATTTACTGAAGCCACCATACTGCAAATAGTACAAAAATACTTTAGGACAACAGAGTATTAAATAACAATCTCATGCATGCTAATTCTCTTCAAGCTTTCATAGAAGCAGAGAATAAAGGCTTGGGAATACATTCAATTCTATAAAAATAAAGAAAATCGACAGACAAAAGACTAGAGTTCCAATTTAACATTCCTGGAAAAATAAAGAATCAAACCTCTGACTGGCATGTGAAAAGAAAGCAACGCAAAGCTTCCCAGTCATAAAAATCATGGGCCCCCAAGAGTTTCAATGAGCCACCCACCCTGCATCATGCAATTACTAGTTTTATGGCAATTGCCAGCATAGCTTTTCAAAATCAAAAAGATCTGTGGCGTGTTAACTACCAGAACGAGTAACATGTGTCACTGGCTTTATTTGATCTACCTTGAAAGCCTCCATTCAATGTTTGTTTCTGCATGATAAGCACAAGTTTCCTTAGATTAATAGCTTAATGATATAAGCTATTCAAGATGTTGTAACTGAAAAGAATCTATGCTTTGAAAAGTAAAACCAGTTCTTTCTGAGAGTGGCAATCAAAAACCATATTAAATATGGTACAAATAAGAAACAATTGAAATTTACTTTTTGTAATGCAATCCTTTATTTATTGCAAAAAATAGACAGGTTTACATAGGTGAACCTTCAATTTGGTCGAAATACAAGATTTTGACACACATACAAGAAAATAAAAGTCTAAACATGTGAAGCATTCATGATATCTAGACAATAGTATATTACCAAAATAATTATGTCTACTAAGAATAGATTAGTATCATGCAATTGCATATGTTTGAGTAGACTTTGTTAATGTATTGTCCCCCTTTTCCGAGTGATCATCTAACAGGGCCATCTAGCCTATTTTATTCCCATAGGCTATGATCAGGCATTATAAGGGAATTAAATTTAATTAATTGTTTATAAAATTGTCCAATAAATTAAATCAAAAGTATAGCTTTATTTTTTATTAATTTAATTAAGTGACTAAAATATAATGATATTATAAAGTCACTTTAGTTTAATAAAAAGATTCTTCTAGAAGCTTTAAGGAGATGAAATCAGATCATTCTAAAAGATCCAGATGAAACTTTAGAAAGAGATGAGAGCAAGTCATTTGGACATCTTGGTTTTGATATTTTCTATCGGAGAATTTTGGAGAGCTTGTGTTTGCAAGTTCAGCATGCCCTAGGACAAAAACCCTTGGGTAAGACGGTTGTTTGGACGAAAACCCATTCAGCTTATTAGGTGGATTCATTTTAGAATTCACACTTGAACTTATTTGATCAGTTTATGGAGGATTGGAGCTTCAAAGAATAAATTGTTGCAGAGATAATTTTGAAGAAATTTGTGATGTCTTCCTTGAAGACAAATTTCTAAAATTATAGGGATGAATGGTGAATATATTTGGGCCATTTCTATGCTGGTCGCTATGATAGATTGTTGATTTTTGGGTGACTAGGGTTTATGTTTATTGCTGGGCGTATCAAGACCCTAGGCGTGAAGTTTTAGTGTGGGGTTAATTTTAAATAAAAAGGTTATTTTCTAAACATATTATCGAATGAGATCACTATATTTCAGGTGTAACTGTGTAAGGATAAATTCCATAGCTGGGCGCATAGTTTGAGAACCTAGTCAAATTATTCTGAGGATATCAGCCCCATTTCTATTGTACCCCAACTTAAAATTTTTGCTACACTTAGACATTTTGAAGAAATGAGTAAAAGTCTTGTTAAATTTGTCAAAAAGGTCAAAATTTGGGTGTGCGTGTCTTGCATGAGAGGTAAAAACTCAAAATTTTCAAAATCTGATGATCTGGGTCTGCTCAGAGCGACCTAATCTATAAAACCCAGATCTCAATTTTTCATCCCTACTTTTTAGGAAAACTGCTATTTTTAGAAAAACTTTTTTTGGGTTTTTCTAGGTTTCTTTCGAAATGGATACTGTAAAACTTTCAAAATAGAAAGTTGGTCCGTTAGGGTTCAAATTGATTTTGATTGGCTCAAAATACTTCCTCATGGCTAGTGCGCTAGATCGAAAACAGTTTTCATGGTCTATTTTGCTTTTTCAATTTCAGAAAGCATTTCGGGAGCTTCAAAAGTCATCAATGGAGATCAGTTAGCTGCTAGGTGTCAGATTCAACACTCAAGCATTCAGCAGGAGGTGAGTTGGTGAGCAAGCACGAAGAACGAGGAAGAAAGCTGAAAACAATGAAATTTTGACAGTCTGCTTGACTTGGGCGCCCTAGGTGAAGAAAGGCGCCCATCTTTTTAAGGCACTAAATGATGAAATTAGGGTTTGAGCTCTTAGTCAAAGTTGCTCAGTTTCCTACCAGCTCCGCAGTGAATCCGACAGTCACGGGTCCATCATCAATCACCCAAAATTAACGGGGAAGTTTCAAACAGAAGACGGAATGAAAATCATGAAAATGTCTGAAAAGTTTCTTAAGTCTGGGAACTTTCAGTGCCCCTGGTGCCCAGGGGCGCCCAGCTTTTTGAGGGGCCTAACTGAGCTGTAAGGATTTGCAAATATGCTCAATCGCTCTCCAGAATTCAGACAGCTTTGCAACGGGTGTCTTCTTCAGAGCATCCGACTTGTCGTTCTCCAGCAAATCCAGATCGAGGTGAAGGTATAGGATGAAGGTTTGAATTTGAAGGTAAAGCCTAATGAAAAATATTGCAAGTCTGGAGCAAATGGGCGCCCCTATAAGAGAAAGGCACTGATGATTTCGAAGGCTCAAATGGATGAATTTGTCAGTAAAGCTTCCAGCATGACTCCCTCAGAATTGATCAAGCTTTCCAACGAGATCAACAACACGTCAATCTGAGTTGGCAGTCACCAGATGCAGCAAGCGGAACAGAAGGTCTAACAAAGCCAAAGTTGAAAGCAAAGAAGAAAATACAGAAAAATTGTCTAACTCTGGTGAAGTTGGGCGCCCCAACTTGCCAGGGGCGCCCAAGCTTTTGGTGCCTCAAATTCAACTTTTTGGAAAAGAGATCCCCAGAAGACCCCTCTCAGAATCTCCCCAGCTTCGTAACGAGCCCAACCATCAGTCAATTTGATGCCCGGGTCTTCAAATTTGACAGGATCATCTATAGAAGAGGAATTGATGAAGAAATAGAAAAGTTTCAAGTTTGGTAAAGGTGGGCGCTCCTGGAGAGAAAGGGCGCCCAAGGTTTTGAAGCTCTAAATGATAGAATTTGCCAATGCAGCGCCTAAGATCACCTCGTCAAATTCAGCCAAGTTATCCAACGAAACTGACGGTCAGTCAATCTAATTAGTGTAGCTCCCGGAATCAAGATTTCATCAGAAGATCAAAGGGAAATGAAGAAATTGAAAATCATGAAAAAATGGCTAACACTGTGAAAGTTCAGAGCCCCTGGAGGAAATAGGCTCCCATGAATTTGAAGGTCAAAATGAAGTTTTTAGCCAGAAGTCCCTGCAGGGTGATCTTCTCAGAATTAGTCAGGCTACGCAATGAATCATCCAGCTCGTTCATCGAATCAATCTAGAAGCTGGAGATTAGGGTGAAAGTAGGGGTTCAAAATTGTGAAAAGTTGAAAATTGTCTAAAAATGACTTACTCTGGAGGAAGTTGGCACCCCTAGCTAAGAAGGGCGCCCAACTTGTCATAACTTAGCCAAATTTTCAAAAGTTTCAAAGATTGCAAGATGAAGTGAATGTCTAAGTTCGTCGAACCAGCTGATTTTAGGGTTTTGAAGATTAAAGCAAAAGAAAGCAAACCTATTTCAAACCCTAAAGTCTATTTAACACCACTCTTCATTCAAAACTCATCATTCTTGCAGGTGGCGTCCAAAAGAGAAGAGTGGAGCGGCAGATTTGAAGTTATATTTCATGATTCAAGAACTCAAGTTTGCTGATTCTTCATCAAATTTTTCAGACCAGCAGCATAAGGCCTTGCTTTTTCATCAGAAGATCAAATTTTTGAAGAAGGCCAAGATTTTCAATTTTCAGCCATCTGGGTCTTGTCATCTCATTCTTCTGAAGATTTTTTCAAAAAATTTTCTCAAGTTGCAGCAGCTGCTTTTTCTTTGCGTGTCAGTGAAATCCTCAGTGTATTCAATTTTTGTTCATCTGGGTCTTCTCAAAACAGTTTTCTAAAGAAAACCCATATCACAACTTTTTCAAGAAAATTTTCAAATTCTAGGTTGGTTGCTTTTTTCGATCAGCCATCAGTGTTTTTCAAATCTGAATCAACTGGGTCCATTTCTAATTGCATTCTGAACAAAACCCAGGTGCTAGCTTTTTCGGTGAAAAATTGAAGAAATTAGGGTTTGTGCTTTTCAGTCTAAACTCAAGATTTTCAAAAGGACGTCACAGGTTGTCTTGCAACAAAATTTGAAAAACCCATATCTCAAAAAATTCCAAAAATTGTCTTTGAAGAAGAAAAACCAGCATTTTAAAAATAGTAAGTTGCTCAAACTTGTCTGAACCTAGACAAGTTTACAGTCATTCTTCAAGGTTTTCAAAATGGAATACACTCCCAATGATTTCAAGACCAAATCAGCTCTCTACCATGACTTCATCAAAACAGCTGAGACGGACTTGCATCACATCAAGCCGGTGTTTGATCTACATGCTTTGGAGAGTGCAGGCAACACTACAATCAGAAACCTAGGACACTCTGGACTCCTCACAGCAACGTCTGTTCCTATTTCAGTTCAGAGCCTCGAGTTTGTAATTGCTTTCATCAAGCATTACAATCCAGCTACAAGGGAGATTCAATCAGTTGATGGCAGATTGATATGCAGTTTGAAACCTGATGTGATCGAAAAGTGCTTTTCCATTCCTCCTTGGCCTGAAAACGTCACTATCTCTAAGGGTGAATGTGAAAGGATATGGTAGATGCATAAAGAAAAAAATACAGCAAGAAGATTGCATAGAAGTGGATGAAAGAAAAACATAAGACTCCGCCAAGTCATATTTCCATGATGTCAACAAAATTTGAAAAAGCGGCCAATGAGGTCAAAGATTTCTTGAGATCAATTGCAAATGGAGAAGATATCTTGGAAAAACGCAACTTTGCTATTGATGGGATAGATGCGCCGAACCGGGACACAGTTTCCTGCTTTTTAACAGATGTCATTGAGATTTAAAGCAAGCTTTCATCTAGAAGCTTTCTTTCCGCTTTCTTTCTATTCTTGGAGCAATTCTTATCCATTCTTCGAAGAAGAGAAAGAAGATAAATTGTAATAGTTGGCAGTCCCTGTTTTTTTTTCTTTTGCTTTCTTAGGTGTTAGATGTTATCTTCTTTCTAGATTTACAAATAAAGCTTGCTTGTTGAGCAAGCCCTAGATTGTGAAAGCAAGGAGATTTTAGGGTTCCCTACTCCTCTGCTTGCCTATAAATAAGAGCCTTTGCTCATTAGTTTTCTTTAACCATGCTAGTGATAACAAAACGCTGAGCCTAAGTGCCTTCTATTTGTTATTCAGTGTTGTTCAAGTGTGTTTATGATAGCGAATTGTTGAGTCTCTTTTAGCCAACAAGGAGTTGTTGTAATTGCTGTTCTCTTTGTGTAAGAACAAGTTTTGCAAGCCTCATTAGCTGCAAGCTCTTGTTCCAGGCATGTGTTTAGTAGATTTTGTTCCAAAAGTTTCAGAAATAAAATCATGAGCCTCCTTCGCCTTGGTATAACATCTCAGATTTCCGTTTATTGTGTTATGCTTTTATGAACTTAATTTCAGCTCACATTGAAAGTAAGTAGTTGTATGTTGAAGCATTTTGTCAGAGAATCAACCTTGTCCATTTCTAATTTCTCTTGCTCTGTGTATTACTTGAGAAGTTAGAAACATCTTTAGCTTGAGTTAGTCATAGTTGAAGTTCTTAATTAGAAAATCTCAGCTACGGCGTTTGTGTTTTATAAACCTTGTGCTCTAGCTAAACCAAGAAGATAGGCGAATTAGTTTTAATTTACTTTCTTTCACACCATCAACAAGAGGGAGCTTCCCCTCCTAATTTGAAGAGCAGTTTTACTGTGCATAGCTATCCGTTTCAAATTCATATTCCAGAGGTATGAATTTAAACGCCAACAGTTTTCTGGCACCCACTGTGGGGCACGAGGCATAAAACAACAAAGAAAGCTTACGCTTTATGACACGGGAAAGACCATCTAGCACCCTATTGTGTGATCCAGCAAAAGCAATGGGTGATAACAACAATAATGCTGGAAGAAATCAATGACGTCCAACCCCATTACCTTGGGGTAACATCATTGGACCTTTGGCTTTGCAGGAACATCATGAATTGCCTAAGGGGTCGAGGAAGCACTTTCTACAATTTCACGGTGATGGGACTCAACACCCTGATGATCATCTTTTCGCCTTCTCAACGGCCTATGCCATCTTGCACATGGAACATAAAGACATCGCAGTGCGTCTCTTTGTGGAGACTCTTGTTGAGAATGCTGCTAACTGGTTCAATCACCTGGAGCTAGGTATTATCACAAGCTGGGCGATTATGAATGACAAATTCTTGGAGAGATTCAAGCCCGCTAAAGACAGTCATTGGTTGTTTGCTCAACTTGCAAATTCAAAGATGGAGTACAACGAGGCCATGAGGGAGTTTGTAGCAAGATTTAATCGTCTTGTTACACGACTTTCTTTTACACTTAATCCATCACCGGAGATTCTGATGAGCTGCTTCATAAATACTCTTCCATCAGAGATAGCCTTCTTCTTGAAGACGGCAAAAGAAACAAAATTGACGGATGCACAAACACACGCCATTGAGCTGGAAGATAATATGATCACTTTTGGCATAATGAAGAAGGATTCAATTAGGCCCCTAGTTCATAGTTCTGCAAATCTACTGCTATGGAAGGTAGTCGATGAGTTGCTTGCACTACCACCACCACAGTATCAACTTCCGCAGCCGTATCAGCTAAGGAGAAATGATTTTCAGCCCTACGATAATTACAAGCCACAGTTGCCAACACTTCCACCAAGACAAACAGTTGAAGCTGCACCACACGCAGTATTTTGTTCCTTTCATGATACCGATGAACATACCGGTTCTACATGTCCTGAGAATGTTACACCCTGATTATATAGCTACTAGGCTATTAGTATTGGATAAGGATTATGTGTTTGTAAAGACAGTTTTATGAATGAATAAAGATATGATGCACCTTGTTATCAATATGAGTTTTTGTACATTAATGATTGTCTCATTCTTATGTTGTTCAATTAATGTTAATCATGGTGAAAACGTGCATTATGAGGTTAATGTATGATGTTATATCTTGTGAAGTTTATATATACTGCTATTATTGTGAGCATTTGATCGCCGTGAATTTATGACTGTGGATGCAGGTATGTGAACCAATCCTCCAGGCAGAGAGGAAATATCACTTGGGAGAGGGGCTTGGTCGTTTAACCGGTAATGTTAATCAGTTGAGCATACACACACATCATGATGGGTATAGAGGAACCAAGTCAGATAAGTTAGTCTTGATAAGTCATCCATAGGCTTTAGGAGTTTGATTTACTTCTTTGTACTTTGTGAGTAATGATTGTTTAATGTCAGACTTACTATACTGTGACTCCTTGTATGAATGATGTGATAGATATGTGTTAAAGTTTGAGTGGGTACGTATACACCTGTATACATTGTGTACACGTATCTATATGTATAGACATATCGATACATACGTACGTTAAGCAGATGGATATGCTCATACGCATGTGTCGACATGTATATACGCATACATATGTATACAGAAGAGTATATATGGTTATACGCATGTATATACGTACACACCCCGCCTAATATCTGTGGTGAAAATAATATTTTAATATTGTTGTCTAGGAAATTTACATATATATGTATGTATAAATGTATATATCAATAATGTGATTATATTTTATGATATATACGTAAATACATAAATATATGTGTAAATATATATATTTATATATTTTATAAAGTACAAAATATATGTATTAATATTAAGGTAATATATGCATATATATAAATAAATATATATATATATATATATACATTACGATGGTAATGTTGAAAATATATATATATTTATATATATAAATATATTAATACTCAATAAAAAATATATATTATTAAATATTTAAAGTGAAAACATTTATAAACTCCAAAGTGGAAATATTTGTAAATATTTAAATGAATAAATATTGAACTCCAAAATAATAAATTTAAAAGATTTAAATCTTTTAACATATGCAAGTTTATTTAAGTGGATTATTTAAAAAGATAGCCGCTAGTCTTGAGCTAAAATATAAAACTTCATAAAAGTATCGAACATTTTTATGAGTCAAATATTTGATGAAAACATTTGAAAAATAAACAAAACTCAGCTAAGAGTTTTCACGTGGAAATGAAGAAAGCTTCAACGCAGCAAAAATGGAGGAAACTTTCAAAACTAGATAATAGGGAATGCCAACCAAAGTTTTCGTGCTGTAACAAGCTGAGACTTGACAAAAATGGCAGCAAAGTGAGTCATTTATTTTTATACGCCTGGCAAAAACGTTTTTTCTGTAGGTGGCGATTTCTAAGATTAGAGTTGAAATTTTCTGCAATTGTTGGCTCCATGAAGGTCGATTCATTCCTTTTTGAGGTGACATAGAGTTTAGTTTTTTGCCAAGTGACATTTGACTGGGTATATGCGCCTTGTTGTCATTCTACATGCCCAAAATGAAGGAAATAGTTGCAATTACGGGCCTATAAATACTTGCCCAGCCATCCATTGAAAAGTAATCCTTGTGCAATTTGTCTTTTGCGAATTTGAGAGCTATCTTGTCCATTTTCTAAGCTGCTGTGTTGTTTGCTATTGCTGCATTTCATCATATTGCTGAGAGTGTGAGAACTAGAAGCCTTTATCAGTTGCAAATAATTGACTGTGCTAAATACCTTTTAGAATAGTGAAATAACAACTTCTATTAGAGAAGTGTTATTTAAGAAGAGCGATTTGAAGGAATCGTCTACATTGAAAGAGAAATATTTTGCAAAACAGCCATCTTCAGTTTGGGAATTCTGGAAGTTGCTGACAGAACAGTGCTAGGAAAGAAGCTTATTACAACAGGCATGTTATCTATTTAGTAATTCTTGTTTGAATGTTGTTCTCTTTTATTCTTGAGTTTGCTGTTTGCAATTAGTATGATATATGCAAATAGTTCATAGCAAATCAATAATGTTTTGATGAGCGTTCATAAAGAATAAATGCATGAGGAATTTCATTGTACTTGAAGGGCAATTGAATGAGGGAAACCATTTGCAATTAAGGGTAAATGCTTAGAAAATTTAATACATTCTTAATGGTAGATTAAAAGAAGGATTTATGGATAAAAGGGTTTTAAGAAGGGAATCAATTGTTTAAAAAGCTTAAGGGTAGCTTTACTTAATATGCATTATGCTATGAAGGATTTTTATGTGCATTTGCTTGAGTTTGCAATGTTGTATGATCTCCGTATATGGAGAATACGTAGAGTAATTAATATCTATTAGGAACGAAATGATGTCAAACCAAGTATGATCCTTAGCTTATGTTATTAGGTTAACTCTGACAAGCTTCACTCCTAGGATAAAGATTTCCGAAATCAAGAGTTAGGATATCAGATATTTGTTTATTGGCTCACTTGTTAGTAGACTGTTTGAGGTAGGAAGTCTGGGGTAAACTGAACCCATTGAAGGACATAGCCTACGCATAGAATAAGGTAGCCCAAAGTCAAATCGGCCCTGAGTAGTGTAAGTGATAGATGACTTACTCAGTCATTTACTGAACCAGAATACTATGGCCATAGTAATGTAATGTACCTACATCCTCTTAGATTGGGAGATGATTACATTGTCAGTTCACAGTGATCCAATAAGTACATACTAGTTTGGGATTGTGGGATACAAGAATCCAGTTATGTAGGACACACCACTATGCTCAGTTGGTTAACATAATTGGTTACTCAACCAATCTCTTCGACGAAGGGAGGGCCTTTCATTGAAAAATGAATGTGCGAGGGACCGCAATATTAGTCTGTGGTTGGCGGAAAAGCACCCAAGTGATGTTTCTCCTCCACAATCAGACATCTGAAGAACCAAGATTTGAAAGGGAAGATCCTGGACTGTCTTACTTCTATTTGTGCAAAAGTTGTTTAAGCTGTGTATGTACTCTTATGCTTTCGTACTCTGTTATTCATTTTGAAATGGTAAAAGTTATTTTGTTGTGAAAAGCTTTAAATTGTGTATATATGATGTATTTCAATTTGAAAAGAAAACAAAAATTTTATTACAATGTTATTTACTCGTTTACTTTTGTTAAAAGTTATAAAAATTATGGAATTTTTATTTCATGTATAGGATAGGTCGTTACAGAGAACTTAATAATGAATCAGATTATGGAATATGCTGATGCTTCACCTAGTTCCAGTTTCATCCCAACACCAAGTTCGAATGTTGTCTTACCACAGACGGATAATTTCGGTGGCGACTCCACTTCGGGATACTTTCAAAGTGAACTCGTTATTGAAGAAAAAGAATACCTCTGCCACTACTCTCTTGCAGCAAATCATAAAAGACACCCTTTGCCTGTGTTTACAAGTGCTTTGTACTTGCAAGCACAAAAGGGAGAAGAGAGGCGGGAAGCTAAAGAACAAATTAAAGAAGCGGTTGCTCAAGACCCATTTCTAGCCAAGTTTGACATTGTAGACTCTTTGATGAAGACAAAGGTGCAGATTTCTCAGCTGGAATATCTTCGTGATCATCCTGAGCAGCTAGATAGAATAATACATGTGAAGAAAGAAGCTTCAATTCATCCTACATTGCTCGAGTCATTTGTTCCAGTGAAAGAAAAGCCCAAACCTTTCTATATATCTTTGTATATAGGAGGATTTAAATTGAGCAATTGTATCATTGATTCAGGAGCCTCAGACAATGTGATGCCTCTACAAGTGATGAAAGCATTGGGACTCTCATGCACAGAAACTTAGAATGAGTACTATTCACTTCAGTCTGAGTCAGTACCGTTGGTCAGACAATTGAAGGACACTCAAGTAAGGCTGGCAGCTTGTCCAAAGAAGAAGATAAAAATGACCATCCTAGCTGCTGACATTCCACCCAGCTATGGGATGTTGTTGAGCCGGAGCTTCTGCAGAGATCTTGGTGGTGCAATGCAGTTAGATTGGTCATCTGCAACCATTGTTGTGGAGGAAGGTAGAATCAAGATAGAACCTGAACCCAAATCCCAGTTTATGGTGGTGAAAATCCCACACCCCCCAACCCAAATTTTGTATCAAGGAACAGGCCTCGGTAATTATGTAATGCTATCAGAGATAGAAATTGAAGACCAGAACATTGCTTGTCTAGAAAAGAGGCCAACAAAGGATACAAAGTTATGGACAATACAGTTTGATGAGGGGTGTTCTAACATAGGATCAGGAGCAGGGGAAGTGATCATCTCCCCTAAAGAACAATTGTACCCATTGTCCTATGGCCTGCAATTGGAGTTTACTGAAATTGGAAAAAAGGCGCTTTTGTCAGGCCTCAAAAATGCCGAAGACATGGGGATTGAACTCCTATGTGTTAAAGGGGATGTGGAGTTGATCAATGAGCCAATCAAAGGATATTTTCAGATCAGAAAGGATCACCTGCGACATTATAAAAATCGGGTGTGGAATGCAATCGATTGGTTTGAAGAGTTCGACGACAGAGACATCCCAAACATTGACAATAGAGACATCCCGAAGATGAATGACAACAAAGTTGGTGACTCAGTGGTACCTGCTTCCTTCTTTGCGCCATATTTTGACTTTTGTCAAGGTGAATCTGCCTGGATGTATGAAGATATGAAAATCTTCATCCCATAAGATTTGTCTCTTGCGATACCCAGGAGAAGAGAAGTAAAGCCTTTCAGGAAAAAACGACATCCTTCAGAGGTGGAGTAAATGTTTTGTAAATAATTTTTCCTTTATGTTTTCGTGATGTGTTTCCCCTTTTCGTGATGTAATTGTTATGTTGTGTTTCCCCTTTCCGTAACAGTTCTGTCGTGTTTTAGGTGATTAGGCGTCTTGTTTTAGGTGATTTTCTTAGGGAAAGTCTTGCAAATAGGTGATTGGGAAATGATGCTGACTCCAATGCCCAATGGATAAGGCACTGGTCTAAGCTCAAAACTCCAGAGATTCTATGGTTCTCCTATGTCATAAGTATCCGCCATGGTCCCCAAACAGAACCAATGTTGTACCCCAAATTAAATTTTTTGCTGCACTTAGACATTTTGAAGAAATGAGTAAAAGTCTTGTTAAATTTGTCAAAAAGGTCAAAATTTGGGTGTGCGTGTCTTGCACGAGGGTTAAAAACTCAAAATTTTCAAAATTTGATGATCTGGGTCTGCTCAGAGCGACCTAATCTATAAAACCCAGATCTCAGTTTTTCATCCCTACTTTTTAGGAAAACTGCTATTTTTAGAAATTTTCTAAAAATAGTAACTTTTTCTAGGTTTTTTTAGGTTTCTTTCGAAACGGATACTGGTAAAACTTTCTAAAAATAGAAAGTTGGTCTGTTAGGGTTCAAACTGATTTTGATTGGCTCAAAATACTTCCTCATCAGGCTGGTGTAGTCAAAATCAAGAAACGAGCAGTTTTTCCCTAATGGGTCTATTTTGATTGGCTACATAGAAAATCGTGCCTCCACAATAATTAATAAATAATAACAATTATTAAATGCTTCCAAAGAGATTGAGCCAACAAGAGATTGGGCCTTCAATGTAAATCGAGCCTTTAAAATATAATCTCACAATTCAAATAGCCGTTAGGCTATGATTTGAATTGCCTTTAATTTCGTGGGTCTGGAAGAAGCAGCCCAATGCTGCTATCATCAACAAAATAAATATCAATATATAAGTATGAGTAATTATAATATAAATAATCATTATAGATAATATCATAATTATATCGAACATGATTATCTCCTAGAATAACATATACTACAATAATAAATCTATAATAATAATACATGAAAATCATATAAATATAATAAACTAATAAACATTCCATCAACCATAATAAAGGAAAGAATATAAACTATGAAATAAATAATCATCAAAATAAAGACAAATATTCATACGGAACTCATAATCTTTAAGCTCATAGACAGCATTTCCTAAGGTTGGGTCAAAAGAGCCGACCCTTGCTAGTGAATCGGCTCCATCTCAAGACATGGGAAAAGTCACGTCCCCAGCAACGATTACAAATGGAGATTACCAACAGTGCTCGGGGCTGGGTATTAATTGGCATCTTTCAAAATGTCCAAGGATACACACCAAAAAGGCCACGTTCTTGCAAGGATAGGTCTTTGCCATCTACGTCAAGTCCCACAACCCCTAAAGAGATTCAACAATCATCAAATGTGACGCTCAGCATAGAATAAACAGCTCAGGAAGGAGATGAAAGGCATATAAGAAAAGCACTTGACAGGCTGCTCCCGTGGATTGTCCTATACGCTAGCTAAGGAGTAGTATATATATTATTTATTGCTTCCAATATTAAAATGAGGGTTCTTTCAGAAAGACGACATCCACCCATGACAGCTGGTGAAGGACAAAAGGGACGGCCTAAGCCTACAGGTCAATTAAGGAGAATCACAGTGGAGAGGCAGCGAAGGATAGGGACAGAGTATTATATCATAAACACATCATTTAGAAAGTCTTACTCCATGAATCGGTGGAAAAAGAGACAGGTAAAGTATCTGCAGACCGATCAAGGCAGAAGGTAAGTGATTTCTATTATTAAATAAATAATTACAATTTATGCTGAAAACTAATCAAGAATAAAAAAATGATAAATGATTGGATTAAGAATTTAGTAAAGGTTGGTGTTTGAGATATAAGTTTTATATATATATATAAGATAAATATAAATCTATTAAATATAAGATGTTCTTCGGATATATAATTCATATGTTGATAAATATATTTCGGTAATTGATATATATATATATATACTATTTATGATTATCTAATAATGATGCTTGCAACAATTATTGAGTCTTATAAGTATTAATGGTTCTATTCATTAACTAGGATGATAAACGGTACGATAGAATACCCTCTTTGGGATCTTGATAGACGTTTAATATCTAGCTTAATGTACTTATGAAATATAAAGTAGAAGGATCATTCATAGGAGTGATAAGGAAGAAATGAGTAAACCTTTGACAAGAATGAAATATTTATATCATCATTGATCTTATTAGATGTTATCACTAAAACTTATTGATCTTTAACTTTTCTAATGTCTCTTCGAGAAACACTTTGAATGTACAATTCAGGTTTAAGTGCTTCCTCTAAAAAGGGGACATTACAAGTGGTATCAGAGCAACGTTCCTGCCATCCTGTGAAAATAGTGTATGCAAACTGACCAAGAAGAAAGTATATTCTATAAACATATAGAAACACATTTTGATTTATGCAGATCGGGTATGTCCTATAACCATTGAAAGTAATTACTTTGTTGTTGACATTCGTTATCCTTATCATAGTTACTGTATATAAGTGTAAAATAAGTATCAAAATATATGTGTATAAATTGATAAATATATATGTTGTTAATCTGCATATCTATGTTTAGTCATTTGTTTGTATTATTAGGGTCCATGGGTCATATCCCTCCTAAAATTATGAGATTTTGAACAGAAACAGTGATATTATTTTGGCAAATAAATAGGGAATTTAAATACCAATTGGTGATTAATAGGCATATCTAAATATGATTGATAAATATACTTAAATATATGATGACTGATAAATAGGCGATTGATAAATGCAATTTATGCATAATAACATTTGTTAGTGTCATGCATGTCACTATTATAATATTGCTAATATGTTGTTTTGAATTGGACAAATGATGTTATGGTGATATATTCCATCATAATCATTGTGTGTGTAACCATACAAAACAATCTGGGAAGGCTAGAAAAGAAAGGCTAATTACATCTCTTCATCCCCAACAATATTGAAGACAAACATAAAATAAGAAGGCAGCATCGTAACTGGAAAATAAGACGTTTCTGCAAAGCAAAGTGGTAAGTATTAGGTGAGTGCTTTCATAGCTCTAAATCAGCAATTATAAATACCTTTATATAATTAGAAAATAATATTTGTTATGAATGCAAGGAATTGGTAATTGATGAGTATATTAAAATTTGATATTGATAAAGATATTAATATAACTATATAAATATAAACATTAAATATCATAAGAACTGTTGCATATACATTCATACAGTAAATAGATTACTTGCATTGAACTCTTAATAACTGGATAAATTCATGAATTCCCATGGCATGGGGTAATTGTGGGTGACTTGTTGGTATGATAATCCTTAGATGCAATTGTTTGTATCATCAAACAACCATGTAGTTGGTTGAGGGATGGAACCAATAGGTTGAGCAGGTGCTAGATTTCTCATCTAAGTAGCCCACCCACATGGATGATTGCAGTCTACCATCGTTGGGCCAAGAGGGCTCGTGTATCCGCTCTTGGGCTTAGAGAGTGTATCTATAGGCCTCCTATGGAAATCCTTCCCCCAAACTATCGCATGGTTGGATCAACTTGAGAAACTCTCCATCATAGTAGGAAATGGGGAAATAGGAGGTGCAAAAGGGATAGCAGGTGCTAGAGGCCCTTCCAAGTAGCCCACCCACATGGATGACTGTGTGTCTGCCATTGTTGGGCCAAGAGGGCCTGCATAGCTGCTCTTGGGCTTGGAAGGAACACCTCTATGGGCACCCCAATGCAGCCATCCTATTCGACCATACCTATGATCGAGGTGACCGATAACTTCAGCAAGGTGTTGTTTGAGTCAATTCAAGTATATGCTTTGAGCTAATTTATGAGTATTCCAGTGTATTCAAGGTTTACTTTGTGACTTATATGTATGCTTTGTAACATATATTCGTGTGAATACTTGTGTATTACGTGTATTCGAGTGTCTGCTTTGTACTCATGTATATACTTGATGACCTTGGGATAGTCGATGGGTCCACGGTGTAGTATGGGATACATCGAATCCCCCTTCCCAATTGTCTAACGGTATATTTCATTTGAGTGTATTTATATATTCAAGTATATACTCTATGACTTGTGATTGTGTTTGTATTTGAGTGTATATTTGTATAAGAGCGAATTTCCACCCTATGTGCAATTCCCTTTTTTTCCTTTCTCCACCTTAGAAAACCAAGTTTGGAGGCTTAATTCCACCTAAGTCCGCTGCTTGCATCACACTTGGCGCCTGTTTTGAGCATCGGTGGAGGCGTTTCTGTCGAGGACACCTGCGCAACACGCTTACGTCCCTAACAGATTCCCACATCTAGAGCCTATAGAGGCATTACACTTCCCATTGGGGGTCGATTTGCAACGCCCTCCTCGGACGATCGACCCGAATATGGCCGTTTTCTTCCTCATTCCTTCATATTCAGTCCTTGGACTTGCATTTGGGGGTTAGAAGAAGAAAGGTTGGAAGATCTCTTCACCACTTCTGGACTTCATCCACAAGCTTCACATCCTCTTCCAAGCATTGAGCTCACTATGGAAAACTTTAAGCATTCTAGCAAAACACTTTACACTTCATAGCAACAACATCAACACTCCATCACGTTGGTAGAGCAAGTTTGGGACCACACCATCGCAGCAGAGGCTTGAGTTCCTCTCATCTTCTCCCCCAAGCAGCCTTGAGTGCTCTTGGTGGAGGTGGTAAGCTTCCCTCTCCTCTCCTCTATCATTTGGTTGAGTAGCATAACACTGTTTTGTAGTGTTTTAAGTGCTCTTTTCTCTCTATCTATCTGGCTGTCTGTGGAGGTGGGAACACCAAAATGAGGTCTGACTGAGGCAGACCCCTATACAACCACCCAACCATTTCTCTCTCCCTCTTGTGTGCAGGTATTGAAGACATTCACGAGCTGGAAGCTTCATCATCTGCACGGTTGTAAGTATTTCTTTCCTGTCTCCTTATCTTTATCATTTACTGTTTGCTTAATCTCAGTTCTATCACTTTCTGCTATTTTACTGTATTCTATGGTTTTTAGCATTCGGAGTAGAAGTGGTTATTTATGCGTTTTTTGTGATAAACTCACTCTCTGGTCTATACGAGACGCCAGCGCGCCGCGCTATCGTCTGTATGCTACGTTGTCGTCCTCTGGCCGAGAGCTTGTCAATCTGTCCAAAAAACCTCTGTGATCTGCTCTTTCGAAATCTAAAACTTCCACGCTGTTCTATTGAGGTAATATAGGGCAGTTCACCCCGTGAGGATCTCTGAGTGTAGAGAACTCGTGAGTAGCGAATCCCCCTATATCACAATACTCTATGATTGTATTTGTATTTTGCATGTATACTCGATGACTCTGCAATTGTATTCAAGTGTATATTCTATGATTATATTTGTATTTGTATTTGTATATTCCTATAAATAATGATAGAATGCCCCAACAATGCATGTTAAATAAATAAGGATAGAGTGCATTCATGACAGCACGTATAATAGGAAATATATGGTAGGGTACATATAGATAAGTAATGGCAGATTTGATGAGTAGTAAGTTTATGGTAGAATCCATAGAATATATTAAATAACATTATAGCATTGCATGATTAGAATATGTCAACCACTACCAAATTATCATTCTTTCTTAATCAATTCATTAGGGAGGAGAGTTGGAAGTGCATGGGGGATAGCAGATGTGATGAACCAAACTCACTGCTGATTTGATTTTTGCTCGTTAAAGGTCTGATTTTTGGTTTGTAATCTGCTTTTCTTGTTTTTGGTGTTTTTGTGGTTTGATGCCAAATGATTTTAATAATTTTCTTACAACCATATGCATATAAAAATTCAAATTAAACTAACTTATAAAGATAACTCAAAGGAACTCAATACACTAGTTAAGAGACCTTCTTCATTCACAAAGAGTGCTAAAATTATATTCCTCTTACATGCATTTCGGAATGAGACATCATTTACAACTAATGACAAACTTGCAGCCAAGATGCACTGTGAACAGTGCTTGCTACAGTACCCGCGCCCATGAAATTGCTCATACAAATTTAAATACAAGTTTCTCCTACCAATTTTTCGTTGAAATGTCTTCTAGGATGATGGGCGCCCACTTTAGGAGTAAAAGCAGCTGCAAGAAAGAGGCGTTTTCCTTACTTGTGGATGTTGAAACCCTTACTTCAAAGCGGCTGGCTGTAGGTGCATAATCAGCTCCCAAAATGTTCATAAATTCGTAGTAACACCTTCAAGATGACGAATGAAGACTTTAACAGCAACTTCCCTTCCGGTAGATGTCTTCAAACACTTGCAATCAACAAAATATGGCTCCCACGAAGCCACAAAACTCAGACCTGCACTTTTAAGTGGTCTTTCACACTCTCAAGATGCATCAAATTCGAAGAATCGAAGCCCCAACCAGGCCTCCCCACTGCTGAAAGTAGAAACCCTAGTTTTCTCCTTCCACACTCTCCACACTTCAAGCTTCAAACAAGACAAATAACTCATGCATGAAGAAGTTTGAACTTCTCAAGCTCCTTTTATAATTTTAACTTGAAAAACACTATTCATTAAAAAGTTACTATTCACTTAAGTTGTTACTTTTTCCACTTTAGTGATGAATAGTAATAGCAAAATAGAATTCAACCCCTTGAACTAATAGGCACATGGCCCCCAAAGTCTGGAAAGGTGAAACGATGATGAAGATCAATATTTCAAGCTCCCGTAACATGCCAAACGCGCAATTCCACCATGTCACCAAACTCCATATACCAAATAAGCAAATTTCCGACCAGGTGCCCGGACAGGTGACCCTCTAACCAGAACCCTTAGCCTACGAGGGTCGATGTAATAGGCTAAACCACTGAGTCTCGAAAGGTTAAATAGAAGGGGACATTACAGTCCGCCCTCCCTGAAATTGCTTGTCCCCAAGCAATCTCAACTCTGGATGCTGAAGGATGTCCTCGCTCTCCCATGTTGCGTCCTCAACCGGCAAGTCCTTCCATTTAATCAAATACTCCCTGATGACCCGTCTCCGCAACTGTCTTTCACGGACCTCCAAGATAGCTTCGGGCACCAGAATCAATTTCCCCTCATCATCTAGGGGTGGTAGAGCTGTCGACGGAACCACACGATGTCCCAACGCCTTCTTGAGGCGCGATACATGAAATACATTGTGCACCTTGCTTTCCGCCGGAAGTTCCAACTCATAGGCCACTTCGCCAATCCGCCTGATGATTCTAAAGGGTCCATAGTACCGGGGCTTCAGTTTCTCTGCACCACTCTTCTTGAGAGTAGACTGGCGATAAGGCTGCAGCATCAAATACACCATGTCCCCAATTTCAAAAGTTCGCTCCACTCTCCTCTGGTCCGCGTATTGTTTTTGCTGATTTTGTGCCTTCTGAATGTTCTCACGAAGAGCTTTCATAATATCCTGGTTCTCTTGTAGAAGATTCCCAGCACTGGGCACCCTGCTGTCACTCAACAATAGGTCTAGGAAGTTCGGTGCCTCGTACCCATACAATGCCATGAATGGGGACATTTGAATCGACATGTGGTGGGTGGTATTATAGCAATACTCACAAAGATGAATCCACTTCACCCACCCCTTTTGCTGTCCTGCTATATAGTTTCGAAGGTATCCTTCCACCCATTTATTCACAATTTCCGTCTGACCGTCGGTCTGCGGATGGTAGCTAGTACTCGGAGTAAGCTCGGTCCCACTGAGTCTGAATAGTTCCTGCCAAAAATGACTCAAAAACCGACTGTCTCGGTCACTGACAATGCTCCTAGGTAGCCCATGCAATCTAAATACTTCACGGAAAAACAACTCAGCAACCTGTGTAGCTGAATAAGTAGCAGCTATCGGGAAAAAGTGAGCATACTTGGTGAGACGATCAACAACTACATAGATGCAATCTCTTCCCTGGGCTTTCGGTAAGCCCGTAATGAAGTCCATTGATAAGCATTCCCACTTCTTGTTTGGAATAGGAAGTGGTTGAAGTAGCCCAGTTGGATAGTTGTGTTCCTGTTTGTTTTGTTGACAAACCGGACACTCTCTGACATATTTGAGGACATCTGACTTGAGTCCTTTCCAAGTGAAACGTTCTCGGACCTGCTTATAAGTTTTGAAGTATCCAGGATGTCCGGCCATAGGCACATCATGAAAGGCCCTTAATATACTGTTCTTCATTTCTGATCCTGGGGTCAAGAAGATCCTACCTTTGTAAATGATGAGGTCATTTACAACTGAATATCTGTTGTCCTGTATTGAACCCTCAACGATGCCGGAAGCCCATGAGTCTTTGGCATATTCTACAGAAATCAGGTGCTTCCAATTCTCTGCAATCTCGACCATAGAGTTTAAGTGCGGACGACGTGACAAGGCATCAGCCACAATGTTCTGAGTCCCTTTGACATAAACGATGTCAAAGTCATATGATTGCAACTTACTGACCCACTTCTGCTGACGATCATTAAGATCTCGTTGTCCGAGGAAATGCTTCAAGCTATTATGATCGGTCTTAACGCAAAATTTGCTGCCTACGAGGTACTGCCTGAATTTGGCCAATGCATGCATGATGGCCAACATTTCCTTGTCATAAATACTGTAGCCCCTCTCTGGCCCTCTTAATTTCCGGCTCTCAAAAGCTATCGGATGCTTGTCCTGCATGAGAACTGCGCCAATCCCTTCACCCGAGGCATCACACTGTAGCTCGAAGGGTTTAGTGAAGTCTGGTAAAGCCAAGACAGGACAAGAGGTCATCAACTGCTTAAACTTTTCAAAACACTCCTGCGCCTCAGGAGTCCAAATAAATGCCCCTTTCTTTGTCAGGTCCGTAAGTGGTGCTGCATGACGTGAATAGCCACTGACAAATCGGCGGTAGAAGCCACATAAACCCAAAAATCCTCGGAGATGGGTAAGATTCTCGGGCGTCGGCCATTCTACAATAGCCCTGACCTTGTTTGGATCCATGCGCACACCCTCTGCGCTGATAATGTGGCCCAAGTACAACAGTTCAGTCATTCCCAAATCACATTTAGATTCCTTTGCATACAAAGACTCGCTGGCCAAAATGCCTAGTACTATGTCTAGATGTGCGATATGCTCGGCCCAAGTCTTGCTGTATACTAAGATGTCATCAAAGAAGACAAGTACGAACTTCCTCAGTTGCGACTGGAAGATCCTATTCATAGTGGACTGGAACGTAGCAGGTGCATTGGTTAGCCCAAACGGCATAACCATAAACTCAAAGTGTCCACAATGGCAACGGAAAGCTGTTTTTTCATGAAAGCTTTATTTCCTAAGTGTATGTATCATAGCTTGCGAGTGACTATGTGTTTGCTATATATTTGATGTGCCTTCAACATGATTATTTCATGAAAGCTTTATACGTTATTAATTCATGTTTGTCAAGACTCTTCATACATGAGTGCCCTCGTAATGGCTCGAATATGCTTTGTAATGCGACTTATGTGTCTTCCAATGTTTTCTCATGCTTCATTACTGTGTGATTGTAACTTACAATATCTTATATGCATACCTTGTGACTATTTAAGGTATGATAATTTGCTCCATGTATGGTATGTATTCAACATGAGTGATTGTATGTATACCTATTGTATGTCGTTGATTGCTACATGTCTGAAATATGTCCTCTATGTCTGATGTGTATTCAGCATATATGATTGATGCATTTCTAGCATGAGTGTCTACGTGTATGACTTGCATATAATGTTTGCATCTTTCCAACATAGTTACACCATGTGTGTTTATAATTGCTTGCACTTAACAATGATAAGGACTTTCATAATGGATTATTAGTAATTCGAGTTTGAGATTGTTTGAGGACAGACAATTTTGGGCAGGGAGGACTGTTATGTTCCCAAAATTATAACACCCAACTATGAAATATTAATACTAATAATTAAATAAAATGAATATCTAAGTGAATATCAAAAATATATTAGCAGTTTACATACTATGTTGGCGTAACAACTAACACCTCTGGAGTGCAAGTTGGTACGGACAGCTATGCACACTGCGTGATGAGTTCTCTTCAAATTAGGAGGGGAAGCTCCCTCGTTGTGCGGACAAAATGCTTGAAAAAGTAAACTAAACTAATTCCTATCTTTTTGTCTCAGCTGAAAGAGGCACAAGGTTTGCAATAAACTTCAGCCGTTGCAGCCAAGGATTTTCTGGTTTCGTAGGACTTAACTGCAACTCAAAACTAACTAACTTAAACTATCCAATCCCCTCAAGAAATCAGAGCATGAGGAAATGGAGCGGGAATGATTTATACGATAACTTCTACGACAGGATTTCCAAGGAGGTGACGACACCTTTCTGAGGCGTAGGCTGAAAGAAAAGTTATTGGCAACAACATCAGACGATGAACTCTACCTCTGAATTCCCAAGGAGGTGACGGCACCTTTCTGAGGTGTAGACATGAAATAAGCTCATTAACACAATAACAACGAACAATAAGCCTTAATTCTGAATTCCCAAGGAGGTGACGACACCTTTCCAAGGTGTAGATATGAAATAAGCTTATAATCACAAGAACACAAAAACAATGATCATCCAACCAAAGTGAACAGATACAGAATAGCAATATTATAGGCAAATCTGGCTCAGCATATATTACTATCGCGTGCAAAAGTTAATTACAAATGAGCTGAAAGCTCTTATTTATAGACATCGAAAGGTGTAGGGAACCCTAAAATCACCTTGAGTCAACTACAATCTTGCAATGCATGCAAGATTTATTGCTAAACCCTAATAAAGCAAATTATACAGTTAACTGGAAAGCTACCATCAATTAACTGAAACATCTAATCTAAATGGACAATGTGCAAGCATGCACGTCCTTATTGAAAGCAAAGTTAACTGGAACACTACCATCAGTTAACGAAAACCCTAAATGAAACTCCAACTGTGCATAGATGTTTCTAAGACAAACATGCAATGAGATGTGGAACAACGAGTTAACTTGGAAAGAAGCGTCGAGTTAACTACTGTGTCTGATGTCTATCCTAAAAGGTGGGACCTAGAGTTCGCTGTTTGTAATCTCGAGCAAGTAACCCCTCCACGAGGTTGTTGACTGCATCACCATCTAGAGGTCGTCACATGTCTCAACTATCAATTCACTGCTTGTCAGCAACTTGAGCAATCTTGGAAATCTTTTGCACACTCAAACTAGCACTTCATTGACTGGTAACTCTGGCGGCTCCGTAACTGAAGTGATGGCCACTATTTCTTCTGCAGCTTTACGCTTCTCATGTTTTTCACGTTTTTCTTTCTGGAAGAGTGTTGCCTGATGAAACCACGAAGTTTGACTGCAAACCCTCTGGTTGTGAGAAATGCAAACAAACTCGCTGCACACACAAAATTCCAACAGTATCAACCCTCTAAACTGGCCTTGGAAGGCTATCAGCTATACAAGGCATGCAACCATGTGGACTTGAGTGACTATGCTTATCAACTATCCGAATGCGCTTGATACAAATCGGTGTTAGCTTTTCTGATGAAATCATGAATTAAGACCGATTTGGTCTTGAATTCAGTCTACGTGAATTGCATTCTGAAAAACTCGCCTGTTGACTGTGAACTCGACTATGTTCTGACAACTTTCTCTGGAAAGCTAAAAATAGCCTGTTGAGGCAAAAAATACCCTGTCGGAGGACAATTTTCACCAAAAATTCTGAGACGTGGGTTTTTTGCAGAAAATGATTCTAAGCAAACCCACAACATCAGAATTGTGGAAAAACGCCATTTAGCTTCACATGCAAAAGCTTTTCTAAAAAAAGCAAATGGGGGCAGCAGGGGCTACAAGGGGCAATTTTCCCGAGAAAATCTGAAATATGGGTTTTGTCCAGAAAATGATTCTAAGACAATCCAGAATGTCATATTTGAAAAATATCAACTTCTACTCCACCATGCAAAGGAATTTCAGTTGAGAAAATCAAAGCCTAGAGAATCGATGCTCTGGAGTAAATTTTCCTGAAAAAATTCTAACACATGGGTTTTGTAGAGGAAGCTATGCTGAACCAACCCAAATGATTTGTTTTGTCAAAAGTCGCTGAATTCTCAAACATGCGAAAGAAATTAAGACGAGAAATAGAAGAATTTAAGACAGAAGATAGAAGTTTTTAATGCTTTTCTTCTGCTAAAATCGCCATCTTGTCTTGATGTTTGCCGATGAGTTTGGACTTGTACCTGCAAAAGAATATTTTTGATGCCTTCGAAAATTGATTGTTGATGAAATTCGCCAATCTCAAGAAGAAATTTGCCTTCTGCTCAAGCTGTATGAGAGAAATAATGGACACCATGTTGAATAAAGAGAAAACCATAGCATTATGGCGCCACTGCAAGCTTTAAACCTTGATTTAAAAATAAGTCTTTTGATTGGATCCCCTCCAATTCGACTACCACTGACTCGGAGTCTTGGAGATAAAATAATATTAAAATATTCAATTACCATTACATGCAAATTTGTAATTCAACATTAAAGAGGCGCCAATATCTAATTATTGAAGAAAATTGCCATTTTAATGCTTTGCATGCAAATATTGAATTAAATATTATTTTAATAAGTTAACAAAAATCTCAGCATCTGGATGCACTCAGCAAAATCCAGTGATTTTGAAAAGTCCTCGTTTGACCCTTTAGGCATCCATTTACAAGAGTTATGAGATTTTTCGCTAACTTCCGATTTTATAGTTGATTGCAAAGTTACGGTTGCCCCTGTTGAGCTCTGATTTCTAGATGACTAAGTGAGGCTGTGACCAATCTGAGATATCCACTGCGAAGCTTGCAGAGCGAGGGTGAAATATCTAATGGGAGCTGCAACTGCTAAAATCAACGTTTGACACCTCAAAAAAATTAGGCACCTTTGATTAAATTGATGCAAGGTCTCCAGACTTGGCCATTTCTCCGTTTTGCCATCTAACGCTTCAAACTACCGCTACCGGTGAATGATGAACCCTGCTGACTGGATGACAGGTTCACTACGTGACTGGAAGAATTTAGCAACCAACGACTATATGCAAGGCACCTGAAAGCTGCATTAGTAACCCCAAAAGCAAGGACGCCCCTAGCCTGTGAAGGTGCAATCACTAATTTTACAAAAGTGTAACTTTCATCCGGACACCATAATTTGACCGCTGACACTAGAAGCTCGAGTGCTCTAATTCGCGCACCATCAGTCTCTCTACGTAGCTAGTACAACTTACAAGAGATGTCTTTGGAGGTGACAAAGCGAGAAAACTGCTTCTAAGACCTCAAAAAGAAGGGCGTCTTTTCCAAGGGGATTGTATTTCCCATAGTCATTTTTCTGGTTGTCTGATTTCTTCAACATTCTACACTGACCTCTCACATACGAGCGTTTGACAAATCCCGAAGGCTAATGGTTGGGCTTGTTGGATAGCTGGAGTAATTGTGCACAAGTCTCGTGAAGACTGTAATTGCTAAAAACCCCATCTAGCAAGCCTAAAGACTAGGCGCCCCTAGCCTACAGAGGTACAGGTGTGTATTTCTACATTTTTCCACCCTCTGTTTTACATGCCCGGTAGAACCTCTGCCACGATCACTCAACATGTCGAATCATCTCGCGAACTGGTGCATTGCGGAGCTAGGCTAGATTAGAAAAGATCTCTGGGAGACAACATCTGCAAACTCAATCATCTAAGGGGTCAAATCCAAGGGCGCCCCTGGCCTACAGGGGCGCAGAAACTGAAACTTGACAGTCCTCTGTGACATACAACCTCCTCGTACCTTCAACTTCTGACGTCAATTGCCAGAATTTTGCACTTCGGGTGACCTCGCTTGATAGCTCATCGGAAAGCCAAACTAATTTTGAAGAGATTGAATGTATTTGCAAGCACATGCAACAAGATCTGGGCCTTCAAAAAGAAGGGCGCCCCTGTGCTACAAGGGCGCAGATTTGCTTTCTGCTTGAAATCTTCAACTATTACATCCTCTATAAATACTATTCTGGCCACTAAAATGACCTTGTAGGAGTATAATTCTGTCGTGAAGCGCTTCTCCATCATCACATGCCTTACTTTGAGTCCCAGGTTCAAGTTCTGACCTCTAGGTACTGACCAATTGTTGCTAACAACCGACATGACATTGACCAAAGTCCATACTTGACTTGCCCAAAAATTGTATTTTGACATCATTATAACAAGGTTTAGACTCTTTTAAGCAAAATGCCTTAATGAAGCCAAAAATTTGGTTTGGGTACAACACGCTATTATAATAAAATATAAATATTAAACAAATAAAATAAATTATATTTAACAAATATTATAATAATAAAATATTAACAAATAAAATAAATATCAATATATAAGTATGAGTAATTATAATATAAATAATCATTATAGATAATATCATAATTATATCTAACATGATTATCTCCTGGAATAACATATATTACAATGATAAATCTATAATAATAATACATGAAAATCATATAAATATAATAAACTAATAAACATTCCATCAACCATAATAAAGGAAAGAATATAAACTATGAAATAAATAATCATCAAAATAAAGACAAATATTCCAACCGAACTCATAATCTTTAAGCTCATAGACGGCATTTCCTAAGGTTGGGTCAAAAGAGTCGACCCTTGGTGGTGAATCGGCTCCATCTAAAGACATGGGAAAAGTCACGTCCCCAACAGCGATTACAATTGGAGATTACCAACAGTGCTCGAGGTTGGGTATTAATTGGCATCCTTCAAAATGTCCAGGGATACACACCAAAAAGGCCACGTTCTTGCAAGGATAGGTCTCTTCCATCTACGTCAGGTCCCATAACTCCTAAAGAGATTCAACAATCATCAAATCTGACGCTCAACATAGAATAAACGGCTCAGGAAGGAGATGAAAGGCATATAAGAAAAGCACTTGACAGGCTGCTCCCGTGGATTGTCCTATATGCTAGCTAAGGAGTAGTATATATATTATTTATTGCTTCCAATATTAAAACAAGGGTTCTTTCAGAAAGACGGCATCCACCCATGACGGTTGGTGAAGGACAAAAGGGACGGCCTAAGCCTACAGGTCGATTAAGGAGAATCATAGCGGAGAGGCAGCGAAGGATAGGGACAGAGTATTATATCATAAACACAAATCATTTAGAAAATCTTACTCCATGAATCGGTAGAAAAAGAGACAGGTAAAGTATCTGCAAACCGATCAAGGCAGAAGGTAAGTGATTTTTGTTATTAAATAAATAATTACAATTTATATTGAAAACTAATCAAGAATAAATAAATGATAAATGATTGGATTAAGAATTTAGTAAAGGTTGGCGTTTGAGACATAAGTTTAATATATATATATATAAATCTATTAAATATAAGATGTTCTTCGGATATATAATTCATATGTTGATAAATATATTTCGGTAATTGATAAATATATATATATAATATACTATTTACGATTATCCAATAATGATGCTTGCAGCAATTATTGAGTCTTAAGTATTAATGATTCTATTCATTCCCTAGGATGATAAACGGTACGATAGAATACCCTCTTTGGGATCTTGATAGACGTTTAATATCTACCTAAATGTACTTATGAAATATAAAATAGAAGGATCATTCATAGGAGTGATAAGGAAGAAATGAGTAAACCTTTGACAAGAATGAAATATTTATATCATCATTGATCTTATTAGATGTTATCGCTAAAACTTATTGATCTTTAACTTTTCTAATGTCTCTTCGAGAAACACTTTAAATGCAAAATTCGGGTTTAAGTGCTTCCTCTAAAAAGGGGACATTATAGAAGAAGATAGTGATGAGTGCTTTGGCAGATGGTGCACCAAGAGTAGTGACAGCCAAAAGGATGGAGGTGTTGTTTAGACATGATGAGGTTTCCTAGGCAGCCCAATGCTTTGTCTTCCAAATCTTCTTCTAATGATGACATGCATTATCACGTGGACATCTAGTCAGTTTTGGATAAGCACAGTATGGTGTTTGGAGATATTCCACCTAGTAGACCTCTTAATCATGGATTTGAGCATGCGATTGAGTTAGAGGAGTGTTGCAAGCACGTTATTACTACTTATCATCACCCCAAAAGATTCAAAGAGGAGATTGAAAAAACGATGGAGTTTTTGGATATGGGACACATTAGACCTAGCTCTAGTCCCTTTGCATCTTCAATGGTCTTGGTAAAAAGGAAGGATGGCACGATGAGAATGTGCATTGATTACCATGCCTTGAATAAGAAGACCATCAAAAATAGGTACCTTATACCTAGGATAGATGAGTTATTAGATGAGTTACATGGAGCAATTTACTTTTTGAAAATTGATCTTCATTCAGGGTACCATCAAATCAGAGTCCGTGAGGATATACATAATACAACATTCAAATGCTACTATGGACATTATGAGCTTTTGGTTATGCCCTTTGGTCTTACTAATGCTCCTGCAACTTTCCAATCATGTATGAATCACATCTTTAATCAACAATTTCGAAAGTTTGTGTTGGTATTCTTTGATGATATTTTGATATACAGTAAGACATGGAATGATCACCTCAGGCACATTGACGAGGTATTGGGCATTATGGAGACACAATCCTTGTTTGCAAAGGCTTCCAAATGTGAATTTGGAATGATAGAAACTCTATATTTGGGACATGTGATTGGTGTTGGAGGAGTGAAGCTGCACTAGGAGAAGATACTTGCCATTTTGGATTGGCTTATAGCGAGGAATGTTTCAAATTTGAGGGGTTTTCTCAGGTTATGCAATTAATATAGGAGATTCGTCAAGGGGTTTTCTCAATTGGCAGCACCTCTTATGGATCTCACTAAGAAGGGGGCATTCAGATTGTTGGATGAGGTTCGGGCTTCATTTGATAGACTTAAGGAGGTAATGAGCACTTGTCCAGTGTTGACCTTACCAGATTTTTCTCAACCATATGTACTAGAGTGTGATGCATTAGGCAAAGGGATAGGTGTCGTGCTTATGCAGAATAGACATCCAATAGCTTATGAGAGTACGAAGTTGAGAGATGTGGGGCGATTATATTCCACCTATGATAAGGAGATGTTTGCCATCATGCATGAGTTGGCAAAATTTAGGCAATATTTGGTGGGTGAAAAATCTATGGTGAGGACGGACCACAACATTTTGAGATACTTTCTGGAGCAAAAGGATTTGAATGAGCGCCAACAAAAGTGGGTGAGCAAGATTCAAGCATATGATTTTGATATTGAATATGTTAAGGGTAAGAAGAATGTTGTAGCAAATGCATTATCCAAGAAACCCACACTTTGCTCTATGTCAGAGATTTCAGCTGATTGGAAGGCTCACCTTTTGGTTGAGTATTCCAAGAATACATTTGCATGTGAGCTCATGGACGGTAAGATTTAGGATGATAGGTATAAGGTGATTAATGATGTGATCTATTATAAGGACAATATATATTTGGTATCTGAATCTAAGATGAAGGATAAGATTTTGAGGGTTGTTAATCATACTCCTCTAGCGAGGCATCCATGGTTCTTCAAAACCTACAGGAAGATTAGAGGGAGATTCTCATGGAAGGGTCTCAAGGATGATGCCTTGTGTTATGTTAGAGTGTGACTTGTCAACAAAACAAATCTGAGCATACTTTTCCTGCAGGTTTACTTCAGCCATTGTCTATTCCTGAGCAAAAGCGGGAGAGTATATCTATGGAGTTTATTACAGATCTTCCAAAGGTCCAAGGCAAAGATTGCATATATGTGATTGTTCACAAATTGACTAAGTATGCACATTTCTTTGTTATTTTAGCTGATTATAGGAAACCCTAGGTTGCATAGTTATTCTTCAGAGAGGTGTTAATATCAGTGTTCCACGAGGACGCATCCCCCCCAAAAAAACATGACATTTCTTAGACGTCATTGTCTTGGAGACTTGGGGACTTGGGGGGGATGTCCCACCACCAGCGCCACCATCCCACTACCAACACCACCATCTCCAAGACATCGCTAGGACTTCGAGGATGTTGGGGTCTCCTCAAGACATCTAGGGGACTCCTAGTTGTCTCTGGATTGTCTTGAAGACGCCCAAGCATCTCCTGCGACCAAATGACCAAAAACAAATCTTTCTAAAAAAATTTAAAAAAATTGTGCCCAAGGCCAAACACTAATGACCTATGGGCCCCACCCAAACCCCACAAACTCTATAAAATTGTCTCCTATCCTCATTTCAATTCACAGAAAATAAATCAACAAGAAGCTAATAGTGTGAGTGTGAGAGAGAAAGCTGCCAATGTAAGGTGAAGGAGTGAAAATGAAGAGCAAGAGGGTTGAGGAGGAGCAAGATGAAGAGCAAGAAGAGAAGTGACGTCAAGTTAAGGTTCACTTCAAAATTCAAATGCTTAAAACTAGTTTGCCAAAGTTTCATATGTAAAGCTTAAACTTATATATCTTTTAATAACTATACTTTCAAGTACTATATGTATTACAATGCCGCCGCCCCGCCACCATCCCTCCGTCGTCCCCCCCGCTGTCCCCCCTGCCATCCCCAAACTTAGGCCCTTGGTCCCCATATCCCCGAAACTCGTCCCCACATCCCCAGAGCAAGGAACTCCATGGAACTAGGGGTGTTATAGACTTCATGGCTTCTGAGGACCATTGTCAACAATCGGGATAGGAGGTTTCTCGGTGTGTTTTGGCATGAGCTATTCAAATTGGCTGGTACTGAGTTGACCCCGAACACTAACTACCTAACTACCACCCACAGACAGATGGACAGATAGAGATTATAAATAAATGGGTGGAAGGGTATTTATGCAATTATGTTGTGGGGCAACAAAAGGCTTGGATCAGGTGGTTGTATTTGGGAGAGCATTGTTATAATAACACCTATCACATGTTGTTAGGCATATCACCATTAAGAGCCTTGAATGGGTATG
>VDFB02000013.1:206034967-206122211 GCA_007258455.2 Sequoia sempervirens | reverse complement strand
GGGATATATGTCACTATTATTCATTTATTACTTATGTTTTATAGTAATAGTTTCATAGTAACTCTCATGTAGAAAGGAGCTTCATGAATATTATTTTATTGGTCATGATCCTTGTATATTTCCAATCAAAGCTTTATAAGCTTTTGTATTATGTAGAATATCTTACCCTTCTCCTTTTTACTTTAATTTTTTTAAGATATTTTTTTCTCAAAGCAAGTTGTAGTAACTGTCTATTTTAAATGTGTGATAGATTCTCATTACATGATTTTCTATTTTTAAGTATCGAACAAAGCTCTCATTTTGAGGAGAAATCAAGAGTGGTCTATATACTTTGAGTATTTAAAAATAATTACTTTCCATTTTTTCTATTTATTTTATTTGGCATGTATTCACCTAGTATTTTGCATGCGCATCAAAGTGGGGTAAATATAATGGTAAAATTGCATAAGCATGCTATTTTTGTTGGGAAATTGTGTCTCAACCTTGCAATTATATAAAGGTAATTGTTGATATATATGTATATATATATATTTCCTAGTTACACTTATATGTGTAATGTACAATGGAAGCAAGGGGAGGAGTGGGATGCGTGTAAAAAAAAAATGTTAAATTTTTCAGAAAACACCTAAAATGAATGACATACATTAAATAAATGATATATTGTAAAGCTAGACCCTTAATTATTAGGTTTTAGATCTAATGGTGGATATTTTGTTGGCCTATCTCACCTTAGAAGGTAACCCTATTTTATGAGGGTATTGTAATATGATTGTAGATGGTGATGTATTCTGAGAGTCTGATAGCAGTTGTGTTGTCTTTGGATGTCTGGTGGTGATATTCCTGTGAGAAGCTTTCTCTGCAAGTATATTGCAATCTTTGTGATTCTTGAATAATATATTGGGCGACTTTTGGAGTGTGGGAATTTTCTACCGAAAGGGTTTTCCCCACATAAATCACCGTGTCATGATATGCATGATATTTATGTTTATTTTTGTTTAAGTTTTTGTAATTGTTGAAGATCTATAAAAGTTTTGCGTTATTCTCCTCTCAAGATTAGTGTAGGAAGTTGTTTCACTACCTTCGCTTCCTTACAATTTTTTCTAATGTTTTGTGTCCAATTTTATTAGTGTCATTAATACAATGGGTGTTATATAAGTGGAATATTCTTATGTGTATCAGGCTCATGACATTATCATATCTTGATACCATTATCACTCATTCACAAATATTGATCTTGATCCCTAGATCACCCATTCATCATTTAGATAAGATCCATAGGTTTATAATTGACCCAAGTCATTTATGTAGCCACAAATATAAACCTTAACATTTTAAAATTCAAATTTAGATTAAATATTGTTAACTCCCTCTCACTAGGTATTGTGCGTTGAACTAGTGTATGCGTTAATTTGTGTGTTATGTAGTTGTATTAAAATATGTCCATCCATTCATTTCAAATAATATTAAGATCATAAAAGACAACATATGAATCATTAAATAAAATTTATCATAGAGAATTCATGAGAGCATCATATCAACATTATCATAACATACAACATCCTAGTTCCATTATAAACTTGTTTATTATATTCACTACTTGTTCCAAACATGTTGAGTTAATCCAATTAGGGGTCTAACTAAGAATAAATTTATCCTCATTATTCAATAAATTCAAAAATGTGTTTGTGAATTTCTTGAATCCTAACCTAAATTCAAGTATCAATAGGTCAAGGTGATCAAATTCCAAAAAATATTTTTTTCAATTTAGTCTCATGGCTATAGTATTAGTTTTGCAACCTAAATTATTTTCACACTAATGAAGATTATTTTTGTAGGTAAAAATTTGAATTAGAACAAAACATAATTAGGTTGTATATTTTGAGATAGTCATCTTGTTAGAATCTATAAAATAGAGATTAATCCAAAACCTATGAAAGAGTAAAACACATAATATATCAAAAAATGATCAAAGGATCAAAACAATACAAAGGAAATTGTTTCAATAATGAGATAACAAACCCAATACTTAAGATAGAAAAATATCTCCAAGAAATAAAAACTCATAAAGGAAATCTCAAAATGACATAAATAAAACATGCAAGGTGAGTGGATACATATATGGAGAAGAGAGGAGGGAAAATTGACCAATGAGAGATGTAACTCCAACTAACCAAAAATATGCAAGATTTATATTCATGGAATATTCCTTATATACTCATAAGAAAGATAAAATAAACATAATGAAAATATAATAATATCCAACTAAGTAAAAATAACCTACACTAGTATCCTAGCTACACATAGATAAGGTGGGTAAAAATACGGGTCCTAGAAAATAAATCTTTATGAGGTACCCATGTACATAGATATTCCACCAAAGAGAAGATTCCCCCAATAGAGAGAATAAAACTCTAAATATATAGATAAAATATCTCCAAGGGAGACAAAGATAGAGAGGACTAGCCAACCCCCCAAGATGTATCCTCCTACACCCCCAACAAATCTAATAAATGAAGAAACCTGATTTCTATAAAGGATCTAGAGAACATTTCAACTACCCACTCTATAGTCAAGCAATATGAGAGATCAGTGATGTGTCCATGAATGAGCTCTTAACTATAGTGTATCAACACCTAAACATGTTTGGTGTATTGATTATGGACTGGGTTTCAAGAGATAAAGATAACACTTTGGTTTTAAAAAAATATGATATATGGCCTATAAAACTAGATCCATACTTACTAAGAATATGTTAAATATAAAGGGCCTCACTAGAAAAATTTATATCCCTTGGTACTCAACATATAAGGAAGAAAGAGAAATAATATATTTTTCTTCTTACTCAACCAACACATAGGATTAAATCCAAGTGAGAATCTATAAATAGAAGTGGAGTTGTGATCTTGAGAATCACCTATTGAATGATAATTAGTGTATCCAACCAACTCAATATCAATGCATGATGTACAATGAATCACATAATTGTGAGTGCCCTTAATGTAGTAGAGGATTCACTTAGTTTCCTTCAAGTGCAAATCATGGGGATCCTACACAAACTAAGAGACCAATCTAATGGTGTATAAAATACTAGGCTAAGTATAAGTCAAATAAATAATGTTTCCAACAATTAATCAATACAAAGTAATATCAAATAATGATGGACATTTTACCATAATTTTGACTCTAGAAAAAAAGGGAATTGGAGATAATTTACAATTGGCCAAATGGTATTATGAGAGAAAATTAGGTGCATACTTGTCCTATGTAATTCTAATTTTAAAATCGATCTAATAAATCTCGATATGAAAATAGTTTAACAAAACTAAGTTGATCATCATAAAATTTGACTATAAGGCAATTTTTACTATTAGAATGGAGTATGAAGAGATCACCATGGCCAATAAGTCATCAACATAAAAATTAGGAGTAAGGAGTATTCATCCTTCAACAAGATATAGGCATTCATATTGGAATTGGATTGAGTGAATCTAATTGAGAGAATGAAAGAATAAATTTTGGTATATCAGGCTTAATGGGCTTGTTTATGGATATAGATGTATTTCCTAAGTCTATAGATGAAGGAAGAGTATTGTATAATTTTTTTTTTCTGCTCCATGTATATCTCATCTTTAAGATCTTAGTAAAGAAAGGAACTCTTCACATCAAGTTAGTAACAACCTATGTGAGTTTGAGTTAGGTAGATTTCATATTTGTAATAGGTTCCATGGTCTTAGTGTAGTTAATACTAAGAAATTATATAAATCCATTAGAAACTAGATGAGCTTTGAACTTATCAACTAATCTATTTTCTACAAATTTAGTTTGATATATCTACTTACATCAAATAATTTTCCTTCCCTTAGGAAGGGGTACAAAATTCCAAGTGCGGTTCCTTATCACAAAATTTTAGTCCTCCTACATAGTTTCATTCCACTAAAGAGTACTAGATGATTCATGAGAAGAATGTTGATCTATAGTTAAGGTAGTGAAAAAATGAGGTGGTGCCTATAACTATGATCAAGTCTACTTGGTATCTAAAATATTCCTAACCAAATCACCTATTAACTATAAAATCTATTTAGCCTAAATTGAACCAAATATAGGAGAGTTAGGAGGATATCTCACATCATTAGACTTATGACTAGTAGATGAAGGAGGAGGATCCTCATAATAACTCTCATTATTTGAGGTAGAGGAAGAATAATCCTTGTGATAAAATGCTCTTAAGTGGATTTTCCTAATATGAAGAATTTCTATCCCAAGTGCCAAGTGACTTAAGAAGGATAAGTGTCAAGAGTTGGGATCAAAGAACCCTCCTCAAAGTAAGCACTCCTCTTAGTGAGTATCTTATGAGTAACTAGATGGAAGAGATGATATCCCTTTACAATAGCTAGACAACCCATAAAGATGCAAGCCTATTTTGAGGATCTATAGCCTTCTTTTTTTGTACCATGTTAGACTTATAAAGACCCTAATATTTTCAATATGGATTTTTTTTTGTTCCAAAATTTAAAAGAAGTAACTTTTTTCAAGGAATTTTAATTTAATTTACATAGCAAATTTCTAGCTAAAATTAAGGTGTAATGGATTTAGAGTGGATCATACAATTTACCATTTCCTTCAAGGATATATTATTACATTATTCTATGGATTGTATAAAATAGTATGTTACAATTCAATCCCCTTTGAAGTAAAAAAATTATCAAATTGATGGTTGGCATACTCACTACCATTATTAGTGTACATGACCTTTCCCAAACTATTTCTCTACAAGTGTTTTGAAGTCTTGAAAGTGATAAAAAACCTTTGCCTTCTTTCAAAGAAAGTACAACCAAGTAAATTGAGAAAATTCATCAACAAAGGTAAAAAAATATTTATCCTTGCTAAAAAATATTTAATAATTAGACCAAACAAATAATCATGGACTAGCTCTCAAATCTAAGTAGCCCTCCATACTTTACCTTTATTAAAACTCTCTTTTGTGTGTGTACAAAGAATTCATCCCAGAATAATTCCACCATAAAATTGAATAAAGGAAACCCTATATTCATGCCTTAATAGCTAAGTTATTGTAAGTAGTGGTAATTTATTTAACCAAATCACTCATGCCATAATGAACTACATCAAAACAAGTAAGAAGTTCAATGAAGGGAGAATGAAAAATAAAGTGCGAAAAGGAAGATAACCAAGACTAATAATCTATCATCCCAAGTTTTAACACAAAGCCACTACACAACTCACTAATAACCACAAAATATGGAGTTAACTTAACTCGCTTTATTTGAATTGTGTGACTAAACATATATTGTTTGACAAAGAAATGATACAAATAAATTTCTAAAATGTTCCATCACCTATCCTAACAATCCATCTCTCATAATGATTTGTAGAATGGAATTTGGCTCCAAGGATGTGAAATCATCTTGATTTGAATTCATATGGTACAAATAACCTAAGTCAACAATTCATGTAAAAGGTAGAGATACAATAGCAACATGAGCTTTCTCCTTTCCTTTCCCCTTAGTGTTGTTATTCTTAGATGAATCCTAATGTGATGTGATTTATCTAACTCTATTAGGGACCCTAATGTTGCTCTTTTCAAGAAGATGATCGAGGTGATCTATTTGCTTCTTTATAAACATGTGTTCATGATGTTTGGGCCTCTTGTAGTATGAAGATTTCTATTTCTTAAGAAAGTCGCTTTTTGGAGAGAATGAATCTATTTTAGGAGCATTAGAAAAAAAATTGGCCCTTACCCTTAGGACCATATTTATTGTCCCTATTCTTCTATTTCTCCTCTTTATTGTTATCAATTATTTTATATTTTATGCCCTAGTGTGTCACCAAGGAATTTGGCTTAAAAGGCTTAAGGGATGCCATTCAAATGAGCTTTGTCTTGATCCATTAAATGAAAGACTAAAAATTCATCAAAGGTACACATGAAAAATGAGTCACCAAGATCACCTTTTGTAACATGAAAATTAGAGAGGAAGATAAAATAATCAAGACCCAACTTAGATAGAATGGAAAGAACCATCTATGTGTCATCTTTATTTATCCCACATTATTTCAACTATGTTTTAAGGATTTTGAACTTATTAAATAAATCCTAAATTGTGTCAAAATTGTAGGGATTCAGATTTTGAATTCATTCCCTAAGGGATGACATTGCATTAAATATTGTTTTAAAATAAATTAGATGAAAAAATTAGACTTCAGTAGGTATTCTTAACGACTCAACATGAAATATTAAATCTAGAGACATAATAAGACAAATATCTAATAATCTCATCATAGTTTATCTCCCACTTAATACTTTGTGTTACATTAGTAGGTTTAAGTACTATCCCTATTGCATATTTATGGTATCATTTACCTTTTAGTAAAATTAATAATTTATATTTCCATTCAAAGTAGTTGTAAGGTGTAAGAATTGAAATTGGAACTAAAGTTGTATCCATAATTCAAAGAAAGAAAGAGAAGCAAAAAAAACAAGAAACAATAAGCAAACCTCCTTGACACTATAAGTGAAATAACCCCCTAGAATATACAATATTTAGAACTTTATTTTAGTGAGCATTACAATATAAAATACTAAAATTAATAGAGCTTTATAAGGCCCAAAAGTGTCTAAAACACTAACAGTAATAAGTGATTATAGAATAGGAAAAAATATAAACTACATTGTTGTGTAGACCTAAAAAGAGTCAAGCTGAACTTTTTTTTATAAAGTTAGGAGTCTTAGAAGCTCTAAAAAGAATGACTAAACAATGAAAATTTTAATAAAACTCAAATTTTTTAAAATTGGGTTAATAAACATAAAATTAATTATATTGTTGTAAAAACTTAAATTCTATTTCATTGTTAAAAATACCTATAAATGGCCAGGAGAGAGCCTCTTAAAGTCCACTTATCTGACCAAAAACTATAATGGAGAGGGGTAAGAGGCCTCAAGGGAAAAAGGAAAAACCTAGGTTGTGGATGGGTGGTGCTACTAGTGGACACGGTGGTTAGATGAAGCATTTTTGGTAGGTTGATTAAGTTTTGGTGGTAGGTTAGAAGAGAAATTACCTAGTGGTGTGTTGGTGAAGCAACTACATTAGTGTGATAGGGCACAATTGAGGTATATTTTAATATGAATTTAATGTTTAAGAGATTAAAGTTTAGTTTGATCTATGTGTCAATTTGGGGGCATGACATTGTGAAAGGAATTATGGCTATATGTGCAAGGATTATAGGGAGTGAGGTGAGTGTGGATGATATGCAACTATTTCAAAAATTAGAGAAAAATCTGCTATAGGAATTTTAAACACTACTATAGGGACTATGTAGTTATGATAATTGTACGTTATAAAAATAGTATACTACAAGAACTATAGATGAAACTATAATTTCAATCAACTAAAAATTATCAAAATTTATTCTCTAACTATCAAAGTAATAAATTATAAACTATTATATATTATTATGATTAATCCTAAATGAAACCAATTCAACATGCTACAGTTCATGAGTTACAATATAAATTGAAGGAAATCAAATTAAAACAAGAAAAATAAAATATAAAATATAAAATAGTGTCATCACCATTTCATGGGAGTGGGACCTCCTCTCACTCCATGGGGTAACAAAGATATTTTATGCCAAGCTCTTTAAGATTTAGAAAAACTATTATCTATATCTCAAATAAAAATTTACATCCATCTCCCTTCTACATGTCATTTCTTATGTATTTATAACAAATGAATAACACATTTTCTAAACTTTCAAAGCTCACGATTTACAACTATCCATGAATGTAGGGAATTTTTTTAGTCTATGAACTACCAACTCAAAATAGATGTAACTATTTGACCAACAACCAAATATTTACATAAAAAATAACCAATAAAATTGGTTACAACAACATAATAAATAGAAAATTATTTTTAGTTGTAGTTGTTGAATGCACAAGACAACTGAGGGGGGGGGAATCAGTTGTAACTTAAAAATTAAAAGCCCTCATTAACATTCAAATATGCATTCATTCATTAAACGCTTAAATTTGTTATGATGAATTAGCATGAAAAGAAAATAGCATAAACTGAAACAACTTAACTTAACACCATACACAAGAGAACACCAAATTTTACGTCATGGAAAACCCAAGAAGGGAAAAAACACGGTGAGGATTAGCTCACAATATAATTAATATCAACATCAAATACAATAGGGCTCATTGTCGAAGGAATCACTACCCAAGGAAGAAAGGCTCATTGCCAAAAGCTCACTGCTAGAATAGAAAAGAAGATAGAGAAGGATGTTACACAAAGAAAAGCATCTCAAAGCAACAAAGAATCCACCACAATGACTTCAACACATTTGTATTCTGATTGAAAAATTGTAGCCACCTTCTTCTCATTGCATCCAGTAAACTAACACATGAAAGCTCACACTACACTTCTCAATTTTTCACTTTAACACATTGCACTTCACATCATTCACACCTCTTACATGTATCTTAACATCCTTCAACAACTCAACTCATACTTATACTGTCTTCAACCTTGAAACCCTCTCCAAGGCCAACTATGCACCTTAAACATGCAAATTCAAATTAGGTCGGTACTAAAACACTTTTGTGGTGGATAGAAGTGAATGAGGGCCACATCGAATTTTAGTTGGGGCCCAAATCAACAACACAACTCAATCGCATGCTCCCTCAAACAATATTTATCCTTCACATGTAGTGTAAACACCAGGTCAACTGTTACCTGTACAAACACCATTTAACCTTTTAAGTGCATGCTTCCTCAAACCCAAGGATGACATGCAAACCACACACCATGCTGAAACATGATCTAGAATATTCCTCAAATGCCCTGAAATCCAACAAAATCCTTCACAACAACTTTCACTTGAAGAATGTACACGCTAAGTACACCTAGACTACTCTGCCATACACTGTAACTTAGAAAACCATCTTTTGAAGCACAAAACCTTAAACCCTCTTGAATGAGGTATACTACCAACACCATCAACACACCTTCAGAATCACAATACCTAAAACATAACTGTGAAGAAACTTGGAGCAAAAATATTTCTCCTAGACACCTCTACAATGCATCGTCACACATTGGTGAACACAACTTCTTTTGTACAACGATCCAACATACCAACTCTTGACTATAACACCTGTAATCACTTCCCACTAGCATATTTGAATTGCACACACATATTTTCAACCTAGAAGAAATGTGAAAAAAAACCAAAACATAACTTTGTAACCCATAATACTACTAGAACACATTGTTTTTCTCTTTTTATTAAATTTTCTCAAAAGCACTTGGAAACCAAGCACCAAAGATACATACTCATCATCTTCAACACTTCCACAACCATAGAAAAAATCTTATCAAAGCAACACTAGAGGTTGACACCAATACTTTACTAATGACAACATAATACAACTAATCAAAGCATCAATTTCTCACACTCTTTCAACTATCTCACTCAACTATAGACATTAATGACAACACAGGCTTGTTGACATCAATGACAACATCAACTGCTCATACTTGCAACATTAGTTTTTTCATGAAATATAAGTATAAAGATAAAACTTTACTAGTTGCAACAAAATAGATCAAGTATAACTTAAGAAAATAATTACTTAAAAATTGTTTATTATCTAGAATTAATTTGTTGTCAAGTGCAATCATGGGCTACATGAAGTCTCTAATATCCACCTTCATTAGCATTATTATGATATTTCTTGGAAATATTTGTGAAAAATAGAAATATAGCAAACCACTTCGAGGGGTGACCTCCAATAATCAAATAATAATATATGAATTCAATATTATATGATATGATGATATGGGAGAGAGTTATCTTCCCTATTTATAGGATAAACTATGTAGGGATGTACCCCTTCATCTTAATTAAGAGGTATTAGTGTATTAACTCATATTTATATTAGGGTTAAGAATACCACAAGTGCTTATCCTTAGAAACATATCATATATACTTAGGAATATATCATATTAGGATCATAAAATTCCCTTCCCCTTCATAAAAGTATTGTCCTCAATGCTTAAAAACTCTATAATCTTTCATATTAATCATTTATCATTCCACATTGCATCTATAATTGGAAAATTCTTCCACTTGATTAGGAATTTTGAGGTGGCTCTATTTTCCAATATGATTTTGGAAATTCCATGAAGTTTTTGTATATTTTGTATAATAATTTTTACATAATATTAGTGGAAAATAGATGAGAGTCCACAAAAATATGCATTCTTAATTAGTTTATCCACAACAAGCTAGATTACATAAATATTGTTTGTCTTTTGTAGCCCCATAATGAAGTCTATTGATATTTTTCCCTAGTGTTTTATTGGAATGCCTAATATTTGTAAGAGGCCTAGAGTCTTTATTATTTCTCTTTTATTTTGTTGGCATATCAAACATTCTACCACAAATTTTTGGATGTTCACTTTAATACCTTCCAAAAATAATTTTTTTTTTATAGGATGATAGGTATGAACAATTCTTCTATAGTATCTTGTTAGACCCAAAAATCCTCTCTTCTTAGGGTCCATCTTAACTTCTTTAAGTGACACAAAAAGTCTTGAGTATTCAACTTTTTTCACCCTCAAGACACATTTGGATTGCTTTGAATAGATTTTATTTTCTTCCAAAAAATTAACAATAGGAATATGAAAGTAATCTTTATGAGTGATTTTGTTTATCTTCTTGTAATGTGAGCACATTCTCCATGGATCATCCTTTTTGTTAAGAATAAGGATAGGGAATAAATATGATTTTTTATTGGGATGAACAATGCTTCATGGTATTAATTTAATGCCATGATTATGGTCTCCAATTACAAGTACAACCTTGGATTCTTGAAATACTTGTTGTGGTGTTGAATAATCTCTTATATTTATGGTTGATCTTGAGTTATCATATCTCATGATTCTATAAAATGTAATTGTTACACTATATTATAAGAACCTTTTTTGAGTAATTTCTCTATCCTATGAGAGCTAATGATTTCACTTGGTGGTGATTTTATTCCTAGAAGTTCATACATTTCCCATGTATCCTAAAATCCATGGAGAAGTCTTCAAAATTGAAAGATATTGATGACAACACAATGTCACAGTCACAAATTCACAATGCTTTGATACCAAAAATGATGGAAATGATTGCAAGACACCAAGAATTCAAACTATCCTAGAATTATTGTAGACCAACCATATACCTATCAAACTAGAAACACAATACATAAACCTATAGATAGTAGTTTATCCAAAATAGGCATAAACTAGTTTCCAATATCATATTGAAGGATAGAGTTCAAATAAGAATGATAATTATCTATATTTTCCACAAAGAGCATTTACTCTACAAAAGAAATGGGAGTTTACCAAACCATAATCGGCTTCTTACATCCAACACATTGATGCCTACTCAACAATTCCAAGTATTTCATTGAACTTGAATGAAGGCAACATTACTTAGAGTAAATAAAAATATCAGAGGTTTACACTGCACAACTCCCAAGGACTTGGGTATCATCTAGTGTCATTGATTCTTTTAACCAGGCTGAAATATTCCTTATTTCCTTCGCATTTTCTTTGTGCTCTCTCATCCCTATTCTTGTGCCCCATACTTCCATGATTTCTCTCCCTTTATTTCTATTTGTTTTATCTCCCTTCTACGCCAAGCATCATCCCTTCTCTACCTATCAATCTGATCTTCTTGTGGCTGGTTCTTTAAAACATAACTGAAATTTGTAACTTTCTTGAGCTTTGTTTTCTATGCCAACATCTATATTTTCTCCATCTCCCAACTCCCACATTGAAAACTACTTTGGATAACTACAAACATAACTGTATTTTCTTCCCTATTTTTCCTCCTACGCGGGTATATTGAGGTTGAATGAATACTAAATTTGCAACATTAAAACTCATATGATTCCTTGACCATTTTCTATCACAATTCCAACATAGACCTTTTTCTCTTTTCTCTATCTCTTGTTAAGGAGAGAGCTTACTAAGTTCTCTATGGTTAAAGAATATATCCATGTTTTTTCTAGTGGGATTAGTCCCATTTTTATCACTTACTATCATGGTTTCACCTTTGGTGGTGTTTTGTTTATTAATATGCAAATCTTATTCCATAGCTTTCCTAACTATGCAAGGTTCTAACAAATGAACATCATGATTTGGTCCTTTATTCCATTGATGTACAATTGTAGTTGTGTCGAATGTGGAGTGAATTTTAATGTCAACACAAACCTTAATGAGACGGTTTACATTCAAAGTTTGAAGCAAGTAAAACTACTCTATTCGTAATACAATCAAATCTTTCAAATATTATCATTGTCCTCTATTTCTAGGGATATTTGAAACCGTTTGGCCCTCATATTTCTATAGGCTCCAATAATGCATTGTTTATTGTGGAAAAATAATTTAAATTAAAATTTTAATAAATAATGCTTGGACAATTTAATCTACACTAAACTAAATTTTCATAAAAATGTGACAATTTAGTCCCCTTTATAACTTGTCTTATTCATAAAAAATGGAGGCCTGATTTGATCTATTCGTCTTGAAAAATATATGCCCCAAAATAGGTAGGATTTATATTCAAGGAAGATGCCTTCTACCATCATAATGACCCACTCTATCTATTTAAGTAAACTAAAATGAATGTGTAGAAAATTACAACAATATCCAACTAAGGAAAATAGAAAACTTACGCTAACAAATTTGAACAAGCCCTACATATTTAGCATTATATTAAGTTGATTCCTTGTATCTTTTATATCATTTTCCTACCTTCAAAATCTAATTAATTACTATTGAAAATTTTATTTAATTTTTAAATCTAATTCAATATTTGTTGTTTTTAATGTCAACTCATTATCTAAGTTAACCATCAATTTATTACATTATTTAATTAGCCTATATATTTTTATGTAAAGGTATGCATTTTCCTTTTACATCTATATTTATCGATCATTTTAGTATGGATTTAAAAAAATGTCTTTCTTTTTCACTGATAACATTTTATTATATTTTTAAATTTATGAGGTGTATAATCTCTATTAAAAATAAATTTGTGAAGTGAAGACATATAATGACAACATATGATATGGTTAGGATTTGTTGGATGGTTGGGGGTAATCTCTTTGATTGTAAACCTCACCTTCTTGTTGGTATAATTTTAGCTACATAGCAGTGTAATGACCTTTTTTGTTTATGGAGTCTTCACACAAATTTTTAGGGGTGAAATTTATTCTACCTGCTATTTATGTACACTATTATATTATATTTCATATAATTTAATATAAAAGTACACTATTTGTAATAAAAAAATTAATTCCTTTACTAAAACTTAAATTTGGCAATCAACCTTTTCTATGCAATAATTTAAAAAAAATTATACATTGAAAATTACCCTTCAAATATTAATGCATAGTCTTATTTAAAAATTAAAATTATGACCAAAGTGTTGTAGTTCAGTTGGTGAGGATGATGGTATGTTTCTTGATTACACTATCCACTAAAGTTTAAACCTTTAGATGTATGATTAAGGGATGATGCCATGGTTGTACACCAAGTGACTTTGACATGAGGAAAACCCTTAACCATTCACTCTAAATCGAAAATATATCGACATAAACCTATCCTCCTGTATCGAAGAAAAAGATGAACACATAAATAATAATACAATAATTATATATACCCATCAAATTTAACCCCTATGGTCCCCTCCCTAAGAAATATCTTCATATTAAACAAAGTTATGTACTTAAGTTACCATGTGCATTTTATTAGAAAAGCCAAAAAGTATTTGGAAGTCTTTCATGTGAGAAGGCTATGCCTTCATGTGAGTGATGTTGAATAGCATGGTTTCACTTTCAGCCATGACCCACTTATCATGTTACTTGTGATCCAATCTTGAAGCTATAGAAAAGTATGGGAAAGGTGAACGGTTAACATAAGCTCATGTGTTTTGAAAATGACTTGACCGTCACAATCAATTTTAATTAAACTTCTTGTCATTCTTCCATTAACTTGACTTCTTCTTGACCGCTAATTTAGGAAGGCCATTAACTTGGCTTACGTTTTACCCACTGATTTAGGATGGTTATTGGCTTGACTTGTTTTTTAACCACTAATTTAGGAAACTTGACTTGTTTTTTCTCCGTTAATTTAGTTAATTTTGAAAATCACAACTAACGACAAAGAAACTTTCAATTAAATTGAAATTTGAAAATCACAACCAATAATAAACAAACTTCAAATTGAATTCTACTATGGAAAATTTTAGATTCAATACATTAATGTATTATATTTTATATATAAATATTAACTTAATGTTTTTAGACTTTAAATTTAATTTTACTTAAAGAATTTCAGGATATATATATAAATTTAAAATGTTTATTTTAAAAAATATGTTTAAGTTTTAGTTATTTTTATTTGATATAATTATAAATTTAGAAAAAATTCTAATAGAAAAATGCGTTAAAAGTCTAATTTTGTTATTTTTATTTGATAAGAAGATGTATTCTATCCAGAAATGTTTTGGTTAGATAAATTATAATCTTCTATAAGATAATAATAAAAACTATTTAAAACACATAGAATTTCATTTTAAGAAATATTATTTTTAGTCTTTAATATATTGACCATTCAACATAAATTTTATTTGTATTTTTATTATTTTTAAATATAAATAAACTATTTATTAATTTCATATTTTACTTATATTTTAAAAAAAATGTTAAAGCAATCTCAATCTAGATTTCTCCCAATCATGACATCATATACTTTTTTTCCCATATATAGTATACCTCTTGACACAATTATATACATTTTATATTAAAAAGATGAATTATTTTCATTGTAAATTTAAAATTAAAATAAAAAAGTTTTGATTTTGCATGCTCAATATGGGACCTTTACATATAAGCAAACTTAATAAATTATATTTGTCATATCCTTTCGACTTTTTCAAAGATACCAAAATAAAATAAAATTTAATAACAAACTTCTTGCTAATGTATTCCAAATACTGTCGGTGGGCAATCTATTTGTGAAGATTTAAAATAAATGATTAGACAAATCTCACATCTTAATCTCCACTTTAATACAATTGTATTAAACACAACCACTTGGCAAGTGGTTCTTTTCTTCCCTACTTTTGTCTTTGCACTAAAGAATATTCTTAGTTCCTCTCAACTCTAAATGATAGCTATGGTCCATCTTAGAATAGCTATTATATGGTAAGTTATTTTTTACCAAAATGGGCTTGTGCCCATAACTTAGTTTTATTTGCCCCATGCAGAACTTCTTTGTTTGACCCAAGACAATTAGATATAAAGTTCAAAACCGACCATCTTTAATGGTGGGGAAACATTTGCCCCCTTCTCAAGGTATCAAAATCTAGGTAAGAGAAAGATAGACTAATTCTCCATCCTTAAAATCCTTTTAACACTCCAAAGGGAAGTGGTTGAGATGCTTCCATTCATCCACATTTCATTATCATGATAATAAAATTGTATGTATGTTGAAATATATTTTTTGAAAGGGAACTTATAAGATTCTTATGTTTATAACAAAGTGTCAAATTTATTTTAAAATATTATATATACATTATTTATGATTTTCAATGATTAAACGATCTTTAATTAATTGGGTCTTGAAAGGGAACTCAAAAGATTCTTATGCTTGTAACAAAGTCTCAAATTAATTTTAAATCATTTATATATAAGTTAATTATGGTTTCCAATGATAAGATGTTCTTCAAACATTAATTTGGATACCTCTGTTATATTTAATGTTAGATTATATTAGCACACAACTATTATGTATTAAATCTAGATTAATATATACTTTATTTGTGTTCATCTTATTTATACTATTTGCATTAATGCTCACCACTAATACACATGTTTTAAAGTTATTTGTTAGGATGTTAACCTTGGTTTTGCGTGAGAAGAAATGTCAAATGTTTTGATTAAAGGGAGAATGATAAGTGAGGGGAAACTTACAATGAAGATTAGATTGTATTTGACCCTTTCAAATTAAGTCAAAGATTAAACTACTAACCATTAAAAAAAGCTTGGATTTTATTGAGATTATTTTTTGAGAAAAGTTCACATAAAAAATTTGTGTATAGAACAATAGGAAGCAACAATATTCTTCTACCTAGGAGAAATACAATGATATAAGTAATGAAGTCAATTGCTTATAACTTTCAAAAGGTTCCCATTAAAAATTACAAAATTATATAAGATCTTGAATTAGACATAAAATCAGGTTTATGATCTGTAAAGTATGATGAGTATTTCACACATGTAGCTATCAACTTAATATTTTATCTTGGTTTAAGGAGCATACATGAGTAAAATTTAGAGAAAAAAAATATAGAAAATTTTATGTGTATAAAAAATAAGAAGCAACAACATACCTCCATCCAAGAAAAATAAGATGATACTTGTGATGAAATGAGTCAGTTAAAACTCTTGAAAGGAGGAAGTATTAAATTAACTAATAAAAACAACATACAAAACAATATATAAGATTTCAATTGAACATAAAATTAGGATTGATGATCCATAAACTAGGATGAATATGTCATGCATGTAGTTGTTATCTTACACATTTATATCTTAGTTTTAAAGAGCATACATGACTACAAATTCTTAAACACTAATATGCAAGGAAATAAAACACAAAGAGAACAAAACACCATGAAAGAATACATTAAAAAATCCACTTTGGGTAAAAAATATAGCTTCTATATACAACTTAAATAAACTCCTACAACCCCATGTAAACACTCCCAATTCACTTCGCCTACCTCTACTTTTTAACAAAGTCTCCAAACTTAGACAAACTACTGTGTAGATTTATAATGTATTTGGGAGATGAAGAGACCAAGAAAAATATTCTAATAGAAAAATTTGAGAACTCTAATATCACTAGATGTGATAAATTATCATGAAAAATTTGTTAGTTCTAACAGAAAGAATTTCATTTTTTCTATGGTACAAATAAACTCATTGCATTAGAGATGAATTTACCATATGTTTATTCTTTCATTTATTGTTCTAACTAATGATTTCACCAAAGTGGATTGAATGCTAAGTTTTTGGCCTTCTCTCTTATCAAAACTTACATTTTTATGTCCCACTCCTTTTAATACATTTTCTAGCACTCAAGAGACTATCGTTATTTTAAAAACATATCATGAAATACAAAAACTAGATCCTTTACAAGTCAAACCTCCTCAATACAAATGATTTTTTGTCCCTAAAATCTATAGATACTCAATAGGCGAGGGTGTAACAACCAATTAATTGATGGCATGTATGCCATATTTCATTTCAACCTAATATAAACATAAGCCAAAACCTAGTACACCCATATCTAATTGTCCATTTTTTTATAAAAGCGTGTTGTTTGAACATGGAGGAACATGTACAATATTGGTTTTTCTAAAGTAAGAACACTAGTGTTGCAACTCATTTTATCATGAAGATTTAAGATCTTCTCACGTTGCTCTTTTCCATAGTATGCGTGCAACATGAAACTCTTTCCATTCTTGATGATGAGGTAGATATTTCTCCTCCTATAAAACTACATTTCAATCATACAAATATAGGCTCCCAAACACAACATCACAAATATCTATAGGGACAACATCAACCACTTTTTCATCAATAAAATTAGAACTAACTAAAAACATCAATTCACATTGTTTACTAATTGTCATATGAGCACCTTCTTTGATCCAACCCAAACCATAGGGCTTAGGGTGTTGAAAATTTACAAGTCCAATTTTAATCACCAAATCTTGAGCAATAAAGTTGGTTTGAGAATGTAATTCAAATAATGCATTGACCTTAACACCATTGCATAAATTTTGATGTTAAGAAATGTTATTTTAATGAATAAACTAACATTTCTAGTACTACAAGAAAGATGGTAATCTACCTCTAAAGTATATTCAATCTTCTTACTCTTATTAATTAATACATTATTTTAATGTATTAAAGGCATATATTGTTTCCTTCTAAATGAAAATTCTAACCAAAAGACTCTTTATACCCATACTTCCAATAATGATCATAATTCACAAATTTATTTTTAGAGCTTGTGGATTCACCTTCTTAGTCATGGATTAGCTCTATTTGTCTTAGAAGAGGATGGATAACTATCTACTTAAATATGATTTGAGCATGTGAAAATGTTTCATGAATTTCCATTATTTTAGAAAGAAAAATGGACCTTAAGAGATGGTTATAAACACATACTATGTATTTAATTAAGATCTCACCATCTTGTACATATTTACCCATATATAGCCCTTGTATAAAATTCACTAGTGTATTCTTGTACACAATTTTCACATTTATTTTTTGAATAATTGCCATTCCATATATTTTTCCCATTTATTATAATACGATAAAATTATTTCCTAGGCAATTTCTTAAACTATTCCCATGAAATTATTGAAGCTTGTTTCTTTATTGTCATATAATAAAGATAATTTTAAACTAGGTTAGAGCATTCTTTGCTAGCACCAACCTAGAAAAGGAAATATTTTTGTCAAATAGAGAGAGTAAATGTATGCTAAAATAGACCTCTAATTAAGAAATACAAATGTCAAGCTTCTTTACATCCACATCACTTTTGGATGATTTAATCCCAACCTTAGCCTCTACTTTGAATAGAGGTTTACTTGGTAGCCTCTTTTCACACTTTTAAGATTCTTTATTTATTGGAATTAGCATTGCCTAAGTTTTTTGCCACTAAGAATTACTTAAGCATGTCCCTTGAATGAAATATAAATATATTTAGAATATATTTAAGATTTGAAGAGATTGATAAAATATGTCAAGAATTGGAAAAAATAAGTGGAGTTTCAGATTCTCACATATTATTGTGATGAATTTATTATTTCTAATAGAGAAGCAATTTCATTTTCATTGTGGCATTCACACTTTCACTATCTACTATAATTGATTATTTTACCAAATTGAGAAAAAATAATTAGTTTCTAATCTTCTTATTCCTACCAAAAACTACATTTTGATGTCCTGTGCAATCTTATATGTTTTCCACTACTCAAGAGACCATCATTTTCCCAAAAATGTGTCATGAAGTATATAAAATAGATTCTATATGGATTATTTGAATTTGAACTTAGGATCCAAAAAAGAATTTAATATTTGGCTTCTTATTGTACCATTGATGGATAATTATTGGAGGGTGAAGGCACTCAAATTTCTATCTCATCATCTCTTAAAATAACCAACATAGTAATCCAAGTTTTGAAAAAATAGGTCCATATCTAAATGTTTCTTTAACACTAATCTAGAAACCTCATTGGTTTTGACAATATATTTTTATGTTATAAGAGAATGTGGGTAGACTCCCCATTTGGAGAGTGTAAATCCCAATTCAACCCAAAAATAAATACTTTCTCTTTGGGGACAACCCTACTCAATCTAGTGGAGGGATATTGTTGTAAAATAGGGTAAACTAATATAAATAAAAAATTATTAATATAGTATCAAATATAATCATACCATTGTTTGATTAACCACGAAATTAATGTGCGGATGTATAAATCAACAAATAAGAAATAAAAAAATCATAAGATTCAAACATGTGACATTAAATATACATGGAGATATACTTTTGAGAAAAAAATTACATCACAAAAGAGAGCACAAGTCTATATTATTATTTAAACTACTACACATTAAGTACCCACCCAATAACGAAGACGATGCTCCACGTTCCTATCTAGTTCCTAGGAATAGGAAAGTGATATAAGTGAGCTCTAACTAATTTGTAACTCCTACCATCATACTCAACCTTCTTGAATTATATTATAGCTACTATTTCAAGTTGACTAAGCTAATAATAATAAAATAATTTCTCAATTGCATGGGCATCCAAGTACCATTCTAAGGAATTTGGAGATGCAACTTTATACATTAGGATCACAATTAAATATCACTTTATCCTAACAATTACAACATCTAATACTAAGATTAGCTTGGTCTCAAAGTTTATAAAGAATAGAAACTTGAGCGCACAAACCTTAGTGTTATCAAGCCCTGCTTTATTTAAAATGATATTTATTAAATTTAGGGTCATCTCATCCATGATTCAAAAGATATTACAAATACAATGATCATGTAAATGAGCTCATTGTAAGGGGATTCCTTATTAGAAACACAAAGCTAAAGTGAAAGTTCTTTAAATTTCATTTCCTACAACTATCTACAAGATAAAATAAAGAGAAACAACTAAAACACAGATATCCAAGAAAAATTTGTTAGAAAGAGACATATGAGATTCAAAATGAGTTTCCCAATATTTCCAAGAATGTGCCTTTAATCCAACGATGAAAATATATGTTCCAATCCTTGACATGTTTGTGGTAGCCATCACCCTCCCCACTCATTGATTACCAAATATTCATATTTTTAAATATACAAAGGAGATCTAAAGGTTGGTCCCACAATGATTTTAGGGAGAGGGTAAGTGGAAATACTCCCTACCACAAGTTAAAGCTATCCCATTCATTGAGACGATAAATGACCTTCAACAAAAATAAGAGCTTCTCAATGCCTTTGTTAGACATGAAGTTTGCAATATATTTAACTTTCATGAAATACTATTTAAAGGAAATTATCTCAAGAAGTGATGAGAAATAAAATGAGAGTCCTCTATGATTTTACATAACTTATAGTCTAACACTGCAAAACATGTTCATACCTTGAATGATAAATGATATTGGATTTAACTTGTAAGCTATTGTACAATAGATAAGTGGCAATATTGAAGCCTTCTGATATGAAAAAAGTCTCTAATTTATTATTTATTATGCTTTTTCGGAAGAAATAACCTCCCTTGAAAAATTGGCCTAAGGAGGATTGAACCACAACTCTAGCTCTTGATTGGCTAGGTTTACATCATGGCACACCATAAAACTAGTTTTAGGAAACCCTTCATAAGTAACCACCTCAAAGTAACCTTATGTTTAATTTTGTTGTTGCTTACCCCATTAATGTTAATACATAATTAATAGTGTTATATATAGCCACATGTACATATATGTATATGTGTATATATGTTTACTTGTGTATATATATGTATACACATATATGTGTGTGTTTATATATATGTACAAATTATTTTAGAGGAATTAGTCAGTATTATGTTGGAGCCCCACCCTTAGAAGAAACATATATTTATTATCATATCATCCTTAGTAGATCAAACAACAAAATTTATCAATAATACCACAAACTATGAACACTACAAAAAATTAAAAATATTAATAAGAGTTTCCTTTTGAAAAGTACCATTTTCTTCCTAACTACTCCAATTGCTAGACAATTCAAAATTGTAGCTATTTTAAAATGTTAGATCAAGGTACTTCCATTCTCTTATCTTGGCCTCCCACTCTTTGTGGGGAATGCACTAGAGAGTGTTTGGGGTGGTTTGTTGGATAGGTTCTAATTAAAGCTTACTAGTTGGAAATGAACACTTAACTACCTTCCTAAAGTTGGAAGACTTGAGGTTGAGCACATGGAAACTAAGAGAATATTAGACTCATTGAAATACAACAACATGAGGAAGAGAGATGAAGAAAATACCATATTATACATCTTAGAGTAGGTGATTAAGGAAACAAAGGAAAAACTAAATAAAGTCTTAGAGGTCATTATTTGCACTATCAACAATAGTAAAATAGGGCTAAAAATATTGAATAAAAGACTAAAGAAGATGGATGGAGACCTTATTCATCTCTATAGGTTGAAATAAATGATAAGGTCAAACCCAATACTAGGAGTAGAGGAAGCAATCTAAAAAATGAAAGAACTAAAGAAAAGGATTTGCAAGAGTTTCATCAAGCTATATATCTTTTTTATAGTGAGGAGTTGGATGCCTTAAGGCCTTAAGGAAGGTCTATTAGCCTCTATGTCCATGGTTTATTTCTTTATTTTGTTTGTAGTCTTACTTGAACATTGGTTTACTACATACATTATTATGCTTATGATTAGTTGATCCTTTGCTGACATTTTGTTATAATTAGGTTTTAGGATCCCTATAAAACCCATTTACTCTTTCATAAAAAAATGTATTAATAAAAGTTAAAATAATAAAAGGCACATATTTCAAATATGTGATCATTTATCTCCTCAAAGAAACTAACTACATCACCTTCACACCACACCCCATCACTCATGTCTTCTTAGCGGTTCATCTCTATGCTCCATATATTCCACCCATGCCATTAAAATAAACATTTGTATACATATTACTTTGGAATGTTTTATATAGTGAAGAAAAATATATTCCAACGATTATGAATGCAATAGTGGGCCTTGAAAATGGAACCACCACAAAAAAAAGTATTGTGTAATCAATACCAACTTCTAAACACCCATTATGAAGAGATAGTCACAACCTAGCTAGTAATTTTCCAACATCACAATAGTATGGATTGAGTACTCCAAAATCATGGGATAGCTCCTCAATTTCCACTTGATGATTCACAAAAGAAACCAATAATTTCATCAACTCTACAAACCCTAAACCTTTTACTACTTTCCAACACTTACTTTCTTGCTAGGATATTGAAGCCCCTCTACATTTTTTGCAATCTACATGTCACCAAACTAGTTTTATAGAAACATCATTAGTACGTAGACTCTACATTCTATATCTAAAACAAATCATTAAAGATTAATGACAAACTTTCCATTGAATGTATCCTTTTTCTTATTTCGTTCCTCCAAACCCACATCACCCATAACTCTTCTAACAAACCCTACAAATACATTCAATTCATAATTAAAAATACACCTTAATATACTATTTGATACATGACCTTGATTCTTAATGCCCTTTTCCTTTCCTTTATTTATATTGGTTATCCGTACTTGTAATCATCAAAGTGAAACCACCACTAACAACGAGCCCACCCAAAAGAGAAAATGCTAAAAGCTATATACCTTGTTGAACCAATACTTGAGGTAACTATGTAGAGGCTTAATGTCAAAAAATACTAAGTAGCCTTTCCTTCTTATGAGAGACCATATTCTCCTTAAGCTTACAAGAGCTAAGAAAAATACCAATCTACTAGACAACCTTACAAGAATCATGATTACAAAACATTACTTCACCATATAGAAAATCTTCTCCATACCAAGTAATATTAGCAATTTGTAACACATTCCATTGACAATCCCACCTTTAAAATAAAATGAGAATCACTAAAAATGAAATTCCATACTAAGGATGGATCATTCTAAATAGCATCATACTACCAAGATCATAGAATATGAAAATTTATATGTCTATCAAGGTCTCTCCGAGTATGAGTAACATGGGTATAAATAATAATGGGGTTTCTTGCCTGTGCCCATATTAGCTAAGTAGTTAGTTGTTATATTCAAACTTCTTCAATAATGAAGAAAATTAAGATTGGTAAAATTCTTTTTCAAACCCTCCACCTCTTTAAAAAATCATTAAACAACAACTAAAATTAAAGGTCTTTTAAGAGCATTTTTCACTATCAAAGAATCTCCTCTACTATCAATTTTTTAAAATTACATTTTACTGCTACTTTGATGCCTAGTATCACATCTTTCTACTCTACTTCATTTATTTTGCTCCAAAAAAATAAAGAACTTCCATATATGAATCTACCATTTGAGTCTCAAAATAAAACTTCAACATACTAATTATGGATTTCATTTAGATTTTCTATCAAAGTTTAATTTTACATAAGCTTTTGTAAGTAGATTCTAAAATTCCTTTTTTATATCCCTATCACCCTTCTTATTCACTTTCTCAACTCTTCCATATGTACTACCTTTTATCCTTTGAACAAGAACATACATACATATACACATACATACACACATATTTATATACATGTATATAATATGATACTTTTACATATATAATATGTTATTTATTCTCCACTTGAATTTATAAATAAAATTTAATTTAAAAATGAAATAATATAAACACAAATAAAATTTAATAATATAAATTTTATATCAAAAATAATATTAACATTAAATTTTTCAAAAGAATAGATAAATATTTGTCTCATAATATTTAATATAGAGCTAACATCTCTCATGATTCCCAAAACATTGAGTATTTATCACTCCTTCAAATATTCATTATTGTTTTAGTTCCACATGCAAGGTTAAAACTAATCCTCCATATTACAAAGAAAATGATCCTAAAATTCTTTACTAGAAAAAAAATGTAGAAAAATAATCAATCTCTTAATGTATTTTTGCTTGCCAATTGTTAATTGTAAGAACGTGTCACATTTATAACACACTTGTGAACTCTTCGAGTCAAATTTAACTTAAATATTGGCTTAATATTAAATTCGTTTATATCTTTTTATGAAGTTATTTACAGATATAGTAACATGATATGAGATGGAAAATGGTTGAAGGTTTTTTTTAATAAATACTTGGTTTTAAAGTTATAATATGAGATATTTATTTTATCAAATTCATTTTCGGATTGAATATAATGTTAATTAGATTCTAATTTAGAATATTACATTTTTTGATGTCATATTTTTTAAAGTCAATTATATTTATGTATTTAAATAATAATTTTTATAAATATTTAAAATTTATGTAATTTAAAAAAAAAAAAATTGAATTTTTTTATTTAATTATATATATCTAAGTAATCTTGACAAAAGTTTTATGTAAAAATTAATCTATTAAAATTACTAAATTGGTCTAATCTTTGTTTTTAAATATAAATTAATAGTGTGTTGCTTACACATAAGCTTTTTTTTTTTATAATCATTAATGATTAATTAAGTTTGATTTTTTTCCATTTAATATGTTTATAATTTATTTATATAAAAATTATATAATGTGTTCCAATAAGTGGATACTTTGTTGTTTGAAATTATAATGGTATTAAGAGAGATTAAATTAAATTGTCATATATCACCAAGACACTTATTATGATCCTTCAAGTGAAATTATAAATACTAAATAGATCCTAACCACTATATAAGACAAGCAAAAATGTACCATAAATTAAAATAAAATTCAATGTAACGTAGTCCAAAACCTACCATCTCTTCCATATATTTGGAAGGAAATATTTAAAAGAAAATTGTGCATTTTACATCAACGTTTATGAAGTTTATAGAACAAAATGTTTCAAAAAAAAGCGACCCTCCATACCTTATTGTATGACCAAATTCTAGGGTGTAAAGATTTGAGCAAAAATTGTCCAATAACATTATAGGTGAGACAAAAAACATGTTACAATTATAATACCTCATGTTCACTACATATGAATAAAACCAAACAAAATCTATCAATTCATTTGGATTAAGTACTACCCAAAATTCTATAGCTTTGTCATGTTAGATCAATGAATTGTAGAAGTTGATAAATCCATAACTAATCACATTGAACTTGCTTTCCATAATCGCTCAAGCGTTAAAAAATTAGTGATATATCAAATTGTAAATAAGAAGTGGACCATTCGAAACAAGATATACAATTTTAACCTGCATCCTTACCAGTGATCATCCTTAACATGATATGACTGTTCTGAGTTTTTCTTCTTTCTTTCTTGAAATAAAAATTAAATAATTCTTAAAACCTTTTATTTTCATATATATAACCCATACAACATTGTATAATTATTTATAATTTTAAAGCATTCAAATATTTATAGTATATGTACACTCACATTAGAGGTTGGTAGCACCAAGCATGGACTAAACTTTTAATAGAACATTTCCTTCCCAAATCTAACAACCCCCTACATACTAAGTAGGTGCCCTCTTCTATAATAAAAATAAGGCAAATTATATAATGTAAAATATGTTAACGTCATCCCCAGTTTGGGCGTGGAAGATAAAAAAAGATATTTTATTCTCATGCCTCTTAATAGTAAACGCCTTAAACGTGGAGGAATGCATGAAATCATTAATGATTAAATCGCTTCCGTAGTCAATAAAATGATTAAAAAGATGGGAAAGCGCTGTCGGTGCTCAGTAGGTAGGCTTCCTCGAATTTCACCAACTCTGAGCTTGTGAAAATCATACTAAATATGTACAAGCTAAGCATAAGATTGAGAGAGAGAGACATGGCACCAACCATTATGCTTATTAGACTAAGCTATCAGCATATTTTTAATTGAAATGGTGAAATTTGTATACCTTATTATATTCACCATTTACTTTGTTTTGATTTAGTTTCAAGTAATGATTTGGTGCAGGTATATAATGACAAATAGAATGATCTTTATGTAAAGTTGAGTTTATTCTTTTGGTTTATTTATTCATATTTTTATATACTTTGTTTTATTTTATTTATTTATATATTTGTCTCGTTTTCTTATTTATCATATTTATGCATGCATCTACATCTATTAAGTGAATTTGACCATTACCTCATTTTGGACAAGTTTGTGGTCATGGAGTAACTTTACAGTTGTGATATGTTCACTTCTATTTTAAAATTCAAAATTCAAAATTTGCTTACTCCACACCTTCACCCTTCTACCTTTAGCCAACTACACACATGTTTAGCACAATTTGATGCTACATAATAATATTCATATTTTTATAAACTTAGTCTTATTTTATTCATTTGTACATTCGTCTCATTTTCTTATTTATCATACTTATGTATGCACCTACAAATCTATTAAGTCATTTGTCATCTAGATTTGACCATTATCTCATTTTGGACAAGTTTGTGGTCATGGGGTAACCTTGCAGTTGTGAATATGTTCATTTCTATTTTAAAATTCAAAATTCAAAATTTGTTGAGTCTAAACTTTCACCCTTGTACTTTTAGCCATCTACACACATGTTTATCATAATTTGATGCTACATATAGTATTTAAAAATATTGAATGTATTCATAATGATCATTAAGTGTTCAAGTCTTAATCAAGCAGGTTTACTCCTAAACTTTGGAGCAAATTGAGTGCTCAGATATGAAAATCAAAAGTTGATTTTGATACTCAAGTGCTAGCCTGGAAGATTTTGCATTGCAAACTTTTGGTTGGAGATAGATTGAGATCTATAACGGTTCAGCTAGCTAATTGCCCTTATTGCTTGCATATTGAAAACATGAAACACATATTTTGGGACTGCATTTATGTCAAGAAACAATGGACAACAGTTTTTAAAATGTTTCCTGCTATTTTCCTTCATGATTTAGACTGGAAAGAAGCCTTTTTGGGCTTGGGTTTGTAGAATAATATTATTGTTGATTCTATTAGACAAATTATTTTGAAGCATATTTGGAAGGCTAGATGTTCAACTATTTTCTCTAATAATTCTTATCATGCAACTGCAACGTTAAGGCTTTACTCTGACATCCTTTTTCAGGTGGCTTTTTTGTTTTCACAACAACAGGTTTTATGCAAGAAGAATCCAAAGGCCATGGTTCAACTACAACAAATTAAAGATCAAGTTCTTTAGTTCCAGTTTGATAACAAGTTTTGTCATTATAAAGTTATACAGTATATGAAATGATTGTTTGTAGTTGGTTTGTTTGTGCTACTTGTGTTAGCTTTGTTGGCTGAGTTGTGCCTCTTTGTTACTTGTGTCAATTTTTTTTCTCCTTGCCACATATTAGTAGCTTTTATTCTTTGTAATATGCTTTGTTTCAATAAAAAAAAAGTCTTAATCAAGCATTCTAGAGCATTGGAGTAATCAATAGTGACCTTTCAATTTGGTGCAATAAAAAATGTAAAAATATACTTAGGCACTTACTACTAGTTTTTCATCTTGTTGAATTTATGGGGATTGATTTGGGAGAACTTTCCTTCCTATGACTAATTGACAACCCTTTAGGTATTTTTAAATATCATCAAGTCTTTAAATATATAGGAAGAGTTAAGTGAAAGGTTGCATTTGAAATTATTGCTTGCAAAACATTATTAATTTCAAGGATGAATCTAATAACAAGTATACATCTACAATTGATGAATTTACCCCAAACCTATGAAACTATCGTTTGACAAAGTATAAATCCAATGTAGACTTCTAGGTATTTCACCAACAAAGAGGCATAATTTCTAGGTTTACATTAGGTAGATTCTAAAATCTCATCCATGTGATCTTCATTTTTCTATTATCAAGCTAAGTATCATTATCCACCTCATTTAATTTTCAAAGCATATTCTCTAATTTACCAATCTCAAGTACTTCTATTTTTAGTTAACTTAGATTGATTATGCTTATTTGATTACATTTACTTAATTAGCCTAGCTTAACCCCTTAAATAAACATCCCAACCTTTTTCTATGGTTTTACATTACATTAGTGTTTTTAGATCAACATTTTTTTTGAGATTACATCTTATTTCATATAGAGATCTTCCTTTACATCCTTATACTTCCTTGATACATCTCTTTCTATTAGGGTTTATGTGCTTTAATTGTAATAGCCTTTTCACCCATCCTACCCACCCTTGGCTATGATATTATGAATCCATTTTCATATCTAATACAACCATCTATATTTTTTATTTTTCAATTTGAAAGTAGGCATTTGAGCTTTATTTTCACCTCCTTTATTTATGCTACCTAGACCCAAACCCTAGCATGACCTAAATCAATGATAATAAAGTCTTTAATATTATAATGCTCATAATAAGAACAATGAGGAGTACAAAGATGATGCTCATGTGGATAGTCAATATTTTGCAAATGAGTTGGCTAATTTGGTTAATATGAAGAATCTTATATAACCAATGCATATATTTCATGATGTGGTTACAATTGCAAGTGATTTTTTCTAAGCTTACTTCTTCTATAGTGATTAGTGCATCTACTTCTATTTTCATTTCTACCATATATCCATCTTCTACCATTACTTGACCTCCTACCACTACTCATCTGGATAGTACCATGACCACTAGTGCTCCACCATTTAGTATATTCCCCTTCTCTAGTTATCTTCCACCTTACGATCTAGCTCCTAGATATGCACCTCTCATAATTCCCACTACCCACATGATATACTACACTTCTATACTTCTTTCATCTACTACTATTGAACCTATTTTTATCCCACTTTGTCAACCTACTTTTATACCCTATACCACATCCCATTCCCTAAAGACCCTTAAGTACCTTTCCTCTTCCATGCCTTTATCCAAATCCATTACTTCACCTATTACTCTTACTATCAATACATACATCCACACTCCTACTAATTCCCATTTAGTCACAATGCCCTCCTCTAGCTTAGATGCACTATTTTACAAAATATATCAAGTAGAAAAGTGAAAGGATGCAAATCCTACCGATAGTGATGAATTGAAGGATGCTATCTACACACACCACTATTTTGTGATATTGTGATATGCCCATTCCCTATGCGATTTGTGTCACCTCAATTTTCAATGTATGATAGAAAAGGTGACTCTATTACACATCTTAGATCTTATACAATTGTATGTATATACTTTATTTATGGGGATGCATTGTTAACAAAGTTATTTCCATGCACTTTGAATTTTTTTTCTATTGAGTGGTTATTTTCACTTCCTTGAGGCCTATTCATTCATTTGATGATCTCACTAAAGTGTTCTTAAAGCAATTTGAAGTTAATATGGACATTAGAGTAATAGTTACTAATGTATTTAAGTGTTCCCAAAGATCTAATGAACACATTAGTTATTGAATCATTTGATTTCAATCTTTGTGCTCTTAGTTGATTTCTCCTTTTCATGATTTTAAAGTGTAAAATATTTATTTTGGGGTTAATTAAACCAACACAAACTTGTGTTTTTGATTAGTTTTGATACCAAATTTCTTGCATGTAATGCATTTAAATATGGATCATCAAGTCAAAAAAAATATCTCTTCTAAGTATAAAATATCAAAATTATTTTTTTAAAGTGTCGTGATATGAAGGAAAATGTGAATCAAATTGCTAATACTTATTTTTTCCTTCTTTTAAATAAAATAATTCTAAGAAGTTCACTAAGCACAAAGAATCCATGGATTTCCTACTTCAAATTTTGTTGAGTGCTAATCTAATTACAGTCCCTCCCATCCACCCATCAATTGAATACCACTAAACCACTTCCTATGTCATACAATGATCAAGAATTTTCTATTGTAGAGTTAAAGGGCATTATACACACCTTTCTTTACTTTTAAACATAAGGTACAGGGTATTATTAGTAGGAAGATAATTAAAGTTAACAAGGTTGATGAAAATGGAATTCCATTAGTTTCATCCCCTGGTCTAATTTATCAATTAATCTATACATATATTTACCCAAGTTATTCACATGATGTCAAGATACATGGATATAATTTTTGCATGGGAAATATTGAGTCTAAGGTTACATCTTGTTCCCCTCCTATGCCACCATTGATTACATTTTTTATGAAAATATCTCACAAATAAATTATTATGGTATGTTATGTATAGAGTAATTTTAAGGGTTCAACATTTGTTGAGTTCCTTGTTTTTTATTAGGAGGAAAAGTAGGTTTTGATGGGACCCGAAACCCATTACAATGAGGTTTTGAAGGGACCTAAAACCTTGTCATAAAGAATGCTGCTACAAATATGAAACACAAACTGACACAACCAAACAACAACAACCATAAAGAGAAAAAACAAGACAAAATGAGTAGCACAAGAAAAAAGATTTAAAGGGACCTTAAACCCTTTACAACCATATTACAAAAGGGACTAAAAACCATTAATTGAACTTGATCACAACCTATATCATCCAAGCATCAACAAACCAACCACTCAGCACAACCAATGTTGAGCCAAAGAGAACAATAACCTTAATGTAGTATAACACCAAAATATGCCTACATCTCAAAAGGTCCAGCACATCCAAAAAGTCCACCTTAAAAGGGATTTCGGATTGCACAACATAAGTCAATGAAGCATAAAAAAAACCTACAACATCCCACCCAACTAACCATCCCAACCTCCACCTTTAAGGGAGATGGCTCCCCTCTATTTAAGAGAGGATGAAGTGAAACCCCTTACCACCAAAACCACTTCTCTCTTGCCCATACCAACACCACCTCAATAGGGACCAACATAAGAGCAAAGAACTTTCCATCAACTTAGCATCATCCACCTCTGTAGGAGCAATCTCCACCTTTAAAGAAGACCACAACTGAATGACTATTCAATATTTGTATGGAAAAAATATTGCTTACCACTCATATTAGAGATAAAAATTATGTACATTATGGGATGCCAATAAAAATAACATTAATATTGAATTTCATTATTTAAACTTGAGAGTTGGAACTAAAGAGTTGTATGTTTATGTCATGTGATGTCATCCTCTAATATATTTTGTGCATTACTTATTTTGCACCATTGTGCTAACTTTGTTCTTGACTAAAAAGTGGTGACAATTTGGAGTGCTCATTATAAACCAATGCCTAATTCTAACCACTTTTCACATTTGTGCAAACACCAAAATATGTATCTCATGAAAGAAATGGTGTTATACAAGATAAATCTTGATGAGTTAAAAAGAATTGGAAAAAGATTAGATAAAGATTTTTTAAAACTATAAAAGTCTAAAGTTGCACAACTAAAGATTAATATTCAAAAAAGTCTTGATATATACATACCTTTTGGTTATATTTATAAGAAAAAATTCATACAAATATCAAATATAAATAAAAAAATTAAAGAAAAATACAAAGAAAGTAAAAATTATACCAAGTGTTTATTTGCATGCCCAAAAGACTACATGTAAATTAAAATAAGTTTAGAGCATCAAAAGAGTATCATTACCATAAAATAAAAATAAATAATGAGTACGAAAATAAGTATCTAATTTCATACCTATTGAGTACATGTTTTCACCAAGCACATGGGAACATCAAGATAAAACATACATTATTGAGAAAGCAAACATAAAAGAGAAAAACAAGAGAAAAACATAAGAGAAGAAAAATTAGATGATGAATTTTAGAATAATGATGATCTAATATTTGATAAGATCAAGATAGAAATATCCAAGGTGGTACCTAGGAATCAATTTGTACAATTATTTATGAACACTAATATAATATATATTTATATATACTTGTATATTAGATTTAATTAGTTTTCCCTTTTCAATTTCCTACCTTATCTTCTTTTGGATTATCTATTTTAGGCCTTAGCCTTTTTTATTGTACCTATATAATTGTGCCCATTTTTATATACACCTATTTCACCTTATGTATTTATTTCATGAATTTATCCTCCTCTTGCAAGGCATTGTTGGTTTCACTTTACCTTTCATCTTTCACTTATACTTAACTTTTTCACTTTTTTTATTCCAAATTTAGGCTACTTGATATTTTTCATTGTTTATCCTTTTTCCATAGATAAATTTATGCTCATGATTTTTAGCTATTACATTATTATATCATGAATTTAAGAGCTTATTTCATTGATTTTTTTAGTATTATATCATGAATTTTAGAGTTTACTTATTGATTTCATATTGAGATATCATACTTCCTAGAGAAATTACTTATTAAATTCATATTGCTATATTTTAAAGGAAACAAAGGTGAAAAATACACTTCCTACACTAATCTATGAGAGGAGGTATATACAAAAATAAATCATATAGTTATAAGGAAATAAATACAAGAACAACATACCATAATAAAATTATTTACATGGGGAAAACCTTTATAGGAGAAGAATCCCATGCTCCAAAGAAAATCACCAATAAGAGATTTTTTAGGATTTTTGGTAGCATAACAATACCTACAAAAAAAACTATGAAACTTCCATCTCCAACATCCTATAAATAGGAAAATAATACATAAAATCATTAAATGGTAACTAGAAAACCATGAGCTTAAACCACCCAAAATATGACATCTAGATCCTTAATAAAATACAACACCCAAATTGGGCAATATGAGTCTATATACCAAAAATAACATATTCCTTCCACCTACCATAAGCTTGTCATAATCCACTTACCGACTTGGGTTCTCTATTTTGGCTTGATTATCTCCATTCAAAGATGTTTTGTAATGTATCATAATATGCATCATAAGTTTTCAACAAGTGCTACTCCTTCTTATAACTCTTTTATGTGTCATGGATGTTCTTACATTTCTAATGTGGCATGCCCAACTCTTCGAGGCCAAATTTTTTTATTTGATAAGTCGATTGAGTTCATTTTTTTCAAATTGGAGATCCAAAATAGTTCCATATATTTATAATAAATTTAATTTGATAATGGCTCATTTTAACATTTTTAAAGCCAAAAGTGACCTCTATAGCCTAGAAGTTGAGTTTTTATATTCTACAACTCAAAAATTGTATTTTTTTGTGTTTTTAAAATTAGGATGCAAGGTTAGAAACATTTCCTAATATTCTCCCATATTTCAAAGACCTCTAAAGAGAAAAGGGAGCACCAACAATATCAACTAATTCATTGTGGTTAAGAGGCCCACAAACTCACAACACTACCTAAACTTCTCGATGCTCACTAATTTCATCAATGCATTTACAACATTCTACAAAGTGTCAAATTTTTGCATCACCACCCTCTCATACTCCACCATGTATCAAATAAATTGGTACTAGACATCAATATGGTTCATAATTGAATGAAAGGTTGAGTTTTTTGATAGATAAATGATACTTTAAGTATCACACTATATTGATGTATGGAATTGAACTAAGTATGGCGTTGTTGCGTAGTGTAGAGGTTGTGTGGGCTAGGGTGCGAAGGCCCTAACAATGCTTGATTTTTATTTCCTTGGCATCTTGGCTATGGTGCAGTGGATTTTGGGTGTGGTTTCTATTGTGCATGCAAGCAGGGGGATTGTTTGGTGGTGTAGGGGCTTTATTTTCTTGTTGGGAGGGTTTTTCTTTTGCGAGAGGGGACAATGCTCATTTTTGTCTTTCTTTTGGATGTGTAGTATGTTGTATGCTTGGTAAAGGGTGATGAGGATGTATAAGGCCTTTGTTATATCTTTATTTCGGCTATGGATGCAAGCGAAGCTTTTGGGTATAAAGCCTACATGGATTTTTGAGCTTCTCTTGGTGCGAAGTCACCATCTTCTACAATGAGGGTTGTTGTGAGTAACTTGTTTAACATGATTCAAGGGTGGGAATTTTTTCTTCATTTGGTGACCCTCAAACCCCAAAAATTAATGATTTCTTGGAGAGTAAAGATAGGCCAATTTTGGTAATCCAACTAGAGTTAATCACTAAGGATGTTGAGTATTTTTCAAATCAGGCCTTGATATGCAAATTCATGGGAACGTGCATCTCGCTTGCATTCTTGGAGTCATGGGATTAGTAGAATTGGACTCTAAAGGGCGAAATGGAAGTGATTCTATTGGAAAATAGCTATTTTATGGTTTTTTCAACTGCATGGCCGACCACAACAGAGTTTTTGAGGGTGGGCCTTATTTCCACAACTAGATTGGTTTATTCATCAAGCCTTGGCACATTGATTTTAACCCATCAAAGGAGCTCCCAAATCATTTTCCTATGTAGGTGTATCTCCCTTGGTTCCCAGTTGAGTATTGGCATAATGACATCTTGCAAATAGTTGCTCTGCTTCTAGGGAAGCCAATGGGTCCTTCTCAATAAACATAGGATAGAAAGGTATTTGTATTCATATTTTTATATACTTTGTTTTATTTTATTTATTTATATATTTGTCTCGTTTTCTTATTTATCATATTTATGCATGCATCTACATCTATTAAGTCATTTGCTGTCTGAATTTGACCATTACTTCATTTTGGATAAGTTTGTGGTCATGGGGTAACTTTACAGTTGTGATATGTTCACTTCTATTTTAAAATTCAAAATTCAAAATTTGCTTACTCCACACCTTCACCCTTCTACCTTTAGCCAACTACACACATGTTTAGCACAATTTGATGCTACATAATAGTATTCCCATTTTTATAAACTTAGTCTTATTTTATTCATTTGTACATTTGTCTCATTTTCTTATTTATCATACTTATGTATGCACCTATAGATCTATTAAGTCATTTGTCATCTGGATTTGACCATTATCTCATTTTGGACAAGTTTGTGGTCATGGGGTAACCTTGCAGTTGTGAATATGTTCACTTCTATTTTAAAATTTAAAATTCAAAATTTGCTAAGTCTAAACTTTCACCCTTGTACTATTAGCCACCTACACACATGTTTATCATAATTTGATGCTACGTATAGTATTTAAAAATATTGAATGTATTCATAATGATCATTAAGTGTTCAAGTCCTAATCAAGCATTCTAGAGCATTGGAGTAATCAATAGTGACCTTTCAATTTGGTGCAATAAAAAATGTAAAAATATACTTAGGCACTTGCTTGTTGTTTTTCATCTTGTTGAATTTATGGGGGTTGATTTGGGAGAATTTGCCTTCCTATGACTAATTGACAACCCTTTAGTTATTTTCCTTCCTACCAATTCCCATTTAGTCACAATGCCCTCCTCTAGCTTAGATGCACTATTTTACAAAATATATCAAGTAGAAAAGTGAAAGGATGCAAATCCTATTGATAGTGATGAATTGAAGGATGCTAGACACACACCACTATTTTGTGATATTGTGATATGCCCATTCCCTATGTGATTTGTGTCACCTCAATTTTCAATGTATGATAGAAAAGGTGACTCTATTACACATCTTAGATCTTATACAATTGTATGTATATACTTTATTTATGGGGATACATTGTTAACAAAGTTATTTCCATGCACTTTGAAATGTTTTTCTATTGAGTGGTTATTTTCACTTCCTCGAGGCCTATTCATTCATTTGATGATCTCACTAAAGTGTTCTTAAAGCAATCTGAAGTTAATATGGACATTAGAGTAATAGTTACTAATTTATTTAAGTGTTCCCAAAGATCTAATGAACACATTAGTTATTGAATCATTTGATTTCAATCTTTGTGCTCTTAGTTTATTTCTCCTTTTCATGGTTTTAAAGTGTAAAATATTTATTTTGGGGTTAATTAAACCAACACAAACTTGTGTTTTTGATTAGTTTTGATACCAAATTGCTTGCATGTAATGCATTTAAATATAGATCATCAAGTCAAAAAAATTATCTCTTCTAAGTATAAAATATCAAAATTAATTTTTTAAAGTGTTGTGATATGAAGGAAAATGTGAATCAAATTGCTAATACTTATTTTTTCCTTCTTTTAAATAAAATAATTCTAAGAAGTTCACTAAGCACAAAGAATCCATGGATTACGTGCTTCAAATTTTGTTGAGTGCTAATCTAATTACAATCCCTCCCATCCACCCATCAATTGAATACCACTAAACCACTTCCTAAGTCATACAATGATCAATAATTTTCTATCATAGAGTTAAAGGGCATTATACACACCTTTCTTTACTTTTAAACATAAGGTACAAGGTCTTAATAGTAGAAACATAATTAAAATTAACAAGGTTGATGAAAATGGAATTCCATTAGTTTCATCCCTTGATCTAATTTATCAATTAATCTATACATATATATACCCAAGTTATTCACATGATGTCAAGATACATGAATATAATTTTTTCATGGGAAATATTGAGTCTAACGCTATATCTTGTTCCCCTCCTATCTCACCATTGATTACATTTTTTATGAAAATATCTCACAAAGAAATTATTATGGTATGTTATGTATAGAGTAATTTTAAGGGTTCAACATTTGTTGAGTTCCTTGTTTTTGATTAGGGGGAAAAGCAGGTTTTGATAGGACCCAAAACCTATTACAATGAGGTTTTGAAGGGACCTGAATGCTGCTACAAATATGAAACACAGATCGACACAGCCAAACAACAACAACCACAAAGAGAAAAACAATCTGACAAAATGAGTTGCACAAGAAAAAAGATTTAAAGGGACCTTAAACCCTTTACAACCAAATTACAAAAGGGACTAAAAACCATTAATTGAACTTGAACACAACCTATATCATCCAAGCATAAACAAACCAACCACTCAACACAACCAATGTTGAGCCAAAGAGAACAATGACCTTAATGTAGTATAACACCAGAATATTCCTACATCTCAAAAGGTCCAGCACATCCAAAAAGTCCACCTTAAAAGGGATTTCAAATTGCACAACATAACTCAATGAAGCATCAAAAAACCTAGAACATCCCACCCAACTAACCATCCCAACCTCCACCTCTAAGGGAGAGGGCTCCCCTCTATTTAAGAGAGGATGAAGTGAAACCACTTACCACCAAAACCACTTCTCTCCTACCCATACCAACACCACCTCAATAGGGACCAAAATAAGAGCAAAGAACTTTCCACCAACTTAGCATCATCCACCTCTGTAGGAGCAATCTCCACCTTTAAAGAAGACCATAGTTGAATGACAATTCAATATTTGTATGGAAAAATTATTGCTTAGCACTCATAGTAGAGATAAAAATTATGTACATTATGGGATGCCATTAAAAATAACATTAATATTGAATTGCATTATTTAAACTTGAGAGTTGGAACTAAAGAGTTGTATGTTTATGTCATGTGATGCCATCCTCTAATATATTTTGTGCATTACTTATTTTGCACCATTGTGTTAACTTTGTTCTTGACTAAAAAGTGGTGACAATTTGGAGTGCTCATTATAAACCAATGTCTAATTCTAGCCACTTTTCACATTTGTGCAAACACTAAAATATGTATCTCATGAAAGAAATGGTGTTATACAAGATAAATCTTGATGAGTTAAAAAGAATTGGAAAAATATTAGATAAAGATTTTTTAAAACTATAAAAGTCTAAAGTTGCACAAGTAAAGATTAATTTTCAAAAAAGTCTTGATATATACATACCTTTTGGTTATATTTATAAGAAAAAAATCATACAAATATCAAATATAAATAAAAAAACTAAAGAAAAATAAAAAGAAAGTAAAATTATACCAAGTGTTTATTTGCATGCGCAAAAAAACATGTAAATTAAAATAAGTTTAGAGTATCAAAAGAGTATCATTACCATAAAATAAAAATAAATAATGAGTATGAAAATAAGTATCTAATTTCATACCTATTGAGTACATGTTTTCACCAAGCACATGGGAACATCAAGATAAAACATACATTATTGAGAAAGCAAACATAAAAGAGAAAAACATAAGAGAAGAAAAAATAGATGATGAATTTTAGAATAATGATGATCTAATATTTGATAAGATCAAGACAAAAATACCTAAGGTGGTACCTAGGAATCAATTTGTACAATTATTTATGAACACTAATATATTTATATATACTTGTATATTAGATTTAATTAGTTTTCCCTTTTCAATTTCCTACCTTATCTTCTTTTGGATGATCTATTTTAGGCCTTAGCCTTTTTTATTGTACCTATATAACTGTCCCCATTTTTATATACACCTATTTCACCTTATATATTTATTTCATGTATTTAGCCTCCTCTTGCAAGGCATCGTTGGTTTCACTTTACCTTTCATCTTTTACTTATACTTTACTTTTTCGCTTTTTTTATTCCAAACTTAGGCTACTTGATATTTTTCATTGTTTATCCTTTTTCCATGTTTAGATAAATTTATGCTCATGATTTTTAGCTAGTACATTATTAGTTCCTGCTGGTAGGAAGGCATATTTATGCATTCATCCGGAATGCATTTAATCGGCAACATGAACCAATCACATTTCACCATTTAACATATTGCTTTTTTTTTGTATAGTTTGAATTTGGAGAGCTATTTTATATATTGGAAAATTAGCATTTATCTATTTTTCTATTCGTCCGAGTAGCTTTATAAATCATTTTCATTTTAAAAATTTGGGAAAATGCGAACGCATAAATTGATTAAATAAATTTAAGCAAAGGCATAGTTTAAAAGGTGGCTAGAGGTAATAATCCATGAATCGATTAAATGCATTAAAATATCAAGAAAGCGCATAAATTGATTAATCAAAATTAAGCAAAGGCATAGTTTATCAAACTGGCGGGTAGACGTACGTGATGCATGAATAAAAATTAAATGCATTGAATGGCATTTGGCTCGAGGTGAAGGCGGTGGAATCGCTTGGAGGCCACGCGTGGCCAGGGTACTTTGGTCATTTAATATAGAGTTGAGTTACTTGGTATGCATTTCTATTACTTTGCGTGTGTTGTTTTTGTCTTCTGTAAGCGGTGTTCTGAGGGAGAGTTTTAGCGACTGAGCAGGATATGTTATAGTTGCAGAGTCCAGACCTAGAAACGAGTTATTTGAGGTGATAATTTGGTAATTTTCAGAGTTTCATACATTAAAACGCTGACAGTGAGAGACAAATTGCTTGAGGTCAGAAGAGGTAACTTTTCATTTTTTAGTCTATTTGATACAAGAAATGCAAATAGGGTTTCATAGTGCTTTAAGGCATTCATATACTTTGATTATAAATTCGTATTTTAAACTACTGTTGTATTGTTTATTCGAATTTCTTGTTGAAATGCAAAGGTTTCATCTGCGTTTGATAGGAATTATGTAGAAATCCTCTTGTTCATTTTACTTCATGCATGTGAGTCGACAGTGTGTTGCTTTGAGCTTTTTTGTTGTCATCAAAGCACAAAGGATAGAGGGGTTCTATTAAAAGTCATGGTTGTTGTCCTTGTAGGCATAAATCCATATATTAAACTACTTTTAGTATTATCTATTCAAATTTCTTGTTGAAATGTGAAGGTTTCATCTGCGTTTGATAGGTATTATGTAGAAATCCTCTTGTTCATTTTGCTTCATACATGTGAGCCCTGTAGAGTTTGTATTTTTTTTATTGCTGCAAAGTGGTCCCATAAAGAGGGCTTTGGAACCAAAATTATGTCACCGTGTGCGATAATGAGAGCTTTTTAACAATGAGTCGACAGTGTGTTGCTTTGAGCTTTACCGTTGTCATGAAAGCATAAAGGAAAGAGGGATTCTGTTGAAAGTCGTGGATGTTGTCCTCGTAGGCATAAATGCAAACAATGGGAGCATAAAGAATGCAGTAGGAACCTTTTACCTGCCGGCAAGCATAAAAATTATGTCAGATGTCATCGTTACTATTTTTGTATCTTGGGGTTATAAAAAACTATGTCAAAAATGTTGTAGAGTCCAAATTACAATGTTGCCATAGAGCAGTTAAGTAATATTTCTTTTCGCTTTTTAGTCTGTTTGATACAAGAAATGCAAGTAGGGTTTCATAGTGCTTTAAGGCAATTGTATACTTTGATTATAAATTCGTATTTTAAACTACTTTTAGTATTGTTTATTCGAATTTCTTGTTGAAATGCAAAGGTTTCATCTGCGTTTGATAGGAATTATGTAGAAATCCTCTTGTTCATTTTACTTCAGCCATGTGAGTCGACAGTGTGTTGCTTTGAGCTTTTTTGTTGTCATCAAAGCACAAAGGATAGAGGGGTTCTATTAAAAGTCATGGTTGTTGTCCTTGTAGGCATAAATCCATATATTAAACTACTTTTAGTATTATCTATTCAAATTTCTTGTTGAAATGTGAAGGTTTCATCTGCGTTTGATAGGTATTATGTAGAAATCCTCTTGTTCATTTTGCTTCATGCATGTGAGCCCTGTAGAGTTTGTGTTTTTTTGATTGCTGCAAAGTGGTCCCATAAAGAGGGCTTTGGAACCAAAATTATGATAACGTGTGCGATAATGAGAGCTTTTCAACAATGAGTCAAGAGTGTGTTGCTTTGAGCTTTTCCGTTGTCATGAAAGCATAAAGGATAGAGGGATTATGTTAAAAGTTGTGGTTGTTGTCCTTGTAGTCATAAATGCAAACAATGGGAGCATAGAGAATGCAGTAGAAACCTCTTTCCTGCCGGCAAGCATAAAAATTATGTCAGATGTCGTTGTTACTATTTTTGTATCTTGGGGTTATAAAAAACTATGTCAAAAATGTTGTGGAATCCAAATTACAATGTTGCCATAGAGCAGTTAAGGAATATTGCTTGATAGAACAGTTTTAGGCTTCATGCAAAAGAGCAGTCAAATTCATTGCTAGAAGATTTGTGGTCCAATAACCTGTCGCAATTAGTTTGTGTAGTTAATCTTGTCTACATTTATACTTGTGTCTCTTGAATCTGGAAAAATGCTCGGTAGTGTTTAAATGGTTTTTGCTATAAGTATCCATCGCAGTAGGAGTAATGTATATTGCTATTCTTTTAGAAAAAACAAAGACATGGTTTTTGTTTTCTAATGAAAGCTTTTTACATGGTGCAATGCTTTTGGTTGGAAGAAAAGAGGTTGTGTAGCGGTCCAGTTGTGGCAAATTCTTCAAGCAAGTAGTACAAGGTGAGTTTCTAGAATGAACCTTCTCTTTTGTTTACAATTGCATATAGTAGATAGAGAAAAAGGTTAATTCAAGATTCTCACTATATTGATTGTACTTGTAATCATATCGTTGCTTTTTGTTACAAGGACAATCTTTGCAAATGGGTATTGTGAGTGGCATATGCTATATGGTTCATAAAAATTAAGCAGTTGGGGTTCAAAAGTAGATCTTCATTTCAAAAAATTAACCTTTTCAAATTTTGAGAGTTTGATTCTGAATCCATATGCATACTTTGATTAAAACTACTGGCTAAAGGTGCATAATTCATTAATGCAAAATCAATGCATTTAATGGCATCTAACTAGAGGCGAGGCTGTTTGGATTGCTCATTAGTCTTTGAATATATAACAATTAAAAGAGATAAATAAGTATAATTATCCTTGGCCACATTTCACATTTTGGCCTTTCAATCAAATTCAATTAACAAAGTAGCAGTTAGACCTACAGAAGGTTCAAGGACTATGCTGGTAGAAAAACAAATTTTGGACAATGGCTAGACAATTTGTTGAAATTGCTTTAGAAACTTTGAAGCAAATGCATTTTTCCTTCTGTTTTCTTTCATTGTACATCTTAAATGGAAGTTGGGTTTTGCATTGTTGCAATGCATTTGGATACTTTGATTGTAAAATCATAGTTTAAATCATTTTAAGTGTTATCGATTCAAACCTTTCCTTGAAATATCAAGAATTCATCTGAATCTTGGAGGCAACGTACAGCTGTCTATAATTATCCTTGGCCACATTTCACATTTTGATCTTTCAATCAAAGTCAATTAACAAAGTAGCAGTTAGACCTAAAGAAGGTTGAAGGACTATGCTGATAGAAAACCATATTTTGGACAATGGCTAGACAACCTGTTGAAATTGTTGTACAAACTTTAAAGAAAATGCATTTTCCCTTCTATTTACTCTCATTGTACATCTTAAATGGAACTTGGGTTTCACATTGTTGCAATGCATTTGGATACTTTGATTGTAAAGTCATAGTTTAGATCATTTTAAGTGTTATTGATTCAAATCTTTCCTTGAAATACGAAGGATTCATCTAAGTCTTATAGGCAATGTACAACTATCCTATAGAGAGAGCTTTGGAACCAATGAGTTGTCATCAAGGATAGAGGAATAATGTCAAATATTGTGGTTATTGTCCTCATAGGCACACATGCAAAATATGGAAGCATATAGAAAGCAAGTTAACTCTTCAATAATCCCACGAAACATAGTCTTTGTATGCATCCATGCATATAGGTTTGCATGTATATATGTGTGCATGTAATTATGTATATATGAATGCATGTATCTATGTTGCCATGTATGTATGTGTGTATATAACAGATTACTGTTGCATTTGCTTTAAATGCTTTTTTGTGGATGGCGCCAGCTAGCCATCCAGTCATATTGTGATTAAACAATTAAGAATAAGTGCTAAATAATTGAAGTAAAATGACTCCATTCAGTTAGCAGATCAATTTTTCTCAGCCCTTTACATGTTAACTGAGAGTTTTGAAGCTTTTGTTGTTCATTGGCAGTCTTTGAAGCTTAAATGTCATAGTATATGTAGCATTTTACCAAATAGCTCTATCATTCATGATGATTTAGGCAAGTTCATATTTCCTTATTCATCCTTGTATTGTCCCATATCTAAATAATTAGGCAATTGCTAGTTAGCCTTTAAGTACCTAGCAATTCAAAGAAAGAAATGATTGCAATTAGCTTTGTGTGCATTTGAACTATTAATCAAAGGCAATTAACAAACTAGCCCTGGAAAACCATGTTCGTGTTAATGTGTTGAATACCATGTATTTGTGCATGGGTGTATATGAATGCTATGAGTTGTGATTTCTACCATTATGTAGTGCTTACTATTACTTGTACAACCAAGCAATATGCAAGTAGAATTCATAGTTCATAGCATCCAGATACATTCAAGGACAAATACAAATCAAGGTTGTTAGCATCCTGATAAGAAAGATGATGAGCTACATCCAATTAATGTATGTCACAACATCTTATAAACAATAATTCCTATCAAACGCAGATGAAACCTTTGCATTTCAACAAAAAAAATTGAATAAACAATACTAAAAGTAGTTTAAAATATGAATTTATAATCAAAGTATACAATTGCCTTAAAGCACTATGAAACCCTACTTGCATTTCTTGTATCGGACAGACTAAAAAGAAAAAAGCAATATTACTTAACTGCTCTATGGCAACATTGTAATTTGGATTCTACAACATTTCTTGACATAGTTTTTTATAACCCCAAGATACAAAAACAGTAACGACTACATCTAACAAAAATTTTATGCTTGTCGGCAGGAAAAAGGTTTCTACTGCATTCTTTATGTTTCCATTGTTTGCATTTATGCCTATGAGGACAACAGCCACGACTTTTAATAGAATCCCTCTATCCTTTATGCTTTCATGACAACAGAAAAGCTCAAAGCAATACACTGTTGACTGATTGTTGAAAAGCTCTCATTATCGCACACGTTGACATAATTTTGGTTCCAAAGTCCTCTTTATGGGACCACTTTGCAACAATTTAAAAAATACAAACTCTATAGGGCTCACATGCATGAAGTAAAATGAACAAGAGGATTTCTGCATAATACCTATCCAACGCAGATGAAACCTTCGCATTTCAACAAAAAAAATTGAATAGATAATACTAAAAGTAGTTTAATATACGGATTTATGCCTACGAGGACAACCACAACTTTTAACAGAACCCCTCTATCCTTTATGCTTTGATGACAACGGAAAAGCTCAAAGCAACACACTGTCAACTCACATGAATGAAGTAAAAAAGTAGTTTAAAATACGAGTTTATGCCTATGAGGACAACAACCACAACTTTTAACAAAACCCCTCTACCCTTTATGCTTTGATGGCAACGGAAAAGCTCAAAGCAACACACTGTTCACTTGTAGTTCAAAAGCTGCCATTATTACATGTGTTTAGATAATTTTGGTTCCAAAACCCTCTTTATGGGACCACTTTGCAGTAGTCAATAATATATAGACTTTACAGGGCTGACATGCATGAAGTAAAATGGACAAAGGATTTCTACATAATACCTATCAAACGCAGATGAAACCTTTGCATTTCAACAAGAAGCTTGAATAAATAATACTAAAAGTAGCTTAAAATATGAATTTATAATCACAGTATAACAATGTCTTAAAGCACTATGAAACCCTACTTGCATTACTGTTTGCATGTACTTGGTTTAAACATTTAATTATTGGTTCTTGATAATGGAATGAAATGAACTTGGACAAATGGAAATAGAATGACCCCATGGAATTGGAACATCAGTGTTTGAATGCCTTTACCATCATAGCAGATTTGCGTGCATGAGACTTATTTGAATCTCAAATGTCATAGTGTATGGGTGCATGTATCAAGTAGCTTGGTCCCAGGCCTTGACTTTGCAGCAACAACATCTCCTATGACTACACAGATCTGCAAAATAACAAAAAATGAAACGCTCAAAGTAATCACAATTCATCTCTAGTCACTAAAATCTATATTACATGATAAACAAGTAAGAACCTTTGAGTAGATGAAGGTCATGAACATTGAACCAATAGTAGGACAGTCACCACAACATTTAAGTAAACCTATGGTGTAGACTCCCTTTTCCATTATCAATTTTATTCCCAATTTTGTCCATGAAGAACTTTGTCAACCTGTAGATCCTGCTATTAGCCATCACTTTGATCCATGATTTCCATTTCTTTCATCAATGAATTCCATATCTTTGATCCATGAAGAACTTCTTTAGCCTGTGCATCCATGTATTCTATATCTTTGAGGATATTCTTCATGGATGAAATTGGGAATACAATTGATAATGGAAAAGAGAGTGTTGAGCATAGGTTTACTTAAATGTTGTGGTGACTGTCATACTATTAGTTCAACGTTCATGACCTTTATCTACTAAAAAGTTCTTGCTCATTCATACCTTGGTAATTAAACCTGTGATATTGCATTGCATATGTCTCATGTTCTTCACCTTGAAATGTCCATACTAAAATACAGTAATAGAAAGTAATAAAGTAATTATAGCAATTCAAAATAATTCCAATAAAAACTAATCAAGAGCAATACAAAATACTTTACAACACCTTGTGTGTTACAACTGTCAGTGAGTTGTTTTTACAACACCATGTGTTTTACAATCTATAGTTTAACAAAACAGTAGTCAAGAATTAAACAAAAATAGATAATGGAAACTCAAATTCAATGTTTTAGTTTCCATTTCTCATTTAACAAGTCTTTCAACATCCTAATCAGATTCACTCTTTACATTTTATTTCTTTACTTTTCTGCCCTCATTGGAATGGTAGGGGAACCATACGTGAAGCCACTGAATAACCCTTCCATTATTTGATGGAACTGGTGTGGGGTGATTTCATGAAAGCTCAAGTGTCATAGTATATGTGGTGTAGCAGCTAATGAGTCCATCTTACATTCTGCTAATAACAATTTAATTTGTCTCATCTGTCTCTGAACCATTAATCAAAGTCAATTAACAAACAAGTCAATCTTGCACTTGACTCATGCAAATTAAGTCAATTCTATCATTAATCATAGTGATAGCAAACAAATGCTTGTTAGATGATGTCATTGTTGAAACCCTGCTTGCATTTTCTGGTTGCATGTACCTAGTTTAAACATTTAATTACTGGTTCTTGATAATGGAATGAAATGAACTTGGAAAAATGGAAATAAAATGGTCCCATGGAATTGGAAAATCTATGTTTACATGGCTTTAACATGATAACAGATTTGCGTGCATGAGACTTATTTGAAACTCAAATGTCATACTGAATGTGGCATATTAGCTAGTTGGCTTAACATGATAGCTTTCAAACAAGTTAATTCAATGATCAATCAAGCTAATTGGTTGATGAATTAATTGTGTTCCATGGTTGGTCATAGCCAATTATTGGAAAAGCTGTAAATGCCATGGATGAAATAATATGAATAAAATTCTAGTTTCTGGTTTACTTGAAATGCAATGAAAAAACTACTATGAAGGCATAAGACAAGGTTGTGTAACATATTGCCATTACTTTATCTAATTTCTTTGGACACAAATGCTTTACACATTTGATTGCAATAGTAACGTGTCTACGAAAATGGGACAATAAAGATCATAATTCAGTAGTTTTTAGCGTGAGTATATATGTATCTTGATACATATAAGCTCGATCTGGCATTTACGAAAACAACTGCTATGTATAGTGAAAGAGCTTATTAGTGTCACTATATGCGATATCCATTTAACAAAGTAAATTGGTACAAGGCTAGAGTGGCACATCCAAAAATACATGGATGCATGTATACGCAATTGCATATAGGGATACGTACAAGCTTAGATGAATAGTTAATTATAGTTAATTATAAAACATCTCTGTACACCAAATCAATTAAACCAATCATGGCCATTCATATGCAAAAAAAAAGGAACTTCTTGAAAAGGATTTATAGACAAGGAAACAAATGCAATTGTAAACCGAAATTGCAAAATCTTTGGCAACATCTTCCTTTCTGTTTCTTATGCTACAAATATTCAATAGCCTATAGCTATCCATATTAATTGTATCTCTTCGTCTATGTTGAAGCCATCTGTTTATTCTATTGCTTTCGCTATTATTTCATGAAAGCTCAAATGTCATAGTATATGTGGCATAGTAGCCAATAAGTCCATCTCATATTTTGCTCATGACAATTTAATTTGTCTCATCTGTCTCTGAACCATTAATCAATGTCAATTAACGAACAAGTCAATCTTATAGTTAGCTTGTGCAAATTAAGTCAATTCTATCTTTTACTCATTAATGAAATTAACTAATCAGTTTAACAAGATAGCTTTGAAACAAGTTAGGTCAGTAATGAATCAAGCTATTTGACTGATGAATCAATTGAGTTCAATAGTTAGTCATAGTAATAGCAAACAAATCCTTGTTTGATGATGTCATTGTTGAATTTGCTTGTGTGTCCCTGTCTGCACTTTTGCTATAGCTTGAAGCAATGATGCTTCATGATTCAAGTATTAAGTGTAATTGGAAACCTTTTTTGACTTACATTCATTGATTTAAATCTATTTGGAAACCATAGTTGCAGTGGTTCTTTAGGCTCGATGCAAAACAACAATATAGTTAAAATGCATAGCAAAAGCCTGTAGGGAACCATGTTTGCACTTGTGCATTTGGAATTCAAGAACCTATGATAAATAGACTGCTAGGTTAATCTGTTTCCAATTGATACTTGTTTCCATTGAATCTAAAAATAAACTAGCTGGTGTATTTTGATGTTTGGACTATTAGTATCCATTACACTATCATTGTCATCCATTGCAATTATAATTTTGGCAGTTGTTTGCACAAATGTGTTTTCATGCATTGTGAAACCCAACTTGCATTTCTGGGATAAAATGAAGCAAAATAGATAAAAGTAGCAATTTGTTGCCTTGAGTTACTTGTCTCTTGGTATTCATTCAATGAGCACAAGAGCTTTTGCTCTGTCACTATAAACGCCCCCTTTCTATTGATAAAAGCTGTCAATTTTCTAGCCTATGTCTTTGCTTAAATTTATTTGTATATGTCATCTTCTTCCAGACTCTCATTAAAAAAGGAATCTCCATATTCTACCACCAAATAAAATGCATTAACGTCAAAGGAGTTTGAAATTGAAGATAACAAACCTAATAGCACTCACTTGGATAAACTGTTTTTCTATAGTGACAATTTTATTGGCTCCTAGTGTCAAGGCAAGAATACTTATGCATTTGGTTGAAATGCTTTTATTAGTTCCTGCTGGTAGGCAGAAATACTTATGCATTCGCCTGGAATGCATTTAACTGGCAGCATTCACCAATCACATTTTTCCATTTAACATATTGCTTATTTTTGGTATAGTTTGAACTTGGAGAGCTATTTTATATATTGGAAAATTAGCATTTATCTATTTTTCTATTCGTTCGAGTAGCTTTATAAATCATTTTCATTTTAAAAATTCAGGAAAATGTGAACGCATACATTGATTAAATAAATTTAAGCAAAGGCATAGTTTAGAAGTTGGCGGCTAGAGGTACGTAATCCATGAATGCAGATTAAATGCATTAAAATATCAGGAAACTGCGAGTGCATAAATTGATTTATTAAAATTAAGCAAAGGCATAGTTTATCAAACTGGCGGGTAGATGTACGTAATGCATGAATATAAATTAAATGCATTGCATGGCATCTGGCTCGAGGTGAATGCGCTGGAATGACTTCGAGGCCACGTGTGGCCAGGGTACTTTGGTCATTTAATATAGAGTTAAGTTACTTGCTATGCATTTCTATTACTTTGCGTGTGTTGTTTTTTGTGTTTTCTAAGCTCTTGTTCTAAGGAAGAGTTTGTAGCCACTAAGCAAGATATGTTACGGTTGCAGGCCCCAGACCTAGAAACAAGTTACTTGAGATGATAATTTGTTACTCTCCATAGTTCCTTTCCATTCAAGTGCATCATGGGGCTCTGTTTCATAGTGCTTTAGTTCACTATCACAATCACTTTCTACTTAATGTGTCAGTGCATGTATGTATGTATGCATGTTTCTATGCACATATGCATTAACCTATGTGCATATCTATGTAGACATTTGTAGATGCATATATGCATGTATGCATGTGACTCTAGATATATCTATGTATATATGTATTTATGCATATATGTATGTGTGTGTAGATGCATCTATGTGTATATGCATGTAATCATATGGATGCATATATGTTTATGTCCATAGATGCATTAATCTATCTTTACATGGATGTATCTGTACATATATATACATATGTATACATATATGTGTGTGTCGATATGTCTTTTCTACGAAAGAGTTTACAGTGACAGGGGAAAGGTTGTCATGGTTCCAAAAAAGGACACTTGTAGACAAGCTACTCCAGGCAATAAATAGTTTCTTTCGTCAGTTTTCTTTTATTTTAATGTCCATAAGCACATTGGGTTTCATAGTGCTCAACCTATGCTATTCTTCAGAGACTAGTCCCTTGGACAAGCAATTTTCTTTTGTCCAACATAGAATGTGACAGCTTAACAATAACTTGGCGCTTATGAGCTCTCTAAAGATTGCATATCTTCAATTACTGTAGAATTGTTCCATAGTGCAAGTTTTAGAGCCACTGTTCTATTAGCATGTCCCATAATAGGACCTTATAAACAATATGAGGACAATGTGTTAAAAGCACTTTACAAACTGTCAGGAAAATGCAATTTATAGATATAAGCGTAAACTCCACAATTGCTTTCATCTCTCTTGATGTCATTAAAGCATAAAGCAAAGAGGATTTTTTTGCAACTTCTAATTTTGGTACTTTTACACGATAATTCACTTTATTAATTAATGAATCAAATTATCTTAATTAATTAATTTTCTTTTTCCTTTTGTCATTTCATATCTAATTAATTAGATAAATGTTGAATAGTATTTATATACATAATAATTAAAACAAACAAATAATTATAACTATCCTTGTGCACATTTGACCAATGAAACAAAGTCAATTAAAAGATCTGATTCCACTTATTCACTGATAGTATTGGCATGCAATTTCCTTGAAAAGTCTTGAAAAAGAGGATTACTCAGACACCAATAAGGATTCTGATTTGTAACATTCCTATCCAAATCATCTTCATTGAATAAGATGTTGTGGCATACATTAATTGGATGTATCATATCATCTTTCTTATCAGGATGCCAACAACCTTGGTTTGTATTTCTCCTTGGGTGTATCTAAATGCCATGATTTATGAAGTCTACTTGCATGTGGCTTCATTGCACAAGTAATAGTAAGTGCTACATAACAGTACAAAATAAACATATGCATATGGAAATGAAATGACCCCATTTAGTTATAAAATCAATATTTACGTCGCTTTCACTATTAAGTAATAGCTAGTTTGGCATTAAACAATAGCTAGAAATTGTTTTTACCATAACTTAATAGTGCTAGCACAAGTCTGTGGTTTTTTTTGGCTTAGTATTGATTAGTTGTTGTGGCCTATTTACACTTTTTTAGGTGTTTAAGCAAATATGGGATCTATTCCATTGATCGCTCTTAAAGAGCTTATGCCACCATTGCAATAACAGAATTACCCTGGTGCATGCATATGCAAAAAAAATGTTCTATATTATAGGGTACACAAATAGCAATAAGTATTTAAAAATTATAAAAATGAAATTTGCATTTTAAGAAACAAAAGTTCTTACTTGGATTGTTTCTCATTCAAATGAATCTACATAAGAATTTTGTTTTCTTTTTATGAATAACATAGTATATGTCACTCACTGTACTCATTTGTCTAATTTGTCCTTGTGACATGGATCAATGCTTTCAACTGTATTTAAACAATCACGCACAAACAACACTAGGAAAAATTGCTTGTCCCTATCACAATTTGTACATTTCTACAAGTATACTTGATCATTCGATAGCAGATTACAAGGTCAATTTTCCAAATTGTCTTTTTGCTTTTCTTGAAATGCAATTGAAATTCTTCAATATAATAATTGCATAAAGTTCTTTTACATGTATTCATTTTGTCATCTTGTATTCCTCATTTCTTTGAACATAAATGATTTAGAGGGTTGTTTCCACATATACAAACAGGAAAATGCATTATCCACAATTGCAATAGTAATTTGTCTTTGAGCAATAGAACAGGTTTTGCTTATGTGTTAATATGTTAGACTTCCTCTATACAATATCCATAGAATAGAATGAACTGCTATCATGCAACTTTTAAACGCTGTTTATAGTTTCAAATAGCGTTTAGAGTCACAAGTCTTTGTTTTATGTCAACTGGTTTTTACCTATATGCATTTAAGGCAATTTTTTTCATAGGACTGTTTATAGCTGTGGCAAGTTGCTATGCAGTTTGCAAGTTAACGTATGTTTAATCTTCCTGTTTTGCAAATAAAAGCCTACAAAGTTAATTTCAAAAGCTGACATGGCACATGAGTACAATGAATGATGTACTGCATCACTTATAGACATGATGCAATATTTTTCCATGGTCTTGCTTACATGCAAAATGACATTAACCACATTTTTTTTTCTCACATTGCCAATTTCGCTTTAAACCTCTAAAGTAAAAGAAAACTGAGGAAAGAAGCTATTTATTGCCTCAAGTAACTCATTTCTGGTTCTGGATACTGTAACTATAACAAAGTCTACTCAATCACTATAAACTCTCCCAGAACAAAGACTTCTAGAATAGAAAAACAATATGCACAGAGTAATAGTCATGCTTAACAACTGACTTAAGTCTATAACAAATGGACAAAGCAGCCTGGCTATACATGTCCACCAAGCTATTCTAGCAGTTTCTCATCGACCCACATGCTATTTAATGCATTTGCTTTGCATGTATGAACTGTGTGCCTGCACCTCTGAGTTTCAATCTCTTTTTTTAATTGTTTAATCAATCTATGCCTTCACTTTTTCTCAATGGACCTATGCCTTTGCATTTCGCTCAAATTTTTTAAACACAAATGATTTTAAAAGCTATTCCCACAAATAAGAAAAGCCATAGATCTTTGATCAAACAATGCTTTTGCATTTCCCTGATTTTCTATAAACAGAAAAGATTTGTCAAACTATTCTCTACATGCCACTTGACTCATGTTTATCTAAATAGCTTTTAAAATTATTTGTTCTTTGAAAAAAATTAGTCGCTTAGAAGTACATAGCAACAAAGGAATCCAATAACACAAAACATTTAAATACCATAGACTGAGATTGACAATGTGAGCAAAAAAGATTCTTGTCGACCAATTGTTGCATGTAAACAAAGCTACCTAAAAATATTGTTTTGTGTTTGTGGCACTAAAAGTATACATCATGCATTGTACTCATTTATCCACTTTGGCAATGTAACAGGAATAAGTACATACAATCCTGCTGGGGGACAATGGATAACAAGGTCAGGTTGAAGAATTAATACTATTTTCCCCTTGTGCTTCTATTAAATTGTTTGTTGTGTGGTATGTTACGTAAGCTTCTGCTACTACTCAAGATCCATTTTCCAACATATATAGAGATTATTAACTTCCAAGATCCTCAACAACATGATTCATACTATCAAATGCTATTGAGTAAAAGCACATAGGCGACGATGTTAACAATTATAGATTTTGTAATCTAGATACTAGCGTTAGATGCTATTCATACCGAACATTTGCTATTCCCAAATACATTAGATTACACGAAAAACAAAGAAAATGATAGACGTTGACACCTATGAATTAACAAAGCGCCCCCAAATATCAAACATTGACTATGTGCTTAAGAGCGAGGGACTTTGCAGATTGAGTACTTTTGCATACAATGTTGGTGATTGTTTGTTTGACTCATTACAACTATTGCTTAACAATCATTACACATCAATTCAATTACGAAATAGCTATAGATTACTTCTTGAATTGCCTTCAAAACAAGGACAAAGAAGCAATAAAATCATACAACTATGAACTAGACCCTGATACTCTATATACATCGCACAAAGTACATGATCCACAAACATATTTCCGCAGAATGCAATTATCTGCAAAGCCACAAGCAAATTGCACAAAAATTGGATTGTGGGGTGACCTATTTTTCATTCACTGGATATCCAAATGGTTGAATATACAAATATCCCTTTGGTCAAGAACAACAACAAGAAGGTACTTACAGTTCAATAGTTCTGATTACAGAGAATCAGTCTCTATACTATTTCATGACATGAATTCTTTAAGTGGACACTTTGAACCATTGTTAGAAATTGAAACAAAAAACATAACTTCAAAACAGCCCATAAGTTCACATGAAATAAAAAAACTGTGCCCAAAGTATCCTCAAATATCAAACATTGACAATGTCCTTAGAGCTGAAGGCCTTTGTAGATTAAGCACATTTGCATACAATGTTGGCGATTGTTTGTTTGATTTGCTTCAAGTGCTACTTAACAACCAGTACACCTCAACTCAATTATGCAATGGAGCTATAGATTATTTCCTGGCTTGCTTTCAAAAAAAGGACAAAGAAGCAATTAAATCATACAACAATGAACTAAATCCTAGTACTCTATATACATTGCACAAAGTACATGATCAAGAAACATACTTTTGCAAGATGTGATTGTCTACAAGCCCATGCATAGACCATAGTGAATGTGGATTGTGGGGTGACTTTTTTTGCATTCACTGGATATCCAAATGGTTAAAAATATAGATAAGCCTCTGGTCATTGACAACATCAAGAAAGTACTTAGATTTCAATGATTTTGTATATACAAAATCAGTCTCTATACTGTTCCATGATACAAACCCTTTGGCTGGACATTTTGAGCCGCTTCTAAGAATCAAAGCCCAAAATCTAACTCACCAATGCTCAACAAGCTTACTCCAACTAAAAAAGTTGATCAGAAATCGTCCACAATACAAAAATACTTACTTGACCAAGCCACATGCTTTGCCTAAAAACAAGGAAAATTTGATACCATTTGTCATAGCAAACAATTTTAAACATAAATCAACAATAAGGCTTAATCACCTGAAGCGCTTGATTAGAAAAGAAAAACAAGAAGAAAGTGTACCTAGCAGCCCAAAGAAAAAAAAAACATTGACACCAATAGAAATTTATAAAACAGCAATACAAGATACACCAAAACACCCATGTGCAATTTGCCAAGTGCTCTGTTTGAACAAGGACATCAGGATTTTCAAAGAAAAACAAAAACAACTATACTATAAGCTACTACAATCAGATTCCTTACCATTCACAGATCTCATATGCAATGTATGCTACTTTGCATTGAAACAGTCCACTATTCCAAAGTATGCTACGCCACAGAAAATAAGAACTAACAGACCATTGTGCTATGTGCAAAATTTAACTCATCTAGAAGAACGACTTGTCTCACTTAGAATTGCATTTGCACATATTTGGGAACTAGGTTTCAAAAGGTCTCAAATAGGCCTAACAGGTTCTATTATAAATGTCCTTGTTGACATGAACATTGTACAGAGAGCATTACCACAATCAATTAACAACACACAAACAATTGTTGTTTCATTGAAAAGATGCTTAAAATACAAAAATGCATTTCAAAAAGGCATGGTGCACCCAAATGTCATCATGCAAGATTTGACTCAATTAGCAAGGACACCATTATACAAAATGCACGAAGTCCACATAAACCAAGATTGGCAAGAAGTTCTCCAATGCACTAAAGAAAACGAAGACAATAGTCCACAAAATACAAGTGAAATAGAATCAGACAGTGAAATGGAAAATGAAAACCCATCAGAAACATTGATACATGGATTCACTGAGTCTAGAAGTATCCATAACATGGAGGACAAGATTATTGAAATTGCACCTGCAGAGCACAGGTATCCAATTGGAATATTTAAGGACATTTATGATGAAGAAATGAATTTCCCAACTTTATTCTTTGGCAAACCACGTGATAATGACATTGTAAAAAACTTTACGTATCAGAAAATAGTACACTGGGAGCTCTTACAGTCACAAAGACAATTTGCATATCATACAACAAACATTTTTTTCAAAGCTATAAAGGTACTAATACAACAAGTATTGTCTACAATGACAATAAGAATCCACAAGGGCCAGTTAAAAGGGTGAAAGCTATTTGCGAAAGACGTTAAACACAAACCAAACCTAGAAAAAATTCTTAAATCAGATATTGGATACATTGATTTCAAAAGAATAAGAATCTCTCCAGACTATTCACAACAACTTAAGAAAAATGTATTTGCTATGATTCGACAACTAGGACCACCGACATTTTTCATCACTTTCTCTAGTGCTGAGAAAAATTGGGATCCACTAATTCAAACATTACAAGAGCTGCACAATCTACACCAATCAACACAAAATTGTCAAGAATCTAATCACCCAACACACATTGACAAATTTTAACTAATCAAAAAAGATCCTATCACTTGTGCATGTTACTATAAACATAGAATCAATGCAATAAAAAAATTGATACTTACAGATGACTCTTTCTTTGGAAATGTCATTGATTACTTCTCAATCACTGAGTTCCAAAATCAAGGAAATGAACATGATCATTTCCTCATATGGGTTAAAAATGCACCAATCTACACAGAAAATAACAACACAGACGTCATAGCTTTTGTTGATAAGTATATTACCTGCGACACTAAAAATTTGGAACCTCCTTTGGCAATGCTACACAAACACCATCATACAAAGAAATGCAAGAGATCAAGAAAACAACTTTGTAGGTACAATTTCCCTTTCCCACCAATGCAAAAGTCAACTATACTTTTACCAATACTCCAAAAGACTGAAGCGATGACTGCAAATGCCACTTATATCTTTTCAAAACTTCAAAAAGCAAACTATGACGAAACATTCACTTTTCAAATGTTCTTAAAAGAATTAAACTGAAGTGACAATGAATACATTGAAGCTTTGAGTTCAACATTAAACAAGCCTACGCTTTTCTTACAAAGAAAACCATCACAAATATGGAACAATAGTTTTTCAAGGAAAATTCCAGATCTTTGGAAGGCTAATACAGATGCACAATTTGTCCTAAATGCATATGCTGCTGCTATGTACTGTAGCTCTTATATTGCAAAAGTAGACAAGTCAATGACATATGCATTCAAAAGAATACGTATAGACCACAAGCAAGACAATATTGATGCAATATGAATGGTAAGTAAACTTGGAAATGCCATGCTTAACTTGCAACAAATGTCATCACAACAAGTTGCACATATTGTTCTATCATTTCCATTAAATTACAGTTCAAGAAAATGTATATTCATTGATACACGATCTGACAATGATCGCACATTTATACTCAAATCTGTTAAACAATTAAGCAATGAGCCAGATGAATCAGAAAACGTTCTTGCAAAATGTATTATAGACTACTATTTAAAACGCCCTGAAACAATGGTGGACATATGTCTTGCAGAATTTGTTTCAAGATACAACAAATACCGTGCTACAATTGAACCAAAGACCAAACCCAATGTTATACGGTTTATCAATTTCAACAAACACTTTGATATAGAGAATCATTGTAGAGAGCAATTGGTTCTCTATGTTCCATTTACCATTAATGAGCATACACTCAAACAAAACTTTGACTCTTGGGAACATGCATACATGTACCATGGACAAACCATTCAAACAAACAGTGCAAAGTTCATCCACAGCACAAACTACGCATGGGGTGACATTGACAAAGCTATAAATGATCTTCAGTCTCTTGAAGATGAAAAGCTCATTGACCTGCCAATGCAAGAAAAGCTTTCCCAGAAAGAACTATGTGACATTCAAACAAACCTTCCAAACATAGGTCATTCTAACCCAAATACCATGTACTCCAATGGATTTCAAATTACAAAGCACCCACAAATTATAGATAACAATGACTACTACAAGTTAAGACGAATGTTAAATAAAGAACAACAAGCAATTGTTAAGGATGTTCTCATAAAAAAGATGAAAAATCCACAAAATCCATTGCACTTGTTTTTGACTGGAGGAACTGGAACAGGAAAGAATTTTACAGGAAAATCCATCTACCAAGCTCTCATTCGCATGTATAGCAATTCTGTTGACAATAATCCAGACAAACCCAAGGGCTTATTAACTGCATATACAGGTAAAGCAGCATATAACATAGGGGGATTCACATTACATTCAACATTTCACATACCTTTTAATACATCAGAATTCATGCCACTGAACATTGAAGTACTTGACACTATGTCAAAGCACTATGATCAATTGCGCATACTTCTTATAGACGAGATATCATTAGTTGGCTCAACATTTCTACGGTATATTGATAGAAGACTACGAGACATAATGCAAATGCCTACAACATACTTTGGGAACCTTGATACCATATTTTATGGTGACCTTTACCAGGCACAACCTGTCCTTGACTCTGTGGTTTTTGAAAATAGGCCTACTCCAATTGAATTAATGCCTTATAGTTTCTGGAAAGACCACATAAAATGCTATTCATTGGTGACTACCATGAGACAAAAAGATGAAATATTTATTTCAATTCTTAATAGACTACGAGTAGGCATTCAGACAACTCATGACATAGACTATATCAACAAAATTTGCTTTCATCCTGTACCATTAGATCCATTGCTTCCGCACCTTTTCTATAGGAGAATAGACGTTCAAGCACATAACAACAAAATGCTATCAATCATTCCAACCCAAATGGTTGTGCTAGATGCGATAGATGAAGTTAACGAGGACCTTAATGCAATACGAGTGTACAGTCACACAACGACACTTCCATCACAAATATGCTTGAAACCAAACATTCTTGTTGAGCTTTATGCAGGCAATTACAATGTTCAAGATGGCCTTGTCAACGGTTCAGATGGAATTTTTAAAGCATATACATCACAAAACAATATTGATATTGTCTGGATTAAATTTAATGACCCATCAATTGGACATCACCAGTGCACAAAACTAGCACATTGCTATTCTACTATCATTGACAAAGACTGGGTGCCTATACAACGCATTGCTAGGCCAATCCAGAAAATAACAATAAACAAGAAAATTACAACTAGAAAACAATTCCCAGTACAAGTAGCATGTGCACGAACCATACATCGATCCCAAGGATTAACAATGGAGGCCTTGGCTTTTGATCCCACAGGCATTAGACATCATGGACTAACCTATACATCTCTATCACAAACAAAATCAGTAGAATCATTATTCCTGTTACAACCTTTAACCACAAAAAACTTCAAAGTTAAAGACAAAATACAACTAGAAATGTCTCGTCTTCAGACATGTGCACAATGGCAACTTGATAATCTAAACACATGTTCAAAAAAAAAATCACATTTGCTCCTATGTACATTGAACACTCGTAGCTTAAAAGAACATGCAGAAGACATTGTCAATGACTATGGCATAATGCAATCTGATATCTTGTGTCTCCAAGAAACACATATGCATCCCTTTGAGCTAAATACCTTGCTACAGAATTTTGATAGCTTCTTTGTACATAACATACATGGCATAGCAACTTTAACCAGGAAACATTTGCTCTTGTCAAAAACAACACAACATGAAACTTCAAATATTGAAGCTATCACATTAACAGTAATGCTATCTAACAATGAACTCAATGTTTGTAATATTTATGCAAGACCTGCAACTGCCATAGATGAAGTAATTGCAATCTTGCAAATAATTATTGGGTCCACAAATTCAGAAAACATGTACATTTTAGGCGATTTTAATATCGACATGTCTTCAAAAAGCAGAAGCAAAAAAATGCTTCACAGTTATATATAGCAGAACAACATACAATTTATGTTGAACCAACAACACAGCATAGGCAACTCAGTCATTGATCACGTTTGGTCCAACACGGCTACAAATATATGCTCTACCTATATATCAGAAGCATATTGGACTGATCACAATCCAATTTTCCTAAAATTGGATGTTGCACAATAGACAAATTCAACTTTATAGAACTTATAGCCTTATATCACCTTTATGCATTGCAATGTCTTTTCCAATGCTATATCCATTATTTGCAGGAGATCTATGGATGAAACTAAAAGATAGTCAAAGAAAATACAAACCACACAAGAAGAATCAGTACAACGGTAAAGTGCTCATAGTATTATTCCTTCATACTCATTCGCCCAAATCACAAATATTCAAATAACATTGTTCCAATTCTTTGCAGGAAACCAAAAGATGTATCAAAAAGACAAGCCAAACAGGTGCAAATTGCACAAGAAGAGTCAGCACAACGGTAAAGTACTTCATTCTACAATGTACCATCATTTACCCAAGTTGCTAATATAAAATTAGCATTTTATTGGCATTATCCTTGTTCATTGTAGGACAAGAGTCAAGAAACCTAGAATTGTTTCAATCGAACAGCTAAATGCAAGAAGAGCTGGAGACACCTTCCAGGGTGATGTCCTTGTTGTCTACAAAGCAACATTGGATAAGGCCAACAAAACACGGGAAATGCTACATGCTAATTTGACAGATCACAAAGCAGAAATGACAATCACGTTAAATGTTAGTGGAAACCTTGTGTATCAACATGAGCCTAAAATAGTCCTGGGATCAGCTATTTCAATCTCAGATTTCCAAGTTGCACCTAGGACAGATTATGACAGAGGTGACTGTGATTGCATTTTGATTTTAACTGACATAAGCAGCACTAAAAACATCCCCCGCCTCTGTCAAGAGTACAAATTCATCCCAAGTACAACTATCAGCCAATTGCTAACAACTATAAATGAGTACCTAGCTGGCACAATAGCTGCGCTGGTAGTTGGTGCCAGAAAAATGGGTACCTAATTTGCAATTGACATAAAAGATGGCCACACTGACATAGACAGGGCACAGGTACTTCGATCTACAGAAATTTTACCTTTTCTTTCAGTTTCAAGCTTTAAATGTTCTGTAGTCATCTCTATAACAATTTCTGGAACAAAATCTAATCCTCTCATTGAATTGCAGTTGCTATTACGGTCAACATATGAGCAACAATACTTTGCACTCGAAGACCAGTTGCATACAAATAAAACACCTGCAATGCTTTTCAAGAATGTTGTAAGAAAAACAGATCAAAAGAACACATTTCACACATGTCGATCAACATTAATCTGTACCTTGAATGACAAAAGAAGCTTGAAAAAACTCAACAGCCTACTACATTCAACTTTAAAGGTAACAACATTCTTTTTTAACAAATCTAGTGCATCCAAACTTGTATTTTTGTATCCTCTAACAATTTTGAACCATATTCTATAGGTTTCTGGTACTCTAAAAGCAACAAATATATTTTCCAATCCATTTCATGCATGTTGCCCAAAATGAAAATTCAAATTTGCTGCTTATGGCACACTCCAAGAAAAAACTACTCACTGCAAACAGTGCAACCAACAAGTCAATTATACATTATGTTTACAACTTTAAACCACCATAACAACTTATGACAATCAAACAATTTAGTCTTCAATTGACCAGGCCACCATGCACCATCTATTGCCCACACTGCAAAGGCTCAGCTATGAAGACTATATTAAGGACAAGTCAGTAGTGATATTCATCCTACGAGACTTCAGTGCTAAAGGACATTTTAGCCTTGACCAAAACAATGCCATTGTTGAAGCCATTTGCAATGAAAAATAGACAAGAAACACCACTAGAAGGTAATAAAGTCATTCATATGTAAACTTTTTTTCTTTTGAACCAGTACCTCAAATCACTATCCATACAAACTATGTTTCTAATACATAGCATTTTGTTGGCTTTACATGAAACTAGGAATAGAGGAGCACATATTTACATTGTTCAGACTTTTATTTTTCACCTTTCCATGCTCCAAGACATTTCACTGGTTCTCACATGTTAAAGACATCTTTGGTTTTAAAATACTCTATTGCTATTATACATTTAGACACTTCTATAGGTTACTATGTTAAATTCTTCTAGAATATGGACATCTGAAACTCTAATTTTGTTTTTGCACCTATGAAGACAATGGTTGTCTATGTACATCTGACATATATGTTCAATAATTATTATCCCTCCATGCATAATGCCATTCAAACTATATAGTTTAAATGTTCCCTTTTGCATTCTGTCCTTCCTAGCTTTTCCAATATTTGCTTTCTGATTCTTACGCTTTCAAGAATTTATGGTGACCAATTAGAAGTTGTTATGGTTGCACACTCTAGACCCATTAACAAGTTACTTGAGACAATAAATGGTTATTTTCCTTTGGATTTTTTCATTTTTTATGCTCTTATTGCAACCAAGTCTTGCCCCTACTTTTATGCATTGTACTTTATAGTCACTTTTCCATCATGCATCCTAATGTATAGAGTACACTCATGTATACACAAATTCGTATGTTGCTTTCGTTGCATATATGCGTATTCACATGTATATATGCTTCTATGTCCATATGCACATATGCACATATTCATGTGTCCATTTATTCATCTAAGCTTCTACGTATCCCTGTATGCAACTGTGTATACATGCGTCCATGTATTTATGGATCTGCCACTCTAGCCTTATACCAATTTATTATGTTATATGGATAACGCATATAGTAACACTAATTAATTGTTTCACTGTACATAGTAGTTGTTTTCATGAATGCCAGATAAGCTTATGTGTATCAGGATACATATATACTCACACTAAAAACTACTGATTTATGATCTCTATTGTCCCATTTTCGTAGACATGTTACTATTGCAATCAAGTGTGTAAAGCATTCGTGTTCAAAGAAAGTAGATACAGGAATGGCAATATGTTACACAACCTTGTCTTATGCCTTTATAGCAGTTTTTTCATTGCATTTCAAGAATACCATAAACTAGAATTTTATTCATATTATTTCATCTATGGCATTTACAACTTTTCTAGTAATTATTACAAGCATAGAGTTCAGTGTTGAATAGTTCTATTGTTCATGTGATGGCTACAACATTGTTCATGCCAAATTGCATTATCTGAAAAACTTAACACACAAAAACCAAAGTGTCCATTGTGAACACTTGTTGCATTCCATGGGACCACATTTCTTTGACAAGTTTTTTTGAACAATTCGCTTCCCTTCTATATGTTTCCATATTTTGCATATGTGCCTTTCAGCACATTAACTATAACAGGTCACAAAATTCCTTTATCCTATATGCTTTCATCATAGCAAAAAAGCTCAAAGCAATTGTAGAATCTAGGTTTTCACAACACAGGCTTACAGAACACAAAAACAACACACACAAAGTAATAAAGATGCATAGCAAGTGGCTTAACTCTATATTAAATGACCAAAGTACCCTATCCATGCATGTTCACCAAGCCACTCCAGCGCGTTCACCTCCAGCCAAATGTCATTTAATGCATTTAATTTGCATTCATGCACTGCGCTTACATTTTCCTGATATTTTAATGCATTTAATCTGCATTCATGGATTACGTACCTCTAGCTGCCAACTTTTAAACTATTCCTTTGCTTAAATTTATTTAATCAATTTATGCGTTCTCATTTTCCCAAATTTTTAAAACAAAAATGATTTATAAAGCTACTCTGATAAATAGAAAAATAGATAAATGCTAATTTTCCAATATATAAAATAGCTCTCCAAATGCAAACTGTACAAAAAAAAAAAAGTAATATGTTCAATGGGAAAATGTGATTGGCCAATGCTGCCGGTTAAAAGCATTCCGGGCAAATGCATAAGCAAATTAAAAATACGTTCACAGGAAAGAGCTTTTGATCCTGAATCCATATGCATACTTTGATTCAAACTAGTGGCTGAAGGTACATAATCCATTGATGCAAGCTCAATGCATTGAATGGCATCTAGCTAAAGGAAACGTTGTTTGCATTGCTAGTTACTCTTTGAATATATAACAAGGTTCAAGGAAAAAACTCTCATTACCACACATGTTGACATAATTTTCGTTCCAAACCTCTCTTTATGAGACCGCTTTGCAGTAATAAAAAAAATACAAACTTTACAAGCCTCACATGCAACCATGCATCTTGCTCGTAGATACACTTCTACATGCATCCATGTGTACTGCAATACATGTATCTATGTGCACATGTAGCCATGGATATATGTATCTATGCAACTTCATATGCAATCCATGGATATTTCCATACATGTATATTTAAGCATTTATGTATCGAGCTATGCATCTATATATCTATCCATGCAACTATGTTTCTATGTATTCTTCTACCTATAGATGCATCCACGCATATATGTATGTATTTCTATGTGCAAATGTATATAGGCATCTATCCATATATGTGTCAATGTATCTATGAATACATCTATCCATAGATACATGTATCTACGCATCTATGGATACCATGATAGATGTCCACATCCATGTATGTATGGATACATGTATCAAGTAGCTTGATTCCAGGTCTTGGCTCTACAGCAACATCATCTCTTGTGACTACACAGATCTGCAGAATAACAAAAAATCAAACGCTCAAAGTAGTCACAATGCATGTCTAGTCACGTAAATCTATATTACATGATAAATCCACATTCTGTTTAATGCATTCACTTTGAAACACAATCAAGAAAACAGCTAAATATTACTTTCCAAATTTAAAAAAAAAAACTTTAGAAACATCAACTTCTAGAATTAAATACCAATATGCACAAAGTCATCATATTACTCTAACTAGATGACTATGAACTACATGTTACCTATGCAATATAAATTCTAGAGATACATACCATCCTTATGCACCTATGCACAAATACATACTGTCTAACATATATACATAATTACATGTACACATATACACATGCAAACCTGTATACATGGATGCATACAAAGACTATGTTTCATGGGATTATTAAAGAGTTCACTTGCTTTCTATATGGTTCCATACTTTGCCTGTGTGCCTATGAGGACAATAATTACAGTATCTAGAACCATAAACTAGTTACTTGAGGCAATAAATACATTCTTTCCTCAGTTTTATTTTACTTTAGAGGTTTAAAGCACACAGTGAGATTAGCAATGTGAGCAAAAAAAAATTGTGGCTCACTTGCTCATTCCTTCCAAAGCTCTCTTTATAGCACAGTTGTGCATTGCCTCCAAGACTCAAATGGATCCTTGGTATTTGAAGAGAAGATTCAATTGGATAACACTAAAAATGATCTAAACTATGATTTTATAATCAAAGTATCCAAATGCATTGCAACAATCCAAAACCCAACTTCCATTTAACATGTACAATGAAAATAAACAGAACGAAAAATGCATTTGCTTCAAAGTTTTTAAAGCAATTTCAACAGATTGTCTAGCCATTGTCCAAAATATAGTTTTCTATTAGCATAGTCCTTGAACCTTCTTTAGGTCTGACTACTACTTTGTTAATTCATTCTCATTGAAAAGTCAAAATGTGAAATGTTCCCAAGGATAATTATACTTATTTATCTCTTTTAATTTTTATATATTCAAAGACTAATTAGCAATCCAAACAGCCTCCCCTTTAGTCAGATGCAATTCAATGCATTAATTTTGTATCAATGAATTGTGTACTTTTAGCCACTAGTTTTAATTGAAGTATGCATATGGATTCAGAATCAAATTCTCAAAATAAATGCATATATAAATGTGTCTTTTTCTTCATTTCATAATCTATCTATGTATCCATAGGTGCAATCATGCATATATCGATTTGTGCATATATCTTGTTATCTCTTTATGCATTTGTCTATATATGTATGGTTGTATCTATGGGTACATGTATACCTTGATTTATGTATATATGCACCTATGAATTGCATACACACATCCATGTATATATGCATCTATCAATAACTTGCATGGATACATGTATATATGCATCTATGGACTCATGCACCCATGTATATATGACAACTCATTGGTTCCAAAGCTCTCTTTATAGGACAGATGTGCATTGCCTCCAAGACTCAGATGAATCCTTCGTATTTCAAGAAAAGATTCGAATGGATAACACTTAAAATGATCTAAACTATGATTTTATAATCAAAGTATACAAATACATTGTAACAATGCAAAACTTGACTTTCATTTAAGATGTACAATGAAAATAAACATAAGCAAAAATGCATTTGCTTCAAAGTTTCTAGAGCAATTTCAACAAATTGTCTAGCCATTGTTCAAAATATGGTTTTCTATCGGCATAGTCCTTGAAGTTTCTGTAGGTCTCATTGCTACTTTGTTAATTGAATTTGATTGAAAGGTAAAAATGTGGAATGTCCCCAAGGATACTTATACTTACTTATCTCTTTTAATTGTTATATATTCAAAGACTGCTTAGCAATACAAACAGTCTCCCCTTTGGTCAGATGCCATTCAATGCATTAATTTTGTCTGAATGAACTATGTACTTTCAACCACTAGTTTTAATCAAAATATGCATATGGATTCACAATCAAACTCCCAAAGTAAATGCATATATAAATGTGTCTTTTTCTCCATTTCATTATGTATGTATGTATCCATAGATGCAACCATGCATATAATGATTTATGCATATCTTGCCATCTCTACATGCATTTGTCTATATATGTATGACTGTATCTATGGGTGCATGTATACATTGATTTATGCATATATGCAACGATCAATTGCATACACACATCCATCTATATATGTATCTATCGATATTTTCAATGGATACATGTATACATGCATGTGTGGACTCATGCATCCATGTATTTGTCTTTGTCTTTGTCTTTGGCCAAATGGCCCCTAATGGCCAAAGTATCCTAGCCACCCATGGACGTCAAGCAATTCCAATGCCTTCCCCACCAGCCACATGCCATTTAATGCATTTGCTTCAATTATTTTGACCTCTCCATGTGTTCGCATTTTCTTGATATTTCAATGCATTTAATTTGCATTCAAGGATTACGTATCTCTACTCACCAGTTTTATAAACTATGCCTTTGCTTAAATTTATTTAATCAATCTATGCAATCACTTTTCACTGATTTTCAATAACAACAATAATTTATAAAGCTATTCAGATAAATAGAAATAGCTAAATGCTATTTTTCCAATATTGATTTATCAGAATAGTGCTAGTTTTCCAATATAAAAAAATTAAAAGTTATATGTTGCCATACATTTATGCATATTGTCCATACATGCATATATGCATATATGCCTTCATCCATATTTGCATATGTATATGAATACATCCTTCCATGTAACATAAACATTTGTACCTATATCCAAATATGCATACATCCATGTATACATGTGTTCATATCTCCATCTCTCCATGTGGTTCTGTTTTCTGTGTGTACATGTGTCTGTTGATGCATCCATGCATATATCTGTGATTAGCTCTAATATTTCTCTCTCCATGTATTTAATGTTCTCCACTCCATCAGCATTTACATGTTCTCTATTTTATGTTCTTCCATATTTATTTTTTCCATAGTATATGCATAAGAACTTCCACTTTGTCTTTTGTTTTGACTCTTCTATCCATAAATATCATTATATTTTTATATCCACTCTTCTATTATTGCATTTCGAGGAAGCTCAAGGATCTCAGTACCTTGTTCAGTATGAAGGAGAGTGAGAAATGCAACATGGGTCTTTTTTCTGTGTTTATATTGATGGACTCAGCCCTATGATGATTTTTAAAAGCATAACCAATACCAAACTAGACATTCTTCCACCCCTTGTTGCAAGAAATAATCACTTCATACCCTATTGATTCCATCTATTTCCATTTCCACCCTTGCATGTCCTTTCTTCTCAAATCAAATACATTTCAAAATCCAGTTATTTGCATGTGTTGCCTCATACCAATGTGTTGCGTTCCTTTTTTCACTAAATCCAGCTCTCTCATTGAAATTTTCATTTCTTGCATTTAATTGTAAGCATATAACTTGCAAACGATAAATTCATACCATTTACATTCGCATTCATTCTCATATCCACCATCCCATATCCTTGCCTCCCATGTCAAATACTTTTCATAACTTATTCATACACCTTATTTGCATCTCACCCTTTTCTCAATTCACTCCCTTTGTTCCACTCGCATAACTCATTCTTCTTTTTAACATTCACATATCTTTATCTATCTACACCTCAAATATACCTTCATCCATCACAACAAAATCCACACCATACCAAACAAAGAAAAAGATGAAGAAAATATCAAGGTTATGCAAATAAACACTGAGGGCTTCAAAAATGACACTCATAACATATAGTTGTATTCAAGAGTTATTTTCATAATGTCTTTTCTAAACCTTGTTTATTACAGATCCCTAAAAGCGCGTATAACAGTTTCTTCAAGCCTATCATGTGTAATCAGATATAACAAATATTTACATGTTTCCATGCATTCATATGCATCATTAGGTATCCTTTATACAGTTGTTCAAAAAACAATATTGTATATGTTTCAAATGCAAATTGTCCCTGGAATTTCTCGCTTTATGCACACATGCATTTATAGATTGTTCTTTGTGTACCAAATTACATGGACACATCTATACATCCATCCATGCACAAATGTTTACATGGATCCATATATTTATGCATTCCTTTGATATATGCTTTGCTGGTATATAATTTGTTTTCCCTGTTTTCCTTTCGCTTGCTACTGCAAATGCTACTTGAGCATCACTATGCTTTCACAGATTTGTATTTCTACTTCATTTTACTATTTTCCATTCAAATTTCTCGTTCACATGTCATGTATGCTTTTCACTCTTTGCATTGTGTGCACATGGATACATGTATACATGCATACCTCAAGCATTGTTACAAATGTTTAAGATTATTTGCATTCAATACTTCAAACAAAATAATAATACATTTTTGCTTCCTCAATAAGGTCAAAAAGGAAATTTGTTACTGCAAATGTAGAGATGCACCCATGTAAAGGTACTAATGTTCATTGGTGTTTCTCTTTTCACTCTTGCATCCTTAAATATCATTATATTTTTATATCTATTCATCTCTTGTCACATTTCGAGGAAGCTCAAGGATCTTGGAACTTTGTTTAGTCCAAAGGAGAGTGAGAAATGAGACACCAGTCTTTCTTTTGTATTTGTATTGAGACACTCAGCCCTATGATGATTTTAAAAAGCATAACCAATAACAAAATAGACATTCTTCCACCCTTTCTTGGAACAAAAGTTCACTTCATACCCTATCAAATCCACTCATTTCCATTTCCACCCGTGCACATCATTTCTTCTCAAATCAATACATTTCAAAATACATTTATATGCTTCTCTTGCATCACACCAATGTCTTGCATTCCTTTTTTTTCTCAATCCAGCTCACTCATTCAAATTTTTATATCTTGCATTTAATTTTAAGCGTATAACTCGAAGATGATAAATTCATATAATTTACATTCCATTCATTCTCACATCCAATTTCACATATCATTCCTTCCCATATCTAATACTTTCCATAAGGCATTCATATACCTTACTTGCATTACATCATTCTCTCAATTCCTTCTCTTTGTTGCACTTAAATCACTCATACTTCTTTACCACCCTTACATATCTTTATCTATCTATAGCTCAAATATACCTTCATCCATTAGAACAAAATTCACACCATATCAAAGGAAAAATTGAAAAAAATATCAAGGTTATGCAATTAAACACTGAGGGCTTTGAAAATAACTATGACAACATAGAGTTGTAATCAGGACTTCCTTTGAAAACGTTTTTTCCTATATCCTATTTATTGCAAATAACTAAGAGCACATATCACAGTTTCTTGGAGGCTAAAATGTATAATCAGTTTTCATAAATATTTACATATATCCATGCATTCAAATGCATTATTGGATATCCTTAATACACTTGGTCAAATGTAATGTCCCCATTTTTGTGAGCATCAGAGTTCGTAAGGATTAGCCTATCATTTGACCCTCGTAGGCTAACAGTTATGGATAGGGGGTCTTCTGTGGCAGTTACTCGGTGATTTGGGACATTACTCCTCAGCTGGATTCATGTTTTGGCCTTTGCACAAGTTATTTGACTCAGATTGGCACACTTACTATTTATAGTAAGTTACTATTTTGGCAGAGTCAGGGTTTCCAATAATAGCAGGGCACCTAAACAGAGCATATTTGTAGTATCGACCGTTGATTGGACCTTTGCAGTTGTTTCTAGACTCAGTGGTGTGTACTTACTATTTATAGTAAGTTAGCTATCAGGAGTTACTATCTTTGGCAGGGCATCTAATCACTCAGAGTTTGGCAAAATTGACCTTGGTTTCAGTTGGCATGGCTAACAGATGCATATTTATGGACACATTAATATTTAATGTGTCATTAATGATTTTTAATTAAAAAGGTTTATATTATAAAGTTATAAAATGACTTTATATTAAAAAGGGTTATAATATAAAGTTATAAATTAACTTTATATTTGAATGGGGCCAATGACACATTAAAAGTGTATTTAATGATATTAAGTGATTATGTGCACATAAACCAAGGTAATGAGAAGGCATTAAATGCAAATTGAAGATTATAATAGTTAAATGATTTTTAAAAGCCAAAATAGGTCGATTGTCTCAAAGAGGCTATAAAAGCTTTCAAAGGGCAAAAAGAATTCATTATGATATGATTATTCAACTTTGTCTTTTATTGAGAGCTGTGGAGTTTGTGAAGAAACTAGGGTTTCTGCAAATTCGTGCATTTTTCAAGCTTTGGAGAATGATACCTCTTCAGATTCAAGCTTTCTGAGGTTGTGAGAGATCAGCTGAAGATTGCTAAGTAAGGTGGCTTCATACAGGAGTCATATTTATGCTTACAAGTGAAGAATCAACATAGGGATAGAATAAAATTGCAAGTTTGGAGTTATTGTACCCGCTGCTACAGTAACCATGCTACAGTGCCCGTTGCTACAGTACCCATGAATAGTAAATCGCTACAGTGGCATGAATAGTGATCTGCTACAGTGAATCGCTACAGTAATTTGGTGCATCTTTCAAAGCATTCTTAGCCTAGGTGTGAACTCTCTAGTGCTCAGAATCCATTCTCTACTTGTTGCAATTAATCTCAGATCTGTATATGGTCATAATACATGAAGATATTCATTTCCAGACTGCTGTACACATTTCAGACCTAAGCAAACTTCCTAGTCAGGGTTTATATACATTCTCATCCATGCTAAATGTATATTTTCTACACAGATTATCAGTAAGGAATAATGATTATAAGTTGAAGTGAATTTCTAAGTGCTTCAAGTTGTAAAGTAGCTTATAATCTATGTTTAATCTGAAAATGCTACATCCGAAAATATCATTGTATATCAGACCCTTGGCATTAAGTCTAGAATTGATTAAGATTGCAATAGATACCAGCAAGAGATACTTGAATATCAGTGTTCACATGACTGCAATCTGATTTTGGGTGAAACGTTTAAGGGTGTTTTGCTGTTGTTCATTTCTGAGCATTTTGTAGAAACATACCAACCATCTTATTACTCAGAACTTGTTGCAAAAGGGTTGTCTTGTAGCATCTATTATTGCATATTCTGAAACCCTAGTCTACACTGTTATATCTAAACTTTGTAGATGAATGAAATGATAATATTGTTGTTACAGTTCACTAAGCATAGCTTATGATCTAATGCTTACTGCCATTCATTCTGAGTCAAATACTCTTATATCTGACCATCATTCATAATCAGTTTGGGCTTGTGCAAGTCTTCAGTTGTCACTGTGCATTGAGTTTAAGTGGTTTTCCAGATTCACATATTCATTTCATTTGAATATTATTATCAATGTGCAATGCAATGATTTAAGTTTGATAAAATAGTATATCAATCAAACCAACAAAATATAGAAAAAACATCAAAACCCAAAACAAATAACTTTGATTAGATGCCCTACCAAAGATAATAACTCCTGATAGTTGACTTACTATAAATAGTAAGTACACACCACTGAGTCTAGAAACAACTGCAAAGGTCCAATCAACGGTCGATACTACAAATATGCTCTGTTTAGGTGCCCTGTTATTATTGGAAACCCTGACTCTGCCAAAATAGTAACTTACTATAAATAGTAAGTGTGCCAATCTGAGTCAAATAACTTGTGCAAAGGCCAAAACCTGAATCTAGCTGAGGAGTAATGTCCCAAATCACTGGGTAACTACCACAAAAGACCCCCTATCCATAACTGTTAGCCTATGAGGTTCAAATGATAGGCTAATCCTTATGAACTCTGATACTCACAAAAATGGGGACATTACATAAAAAAACAATAATGTATGATTCTTTTGTTTCGATCATTAATGTTCTTTTTATATCTATCAAATGCAAATTGTTTCTGAAATTTTATAGCTTTGTGCACATAGGCATATATAGATTCTTGTTTACTTACCAACTTGCATGGACACATGTACACATAGATGGATGCATTTATGTTTACCTTCATCCATACATTTATGCATTCCTTCGATATATGCATTGCTAATAAATAGTTAATTTTCCCTGTCTTCTTTCATTTAATACTGCAAATGCAAATTGAGTCTCATTGTTAAAATACAATTGTATTCAAGAGTTCTTTTCAAAACGTCTTTTCTAAATCTTGTTTCTTACAGATTGCTAAAAGTACATATGAAAATTCCTCCAAGGCTATAATGTATATTCAGATTTCACAAATATTTACATGTATCCATGCATCCAAATGCATTATTAGATATACTTTATAAACTTGTTCCACAAACACTAATGTATTGTTGCTTTGTTTCAGTCAGTAATGTTTTCCTAGTTCTTGTTTAAGCTGCAACTTGTTTCTAACATTTCTAACTTTATGGATGCAGGCATATATAGATTCTTCTTAACATACCAAGTTAAATGGACACATGTACACATCCGTGCATGCATATGTCTTTACATGGATCCATATTTTAATGCTTTCCTTTCATATATGCATTCATACTAACTAGTTTATTTATCTTGTTTTCTTTCATTTAATACTGCAAATGCAATTTCAGTCTCATCACGCTTTTAGGCTTGCTCAAGTGCCAACAATGCTTTTCACTCTTCTATGCATTCTGTGCACATCGCTAAATGTCTACATGCCTCCATGTATACTTAATGCTTCAAGCATTGTTACAAACATTATAAGAATATTTTACTATAGATTATTATAATAATTTAATGTTTAGATGCAAAGTGCTACAAACATGTTGATTATTTTACTGTACCTACATTTTATCTTACCTAATAAAATTCTTTATATCTTTTCAAATTATTTTTTTGTTTAAAATATATACACAAAAAAAATTCATTCGTAATTCATTAACAACATTCAAATCTAATTTATAATAAAATCAATACCTTTGTACAGTTTCATCTAAGAATTTATCGTAATATTTATTTCACTTATTACATTTTCATAAGTTAAACTATTACATTTTATGTTATATATACACAAATTTAATCTTAGGTAGTAAGGTTCTTTATTATATTCTTGCAAATTACTTATTGTTAATTATATAAACACAAATTTTTATTCATATTACATAAACAATATTAAAATCTTATTTATAATAAAATCAATAGCTTTCTAGTCATTCATCTAACAATTTACTGTAATATAATTACATTATTCTATACACGAAAATATCTTATCATATTGCATAGATAGGATTTAAATCTTATTTATAATAAAATCAATAGCTTTATATAATACTAATCTTCATACTACATTAAAAAAAAATTCATTAATCTTACAAAAGTTTATACTCAAATGAGCTACCCCTATCAATCTTCCACCTAACACTATTGTTTCTATTAGCACTTGCATATTGTAATATGATAAACTAAAATAACTCAATTGTATTAATTAACATAGCATGTGTTCTACAACAATACACTAAACATAATTTTATTTACAAATAGACATATAAGCAAAAAAAAGAAATATGGTAAACTTTGTTTCACCATGCATATAAAAATGGGGCATGTAAAGAATGCATTTTCCTTTTTTCCCCGCACACATGTTTTTTTGTACATAGTTGCAAATGATATTTGATGCTTTAGAAATATCTCTACATCAAAACTTTGTTCCATTTAAAATGACTCATGAATTTTTCAACCAAAAGGTTTTCTTAAAAAATAAAATAAAAAAAACATTGCACTAGTCATAAATAGTTTATTTCTCCTGTTCTCTTTCATTTAATACTATAAATGCGAGCTGTGTCTCCTCCTGCTTTCAGACTCGTTCACATGCCAACTATGCATCTCACTCTTCTGTGCATTGTGCGCACGTGGATACATGTATGCGTATATGTCTCATGCATTACAAATGTTCCCGATTGTTTGCATTCAATAATTAATACAAATTAATAATGCATTCTTGCTTCCTAATTAAGATCATAAAGAATCTTCCATCCCACAAATGTATGCATACACACACAAAAAAACAAGTATTCATTGGCATATCTATAAAAAACTCCACGTATACATGATACCCATAAAAAAAAATCACTTGCATCCGTCCACACGTGTTGCCATTTCACATGTCCCTATGGACCACGTTCCTCATGCATCCTACAAATTTTAAATACATTTATATTCCTATTTGTTGTCTGAAAACTTTTCCTAACTCATAGCTACATGACTTTTACCTCTCGGCAAGAACTCGAAGCTTGTGTCACTTGTTATATCATGAATTTAAGAGCTTATTTCATTGATTTTTTTAGTATTATATTATGATTTTTAGAGTTTACTTATTGATTTCATATTGAGATATCATACTTCCTAGAGAAATTACTTATTAAATTCATATTTTGATATTTTAAAGGAAATAAAGGTGAAAAATACACTTCCTACACTAATCTATGAGAGGAGGTATATACAAAAATAAATCATATAATTATAAGGAAATAAATATAAGAACAACATACCATAATACAATTATTTACATGGGGAAAACTCTTATAGGAGAAGAATCCCATGCTCCAAAGAAAATCACCAATAAGAGATTTTTAGGATTTTTGGTAGCATAACAACACCTACAAAAATAACTATGAAACTTCCATCTCAAGCATCCTATAAATAGGAAAATAATACATAAAATCATTAAATGGTAACTAGAAATCCATGAGCTTAAACCACCCAAAATATGACATCTAAATCCTTAATAAAATCCAACACCCAAATCAGGCAATATGAGTCTATATACCAAAAATAACATATTCCTTCCACCTACCATAAGCTCATCATAATCCACTTACCGACTTGGGTTCTCTATTTTGGCTCAATTATCTCCATTCAAAGATGTCTTGTGATGTATCATAATATGCATCATAAGTTGTTCGACAAGTGCAACTCCTTCTTATAAATCTTTTATGTGTCATGGATGTTCTTACATTTCTAATGTGGAATGCCCAACTCTTGGAGGCCAAATTTTTTGATTCAATAAGTCGATTGAGTTCATTTTTTTCAAATTGGAGATCCAAAATAGTTCCACATATTTATAATAAATTTAATTTGATAATGGCTCATTTCAACATTTTTAAAGCCAAAAGTGACCTCTATAGCCTAGAAGTTGAGTTTTTATATTCTATAGCTCAAAAATTGTATTTTTTTGTGTTCTTAAAATTAGGATGCAAGGTTAGAAATATTTCCTAATATTCTCCCATATTTCAAAGACCTCTAAAGAGAAAAGGGAGCACCAAAAATATCAACTAATTCATTGTGGTTGAGATGCCCACAAACTCACAACACTACCTAAACTTCTCTATGCTCACCTATTTCATCAATGCATTTACAACATTCTACAAAGTGTCAAATTTCTCCATCATCACCCTCTCATACTCCACTATGTATCAAATAAATTGGTACTAGACATCAATATGGTTCATACTTGAATGAAAGGTTGAGTTTTTTGATAGATAAATGATACTTTAACTATCACACTATATTGATGTATGGAGTCGAACTAAGTATGATGTTGTTGCGTAGTGTAGAGGTTGTGCGGGCTAGGGTGTGAAGGCCCTAGCAATGCTTGATTTTTATTTCCTTGGCCTCTTGGCTATGGTGCGATGACTTTTGGGTGGGGTTTCTATTGTGCATACAAGCAGGGGGATTGTTTGATGGTGTGGGGGCTTTATTTTTTTGTTAAGAGGGTTTTTCTTTTGTGAGAGGGGACAATGCTCATTTTTGTCTTTCTTTTGGATGTGTTGTATGTTGTATGCTTGGTAAAGGGTGATAAGGATGTATAAGGCCTTTGTTCTATCTTTATTTCGGCTGTGGATGCAGGTGAAGCTTTTGGGTATAAACCCTACATGGATTTTTGAGCTTCTCTTGGTGCAAAGTCACCATCTTCTACAATGAGGGTTGTTGTGAGTAACTTGTTTAACAATGATTCAGGGGTGGGAAGTTTTTCTTCGTTTGGTGGCCCTCAAACCCCAAAAATTAATGGTTTCTTTGAGAGGAGTAAAGATAGGCCAATTTTGGTGATCCAACTAGAGTCAATCACTGAGGATGTTGAGTATTTTTCAAATCAAGCCTTGATATGCAAATTCATGGGAACGCACATCTCACTCCGATTCTTGGAGTCATGGGCTTAGCAGAGTTGGACTCCAAAGGGTGAAATGGAAGTGATTCTATTAGCAAATAGCTATTTTATGGTTTTTTTCAACTGCATGGATGACCACAACAAAGTTTTTGAGGGTGGGCCTTATTTCCACAACTAGATTGGTTTATTCATCAAGCCTTGGCACACTGATTTTAACCCGTCGAAGGAGCTCCCAAATCATGTTCCTGTGTAGGTGCATCTCCCTTGGTGAACAGTTGAGTATTGGCATAATGACATCTTGCAAATAGTTGCTCTGCTTCTAGGGAAGCTAATGGGTCCTTCTCAATAAACATAGGATAGAAAGGTAATGATTTTTTCTTTCATTTGTGTTGAGATTGATTTTATTAACCCTCTTCTAGAATCTTTGGAAATTCATGTGGGTTCATCTTCTTGGATGCAACATATTGATTATGAGACTCTACCTTTCCACTACTAGTTATGACATGAATATGATCATTTGCAATGAAGATGTCCCAAGACCAGATCTTCTGAGTCTTATCCTATTTAGCCTCCTCGCAAGCTTCCTAAGGTTGACAAAGGTAAGGCTCCCATTCTTGGTGAAGCTATAAATAAACAAGGTTTCACTCCTGTTAAGCCTTGTAACAAGAATCATGGATAAAAGAGGACTTTTAAGGAGGTATAGGAAGGGGACGCTTTTAATATATTTGATGTGTTGGATGACCTTAGCCAATAAGAGGGTATGATGGCTCTAGATCAAGGTGTCTTGGAGGTGGTTTAGGAGGGAAATATTTTTGACAATCTTTAGAATACCCAAGAAGTTGGTGCATTTCAAATGGATATTGATCTTAGTCTGGTGGATCTAGCGGTTCCTCAGGCCCTAGTAGTTGTGGAAAATATTGGGGGGAGAACTCTCTTCCATTGGTGAAGATGGGGTCTAATTCAGAAAAAGGAAATAAAGCTTGTCCTTCTTTGGGACTTCACCAAAAAAATCTCAAGAAAGGGGTTTTTGAGAATGATTCCAAGGCCAAGAGAAAGGACTTAGAGAAAATTAAGATGATGGGGGAGATGTTGGTGGAGTAAGGATCTATTAAGAATCTTGATTCTCACTTTTCTAACCCTAAAAAATAATTATCCTTTCATAGAATGTAAGGGGATTGAATAGTAGCACTCGACAAAAATTTGTTCATGATTTGGTGGGAAACCATTCTCTTGGTGTGCTTTTATTTAGGAAACTAAGTTGTCTATAGAGAATATGTGTGGTTTGGTGCCTAAAATTTGGGGGCAGGGTCAATGCCAGTGCATTGGTGCCCAAGGTAATGTATGGGGTTTGGCTTGTTTATGGAATCCATTGAAGATTTTCCCTCTTTGGTGGATGTCCTATAAGTCTTCTATTTTTGTGGTTGCTTCAAGCCTGTAAACTGGAGAAATTGTTCTCTTTTCCAATATATATGCTCCTACTGATTTTCTTAGTAAGCAACACCTATGGTCTCACATCTAGTTTATTTGGAGCTCTGCTTCTCTTTATCCTTGGATTATTGTAGGTGATTTCAATTCCATTCTTGATCTGGAAGAAAAGAGGGGAGGAATTTTGAGGTTGGAGCCTTCTACTTTTCTTGTTTGTGATAATATCATTGCCCTAAATCTTGTTGACATTAAGCCTAGTAATGGTCAGTTTACTTGGAACAATAGGAGACTTGGGGATAATTGTATTGTTGAGAGGCTTGACAGGTTCCTAGTTCCTTGTTTCTGTATTGGTGGATCTTGGTCTATTTATTTTTATATTCTAGACTAGAGGGGTTCAGATCATTGGCCTATTAAGTTATCCTCTATATCGGCTCGTGATGCTCAATCTCCCTTTTTCAAGTTTCAACTTATGTGGTTGTGGGATCCCTCTTTACAGGATCTTGTTGCTGAGTGGTCGTATTTGGGTAGAATTTCTTTTAGAACCACTATATATTATTTTTCCAAGCAACTATAGTATGTGAAGTACCAACTCAAAAGGTGGAACATGCAATGTTTTAGTAACATCTTCCATGCTAATGTGGTTGCTCAGGTTGGATTGGATGGTATCACCTATGAGATTAGGGAGTTTGGAATTTTTGAGGACTCTCTTAAGGAGGAGGTGAGGGATTTGAAAGCACTAGAGGAGTGTGAGTTGCGAGAGGATATTTACTAGAAATAGAATGCTTGGGTTGATTGGTTACATGTAGGGGAAAAAAACAATTCTTTTTTCTTCAACTCTTTGAAGGCTAGGAGACATGGTAATTCAATCCCTTTTATTGTGAATGCCATGGGTGAGCATTTATCCTCTTTGGGCGATATTTCTAGAGAAGCTTTGCAGTTCTTTGCCTCTTTGTTTAGGGAGGACTCTCTAGATGTGTTAGCGGATAAAAATATGTCTTGTCCTATATCCCTTCTTTGGTTTCTATGGAATTGAATGAGAACCTCTTGGGTTGTATTTCCCTAGAGGAATCAAAGGCCACTATCTTTTAGATGAAGAAAGGGAAATCCCCTAGTCCTGATGACTTTCTAATTGAATTATTTTAGGAATTTTGGGACATTATAAATCTAGATTTATTAGAGGTGGTTTGTGAATCTCAAAGGAACAAGTAGATGTCGAGGGCTATGTATTCCAATTTTCTTTCTCTCATCCCGAAATGCGATGGGGTGGATAGGTAGATTTTGTTTCGACCCATTTCTCTTTGCAATGTGGTCTATAAAATTCTTTTCAAGTTGATTGATGAGAGGTTGAAGAGGTGGATTAGTAGGCTTATTTCTGAGGAACATGGAGGCTTTTTGGTGGATAGGAAAATCTTGGATGGTATGGTCATTTCCACCAAAACTATTCATTCCATCATGACCTCTAAAGAAAAAACTATGTTCATCAAGTTGGATATGGCAAAGGCTTATGATAGAGTTAAGTGGTCCTTTTTGAGTAAAGTGCTTATAGCTTTTGGTTTTGCTGAGGAGTGGGTCATGTGGGTTATGAGTTGTATCACAAACACTTCTTTTTTGGTAATAATTAATGGGGAATCATATTCCTTATTTGGGGCATCCAGACGTCTTTGACAAGGGGATCCTCTTTCTCCTTACTTTTCATTCTTTTGGATAAAGGTTTGGGAAGAGTTATTAAGAGCAATGTGGTGCATGGTCTTATCCAAGGTTGGGTTTGGGGTAATGGTTTACCTCCTCAATCACACCTGCAATTTTTTGATGATACCACTTTAATGGGCATGGCCAAGGTCAGAGAGGCCACCAATTGTGCAAGGCTTTACATTTATCTTGCTGCTTCTGGCCAGATGATTAATGAGGGTAAATCTTCCATTTTCTTCTTTAATACTCTGAGGCTCATTCAATAGTGGATTACTCATATTTTGAGGTTTCAAATTGGTTCTCTTCCTTTGAATTATCTTGGAATTCTTATCTCTTTTGACACCCTCCCCAGGGGCTCTTGGAAAAATATTTTAGACGAACCATTGGACTCACCGGCAGCTTTCTTTCACTGGATGGGTTCAACTTCTTAATTCGGTGGTCCAGGCTCTTCCCAATTATAGGTGTATACTCAAGGTGGCTCCCATTGGATTTATTAAGGATTTGAACTCTTTGGCTAGGAAATTTCTATGGGCTAGCAATTTTTCTTCTTCTAAGTGGAGCCTTGTGAAGTTGGATATTGTGTGTAGTCTGAAGTAGTTTGATGGCCTTGGGTTGCGACATTCCACTCTGACTAGTTTGGTGTTGTTTTCCAAGCTTGATTGGAGATGGTGTTTGGAACAAGATCATGTCTGGGCTAGGATTATTTCTCACAATTATCTAAGTGAGATATCAAAGGAGGAGGAGGTTCCTTGGTATCCGCTTGTCGGGAAAGGTTTTGCGATTTGGGAAATGCTTAAAAAAGTTGCTAAGTTGATCAAAGAGGGCTTGTTTTGGGTTTGAAATAGGGGATTTGAGGCTCTCTTTTGGTTTGAATCTTGGGATGGGTTTTCCCCTATCATGAACAAGTATCCTAATCTATAGGATCTTTGCCAGTGCTTCTTGGAGGTTGGTTGGTCTTGGGTGGTTGATTTTAAGACATCTTACCTATGTGGGCATGTGGAGGTGTCTAGATTGAAGGTACCTAGCGAGTGGCTTGTGGTTGGATTAGAGGAGGATCGTGTTGAGCTTCAAAATATTCTAGAAAGTAGACTGTGCAACTCTCTTAGGGATAGGGATATTTTGGCCTAGAGTCAAGAGCCTAAGGGGATTTACATGGTGCCTAGTGGGTACCAGGAGCTGATTACTCATAAGTATGGTGGGCTGGAATTCCTTGGTGGAAAAATGTTTGGAATAAGTTCTCTTGGTCCAAGTGTAATTCTTTCCTATGGACCTTAGCTTGGAATAGATGTTTGACTTGGGAAAATTTTCAAAAGTGGGGATTCCAAGGACCATCTATTTGTGTTCTTTATGGGTGCAGTGAGGATGATTCATCCCACCTATTCTTTTGTTGTCCTTTTTCTATGCTTATTTAGCATTTTTGGTGGGGTATTTGGAATCATCCTTGTGTTCATTCCTCTTCTCTGGTTGAATTCTAGAGTAGCTTGGGGAGTCCCCCAACATAGGCCTCTTTCCTCTAGATTGTGTGGTGTAGTGGCCCAGCTTTCATCCTTTGGAAAATTTGGCTGGAAAGGAATCACAAGATTTTTTGTGGGGATAAGTTGATGATTCAATAGGTTTGGCAGAGAATTGTTGGTATGATTCAGGAGACTATGGAAGCTAAATGTGAAGTGGATTTTCCTTTGGAAAGGAGTGACAATGAGATTTTGAATAGATTGGACCTATGAGGTTTTTACTTCGATTTTTTTTGTGTTCGTAGAGGTTGGCATGCTAAAAAGAAGGTTTAGAGGGTTGGGATTTGGTCTCCTCCTCTAGTAGATGTTTTAAAGATCAAAATTGATGGGTCTTCTATGGGTAATCCTATACTTGCTGGGATTGGTGGGGTTAGGAGAGATAGATCTAGTTTCATTATTTTCATATTTTCCATTCATAAAGGGAAGAAAACCAACAATCTTATGGAGGGGATAGTGATTCTTTGGGATATTGAGTGTGCCTATGCTCTTGGTTGGTGCAAGATTATCTATGAATCAGACTCATAGGTCATTGTTAATTTTTTGAATGAGAAGAAGTTGGACGAGGTTAATTGGAAATTTACTTTGGTTGTTTGACATATTTTGTAGCTATATTCCATGCTGGAGGTGGCGTCTTTTACTCATATCCCTTGGGAATGGAATAGGGTTGTTGAATATTTGGCCAAATGGGCTTTTGAGCATACTAGTGACTGGTAGATTGAGGGATGAGAGCAGTTACCCCCTGATTATAGCCAATTTTTATAGAAGATTATTTCAAAGGACATGGCTAGTTGATGTTGGCTGGTGGTTGGTTATGTTGTGGTATTGATTCTTGGTTGGGTGTTTGCTAGTTTAGTATTCCTTATTACCTTTGGGTGCCTTTGTGGACCCTGATTTCTTTGTATTGGTGATTTCTTGATATTAATAAAATTTTACCCTCGTCATTAAAAAGAAATATCACATTATATTATAATAGCTCTTTGACTTAGCCCCAAATCAAAACACATTCTCTTATGAAAAATGGATTCCTTAAAGATATGAGTAGATACCGTGTAATTATCCTTTATAGTGGAAAAAAACTACATCCTATTTCTTATTCATCCAATTGATAACACCACCAACCAAAGTGAAAACATAACCACTAGTGGACCTCCTATTGTTAATGTCACCTACCTAGTCTAAATCCATAAATCCATGAATATCTATTGAGTGATGGTACCTTATAGATTCACCACGATAAAAAATAGATTACTTGGAGGTACCCCATAAATATCTAAAGAGAATCTATAGTACATACCATAACATAATTATTTGGGTGTTAAGAAAACCCACACTCTAAAGTAACTCAATGTATTATTCAAGAATCAATGACTCCAACACACTTGTAGAGTCCAAGTATTTACATAAATATCAACAACAAGAGATCTAAAGGAATTTTGGTAGCATAGCAATACTTTCTAAACTTAGTATGAGACCTTCATCTCAAAAAACCAATAAATAGGGGAAACAATAAATGAAACCATACAATTATAATTAGGAAACCATGAGATAAAACCATCCAAAATACATCATCCAAATCCTTAATAAAAAATAAAATTTCTAAATCCCAAAATGAGTCCATAGGCTAAAAAATACATATTATTTCCACTCATGGTAAGCTCATAATAGTCCATTCACCAACTTGGATACTTATTTTGGATTCACAGTTTCCATTTATAATCTCCATTTATAATGCTGGTAGAATGATTCAATTTTTCAATAGTTATTGTTATACATGCAATGTATTTGGACATAAGGATAACCAGTGTAGAGCAAGATTGAATGGAGGTCAGTTTGGTCAGAAAAGTGTTGTATGCTACTGTTACAACAAACCTGGACACATTTCAATATTTTGCAGAAGTAAGAATGGAAGGAAAACTAATCTAAAACAAAGGAATGAACCTATGAAGAACATTGATCCTACTAAAGTAAAGAAGGAAATAGAGAAGATGTAGAAAAATAAAGAGGAACCTAAGAACAAAGATGAATCAAATGCATCTATACCTCCCTTTGGTGCAAATAATTCTCTTGAAAATTAAACCTAGGTATGGGCTTAGGGGGAGCAATAACAGGACAATCTAACAACCCCCTGGAAATATCAGATGTCAAGGAGTGACATGAAGATATATGGTGTAAATAGACATGCTTAAGCTTTTGAAAAATAAACCGGCAGAAAATATGCAACTCTAAAGAATTGCAGAGCATTTTAGGGTTTACAGTGTATTAGTGAAGGGTTTTGTCATCTTTTTGGAACTTGAAGCATTCAATGTGGAATTAGGGAAAATAAGTAAAATATAAAGTGAATTCCTAAGTCAATTTTAATAACATTTGTGTATTTGAAGATAATAGAGTGAATTGAAAGTGTCTTGAAGGCGATTCAAAGCAATTTGGTGCAAACCCTAGAACTCATGCACATTAAAGGTATTTACGACTATTTGTGCTTTGTGGGTTTGAAATATAAGTGATTTCGTAAGCATTTGATTTTGAATTCAAGTTAAAATGGCTACCTCAACTATTGTTAACATTTTTTAGGGAACTAGAAAAAATATCAAAAAGTCTCCAATGAAAATATTTGATAATGACCCCAATGGCCCTTTTAAGAAGATTTTGTAGACATTGAAAAAATGTCCTGAATGATATCATGCACTCGAATCAGGTATATACTAACACCGCTTCATCCCCAAACCCATCCTTTTTTCGCTTAATTGATTAAATTAGCCTAGCTATTTAATTAATTTCATTATTTAAATATATTAACCTAATTAATCTAATCAGGTTAATTCACCCCCCTTCCATGCTAAAATTTCATCTCATTAAATTAAATACATCAAGTTATTTAATTTAAATCCCTAAGTCTCCTTATTTAATTAAATAACCCTAAGTTATTTAATTAAATATCATTCCACCTTTCCCCCATTCATTAAAACATTTTATTTAATGAATATCATCTAATTCTTCTAAATCCCCTAATTGCATAATTAATATTGTTTAATTATCAATTACCTAATTAAATCTAATTCCCCCCACTTGCAAGGGAATAGTCCTCCTTTGCACATTCCTCCAAAAGGAATATTCCCATGGAATATTCCTTCCCCTTTTGCACATTAAAACTTTGTTTGAATTTGCTAATTATCCTTTTTCCCTGACCCGTGAGAATATTCCAAAGAATATTGTCTCCTCACTCATTTGCAAAAGGGAATATTCTTACAAAGCTTCATGTGCAAGTTAACTTGTGACCTCTTGTACAAGTCAAAAGTGTGTTTGTTTGAAGGAATATTAACCCTTGATTAAAATCTCATATTTCATTCTCATTTGTTGATGAGAATCCATGATCCATGCCTCCATCTTCTTTCATCCTTGACCATTGATTAGCCTTTTTTATCTCAACCCTTCATTTCTCATTTTCTCTCCTATAAATAGGTCACTATTTGGAGACAAATGAATCCATCTTTTAACATCAAACTTATGATGTTAAAATCACTCACAATCACACTAATATTTAGCATCTTTTTAGTTTAATTGCTTGCATATTATCTTAGCTTCCATTAATGGCTTCCATGATCACATAATGCATCCATTTAGCTTATTTGTCAATTAGGGTTTGAATCTTTTAGTTTTAAATCCATCTAGATTAGCTTTGCACTCACATATCTAGATCATTTTAGCATAGAATCATGCTAAATTAGCTTGCATCATGTTCATTTAGGTTAGAATCATGTTTTCATACACATCTATCAATGGTTCCATTAGTTTTCTTAACTAAAATTGATTGGAACAAGCTCATTTATCCACGAGATTGGGAAAGGGTCGCCATTCCACATCAACACGACACCACTCCCACAATAGGATAAGTTTCAAATGGATTAGAGTAGAAATTTTTAAAGCTTTTGTAGTTTAGTATGCTTTATTTTAATGGATGTTTGGTTTAATATGCATTTGATTGATCCTGTTGAGATTGACATTGGTGGCTTAATTATTCTTTGATTCTTCATGGATCAAGCGTAATCAGCCCATACTAATCTGTTGATCACATTCTAGCACTAGAAGGAGGGAATAACTGATCAAATTTAATCAATTTCTATCTTGAATTCTATTTTTTCTAATTCTTGTAGGATACAATGACGCTCCAAGGAATTTTAGCAATTCCTTTATTGGGAATTTCCATACAACGACATTATCGTCATAAAAAAAATGACGCCTAATTAATACCCTGGGGTTGATTAAAATAGAGACGATGTTGAATACTTTTAGAGGTATCAAGAATTTCCAAACAACAACGCTACCAAATCACGACACTATCATGGTCACTAGATTTCTATAGAGCGACACTAAAATTCACCAGACCGATGCTCATTTTATTTATAGTGACGCTATCGTGAACAATGACACCCTTCTCTGGTAAGTAAAACAGTGATCAATTTGCAGCATGTGCTTTAATTTCTTTACTTCATTTGATCACTAACATGCCTCTGACTTTGTTCTAGTTTTTAGGCTAATTGGATTTTGCAGGGTGGACAATAAAAGTTGAAGTGAAGAAACATTCTTGTCTTTCAATCTTATAATTGTAACAAGTCTTTCAACACTTTTGGGGAAATCATAACCCATTTATCATGCTTTTCATTTTATGCTTTAGGATCACACTAGCTTTCAATTGGGTTTTAAAAAGAATGCTCAAACAGGACTAAAATTGAACCCTTACTTCATTTTACTTTGGGTTTAAAATTGAACAAAACAACTTAACACTTCGTTTGGTGCTTAAAATAAACTCATCTTTTCTTTAAGGGTTAAAATTAATGAGTGTTTGCTATGTTTTGTGATTTACATTTTTTTCATTGAATGTGTATGCACTTCTCTCACACCACTCGTCGATTTTGAGAATAAAAAACATTCCTTGCAATTTTGTAGAATCACCCACAACTTTCAATATTGGATTAAAAATGAACCCCATGCTAGTGTAGGGAAAATTCATTGTGTGTTCTCTCTCCTTGCTTCATGTGATCAAGGAGATCAAACTACAAATGTACTTCCTTGCTTTTGTTTATCTTTAGAGGTCCTGCCTCCTTGCTTCAAAAGGAGGGAATGACCCAAGCGGTAACGAGATAAATCCAAGCTCTTTCAAATCACTGAGAGAGAGAGAGAGAGAATTATCTAGTTAGGATGGGAGGGAGATACTTGAGAGAGGGGGAGGGGTTGTGAGGGATAGATCTGAGAGAGGGAGAGATAATTCTCTAGTTAGGGTGGGAGGGAGAGACTTGAGAGAGGGGGATGTGGTGGGAGGGATAGAATTGAGAGAGAGAGAGAGAGATAATTCTCTAGTTAGGGTGGGAGGGAGATACTTGAGAGAGGGGGAGGGGGTGGGAGGATAGGCCTGAGAGGGAGAGAGGGAGAGAGAGAGGGAGAGAGAGGGAGAGAGAGAGAGAGTGTTCTCTAGTTAGGGTGGGAGGGAAAGGGTGTTAGAGAGAGAAATCTAAGAGATAAGGGAGAGAGAGAGAGAGAGAGTTCTCTAGTTATGGTGGGAGGGAGAGAACTAGGAGAGAGAGAGGGAGTTAGAGATAGAGTTCTCTAGTGGGAGGGTGAGACTTAAGAGAGGGAGAGGGTGGGAGAGAGAGAGAGAGAGATTTCTCTAGTTAGGGTGGGGGTGAGACTTAAGAGAGGGAGAGGGGTGGGAGAGGGAGACATAAGAGAGAGAGAGGGTGGGAGTGAGAGGCCTGAGAGAGGGAGAGGGGGTAGGAGGGAGAGACATGAGAGAGAGATATATAGAGGGAATGAGAGATATACCTGAGAGAGAGATAGAGGGAGTGAGAGATATACTTGAGAGATGGGGTGGGAGAGATAGAAGGAGGGATAGACCTAAGAGAGAGGAGGAGAGAGAGGCATTGGGAGAGAGGGGGTTGGACCTAAAGCCTAAGCCATAAACCATAAAGCCCAAAGCCTAAAGCCTAAATCCTAAAGCCTAAAGCCTAAACCATAAACCCTAAAGCATAAAGCCTAAAACCTAGACCCTAAATCCTAAAGCCTAAAACCTAAATAGAGAGAGAGGGAGAGATAATGGTGAGATAGATAGTAGAGAAGGAAGGAGGGATTGAGAGAGAAAGATAGGGAAGGGAGAGAGAGAAATATAGAGGGAAGCAATAATGTTGGGAGATTGAGAGAGAGGGAGAGAGAGGGAGGGAGGAAGAGAGAGGAAGAGGGATGGAAGGAGGGAGGGGAAGGTAGAGATGATGAGAGAGATAGAAAAAAAGAGAGGAGGAAGGTTGGGATATTGAGAGAGGGAGAGAGAGGGAAGGAGGAAGGGAGAGGTAGAGATAGAGAGAGGGAGAGATAGAGAGAAGTATATGAGGAAGGAGAGATAAGAATGAGGGTTGAGGGTTTAGGATTGAGGGTTTAGGGTACAAGATTGAATGTAGAGCTTATGGTTTAAGTTTATGATTGAGGGATAATGTTAAAGGTTTAGGTTATAAGGTTGAGAGTATAGGGTATAGGGATGAGGGTTGAGGGTGTAGGGTGTAGGGTTTAGGATATAGGGATTATAATTTATAATATTTAGTATAGGGTTTGGGAGATTGAGAGAGAGGGTGAGAGGGAGAGAGAGGGAGAAGTGGAGAGGGAAGGAGAGAGAGGTGATAGAGATAGAAGTAGAGAGAGGAGGAAGGTGGAGATATTTAGAGAGAGGTAGAGAGGGATAGGTTAGATAGAGAGAAGTATAGAGGGAAGGTGGGTGGGAGGAAGGAAGATAGAGAAAGGAGATAGAGAATATTAGAGAGGGAAATAGGGAGGGAGAGAGAGAGAGGTGAGATAGAGAGAGCGGGGAGGGAGGGAGGGAGAGAGAGAATTGTGCTCAATAGAGATTAGATAGGGAAGGAGAGAGAGAGAGAGAGAGAGAGAGAGAGAGAGAGAGAGAGAGAGAGAGAGAGAGAGAGAGAGAGAGAGAGAGAGAGAGAGAGAGAGAGAGAGAGAGAGAGAGAGAGAGAGAGAGAGAGAGAGAGAGAGAGAGA
>VDFB02000013.1:205983153-206034867 GCA_007258455.2 Sequoia sempervirens | reverse complement strand
CTCCATACTCTGCAAATTCTCAGCACCTGAGCTTGTGCATGTACTAGTAACTGTACTCGAGCTTCGCTATCCTTGATCTGGTTGAATGATCCTTGGAGCTTCCACTAGCTGCTCACTCTGATCATCTGCTGGAAAATCTCTGGACCTCCTGAATGCCTTGTCCTCCATGAACTTGACATCACGCCTAACTATAGTCCTCTTGGTCCCTGGAATAAATATCCGATATGCCTTTGAGGTTTCACTATACCCCACAAAGTACCCCTTCTCTGCAGTTTGATCTAACTTGGAACGTGTCGCACCTGGAATGTGACAATACGCCAAACTCCCAAATATCCTGAAGTGGCTAACATCTGGCTTCTTCCCTGAGAACGCCTCCTCTGGTGTCATCTTGCCTAATACCTTATGTGGAACCCTGTTTTGTATGTACACTGCTGTACTGCATGCCTCTGCCCATAAGTAACGTGGCATATCCTGGTCATACAGCATAGCCCTTGCCGCCTCTGATATAGACCGATTCTTCCTCTCAGCAACCCCATTATGTTGTGGGTTGTAAGGGAATACCCACTCTCTCTTGATTCCCTTTCCCTCGGTACGTAACTCCTAGAACTTCTTTTTCCCTTTGTATCATTGTCCGGAATCAAGAACTTATTTCCTCCCCTCGCCGAATTCTCCACAAGAGCTTTGAACTCTTGGAAGCGACTGAAAACCTCATCCTTGGTCTTCAAGAAGTATATCCAGGTCTTCCTGGAGAAATCATCAATAAAAGTAACAAAGTACTCATATCCTATGAGAGACTTCGTCGACATTGGTCCACATATGTCTGAATGTACTAGATCAAGAACACCCTTGGATCTAGTGTCACTCCTTGGAAAAGTTGCTTTCGCAAACTTCCCTAACACACATCCCTTACATATATCATCATGCTCTGTGCTCACCTCTAGAACACCTGTCACTGTCTCACGAAGCAATTTAAGTGCTCCATGATGTATATGGCCCATCCTCCTGTGCCATAGCTCTCCTTGATCTCTAGAATTACTGCTGCTCATTAGTGCCTTATGAGTATCAAACTGCAACCTGTAAAGCCGACCGCTCCTAACTCCAATAGCTATGGGTGATTTCCAATCCTTGTGCTTAATTAACACACTTGCCCCTCTAAAGAGTACATTGTAACCTTTATCCTGAAGGACAGATATGGAAATCAAATTCATACCCAATCCTGGCACATGCAACACATCATGAATGGGAATCAGCTTGCCATTCTCCCTCTGAAATAAAACAATCCCTTTCCCAATTGGATTGAGTTTGGACATGTTCCCCATAGAAATTTGGATCTTGATGTCCTCCTCCTTATAACTGGAGAAGTACTTTCTAACTCCTGTCATATGAAATGACGCCCCACTGTCTATATACCAAACACCTTGTGAGGTTGAGCTAACCATACAAGATATGAGAGCAAACTCATCCTCCATTCTGATAGAGAGCCTTATCCTCAAGACTTCTGTCAAGCTGCTGTCTGCTTCTTGCCTTTCTTCCTTTGCGGGAAATCTCTGACATAGTGGCCAAACTCATGACAGCCATAGCACTTCACTTTGGATAAATCCTTCTTCTTCTTCTCACCTTGTGGATTTGATCCTTTACTAGACCCCTTCTTTGCTTTCCCTTTTCCTGCAAGGGCAACGTTCTCCTGTTCCGCCTCACTTTGCTGACTCTTGCTACTGGTTCTACTGACAAGACTTAGTCTAAGCTCCTCCTGAGTGAAGTCACTCCAAAGTCGATCCCAACTCGGCAAGGTGTCTCGTCCATTAATAACTTGAACAAAGACATCCCACTGCTTAGTAAACCCATTTAGGGCTATCCGCACTAGCTCGTCATCACCTAGATTATCTCCAACAGCAGCCAACTCATCCTTGACAAGTCTGAGTTTGGTGAGGTAACTTGTCACGTCCTCTCCCTTGTTCATCCGAGTAGTCCTCAACTTTTCTTTGAGAATCAGCTTCCGATTAGTGGTAGCATTCTGGTACAGATTCAGAATGGCATCCCACATCTTCTTCACTGTATCTAACTCTGCGACATGTGGAACAATATGATCCTTGACACCATCAAGAATCATCCTCCTCGCCTTGGCATCTTCCTTCTTATATGCTAAGAGCTGTGCTGGATCTGTAGGTACAGGTACAACACTGGTCACATATTCTTTGATCCCATTCTCTTCCAGCAACAAAGAAATTCTGGCTTTCCAGACACCAAAATTTGAGGCTCCATCCAATCTGTCCTGATCTCTTAAACCTACTGAGGCCATCTCAAAAGATAAAAGAAAACAAATAATAATAATTCTGAAGAGGCAGGATCTTTCCTTCCTTTGTTAAGCCTTATCTGCCCTCAGATCAGCTCTGATACCATGTGAAAATTCTATTGCAGTTACTGATTATTAATCTCCTATCTAATACATAGATTATTTGACTCTAAAAATTAATTCTCAGCAAATATCGAAAAATAACACAACTGCAACTTCACTAATAAAACTCACAGAAATAGAGAAGAAAACATTCACAATAATGAACACAATATTTTTGGACAAATTGTCCGTGGAAAAACCCCGAAGGGAAAACCACTACTGCAGATGAGGAATTATATTAAACTTCAGCAAAATTAAGGAATACAAAACTGCTTGCCTCTTACTGGCAGAGCTCCGGCAATATCCTTCTCCGAAAATTCTTCCCTCAATTTCTCCTGCTGAAATTCCACAGCTGCTATCCCCAACGCTATCACTGCGCCCTTGCTAACACTGCAAGACTATTTGCTCTCACTGCAAATCTACTACTTGCTAACACTGCAAGTCTTTCTCAAGTATCTCTACTTGCTATCACTGCAAGTCTACTTGTTGTTGTGTTCTCCAATTGCCCATTGATCCCCTTTTATACTTTTCTCATTGGAAAACCAATGGCCATGATTTAATCTCAATCAATGGCTAAGATTAAATAGACTCTAAAAACCCTAACTAACTGGATTCTAGAAGTCTCTAGGAGAATCAATTTATTTAATTACATAATTATCTAGACAACTCAGCCCTTTTCTGGAGGTTTCTAGAAAATAATTAAATAATTAAATGACACTTCTAGACAATGGAGACACCTGTCCAAGCTACATAAATTAACATGTTGGCCATGCTGACACTCATAACAAATGCTTTTCTCCAACAGTTCTGCGTAAGATTTCACCATTCTTTAGAATGTCATTCGCGTTTTTTTTTGGTTGGAGATGTTTTTAATATCAAGTTTTTCAACTGATTTTTTATACCAGTTTGAAATTTGGTGCCACAAACATTTTTGTGCAAGGTATGATTTTGGCATAGCCTATCTCTTTTACTGGTGTCTGCAAACTCGAAACAATGTGGAACCTATCATTTGCTTATAAATTTCATGCAGAATTATCTACAAATTTTGTGATTGTCATTGTGCCAAGTTAACTTAAATTCAATGGTTAGTTTCTCTGGTATAGTATAAATCCTTTTCTAGCTATCTTGTGGATAACTTTAAGACAGATAAAGACTTGAAAATTATTCTATATTTTATGTGACTATGTTTTGTAGTTTGTACCATGCAATAGTCACAAAAACTGTGCAAATTTGGTGATAGCTAATTGTGTCAATATAATTGCTATGATATTTTAGTTCGATACAGGGTAAAGCATAATTTTTTTTTAACTATTTTATTAATATTTTATTCATTTTGTTTCTTTTGTTTTCTATTTTTAATGATGGATCATGGAGTGTGTTGATAAAAAAACTCACAAAATCTAAAAACATTTCATACTAATATCATGGATTGCAATTTATTTATATCTACAACTTTGAAACTTTTCTAACCAGCTTATTAATAACTTGAAAAAATACAACGTAAAAATTATCTTATTCTTTTATCTAACTACATTTTGTACCATGCATTGATTGTAAATTCCTTCCTTTAGAAAGAGTGACCAAAAAATAGAAAGTTCTTAAATAGCTGTGTATGCATATAAGAATATATGCAAAAATATTCAGAAAATAGAAGCCATACAAGGCTAAGTAATCTCTTTTTAGTTGCAAAAATGATATATAGGACACAACAAAGATAAAGCATGATTTTTTTTTTCATTTTTAGTATTTTAAAAGGTAATTATGGGGTAGAGGCAAAAAATCTCATGTAATTTTCATCTATAAAATTATATGAAAATAAACATGTAAATGGAATGCACATAAGTTTCTAAGGGGTAACCCATTTGGAACATTTGGTGTTTCCACAATTCATCATTAAGTAACATCATTGTTTGGGAATCAACTCACTAATATCAAGGTAATCTTAATTATCTATATATCATGAGCAATTCATTACAAAAACTCGTCTCATGAGCATTAATGTTCCACTTAACACTTATTGCATTTAGTTGATACATGAGAATTCTCAACGAGGTCTAAGTTATCTCAATATTATACAAGCTCAACCATTCTTTGCACCTTGCAATGAGTTGCTCCAATTTTGTAATAAAAAGCCATCTACATATAACACCCAAATAAGCAAATGAGACCCAAAAATTATATAATGTAGATTAGGACTCGCTTCACATTTGGTGAACTCCATACTTTCTAGATATTCATCTATGCTAGAATACCAAGCTTTTGGTGTTTGATTGAGTCCATATTGATGAGACCAAGTATTAGCTTGTTTTTTGTTGTTTTAGTTCATGCTTCTAGACATTCCTAACCTTATCTTTTTATGTCTTTCATGCAATTTGAACTAGGTTTTGATGTATGGAATTATGTTTATGATATGTTGGTAATCGCATGATTAAATGTGAGTGTGTATGGAATGTAGTATGGATCTATGTTTAATTTATGGTTATTAGTATTGTGTATATGTTAGATGAATTAACTCCTTGCAACCGAGAAGCCAAAGTAAGCAGAGTGTAACTCGCAACAATTAGGAAGCGCAACCCATAGCCAAAGGATTTTAGACAGAGATGCAAGGGAAATTCCAGAACAATAGCAATGCGACAGTTGAAGAAGTGGAAGCGCTCATTAATGACGATGATTGTGAATCACCAGACCATTTATTAAGATAGTTGAAGGAAGGATTTTGCAATGATTGGAAGCCAACGTGATTGTTCCCACAATACACATCACTACTATGTCATTAAGTACAAAGTTCAAGTCCTAATTGTCTTCTATCTTTTCAATTATAATTCTAATTATATAGACTTTGTCACTCTCTATTTCATAGGGGAGTGGTAATTTGCATTTAGTTTTTTGTTTTGAGTCTTTATTCTAATAAACCACCCCCAAACCCATTTAGTTGGCTCGGTGGTTGAGGAGTAGATATAGTGTATCCTATTATGCTTTTATGTGTAAGATATCTCTGAAGATTATTGTCAAATTGTGAAATCTAGTTATTTGCAATGAAGATGCTCTAGTTTATCGTCATGTTTCATTAATTTAAAGAGTTTAGATTTGAGTTTATTCCGTGGATATAGTAACTTGAGCAAGGGCCACTCAAGGTAATTGCTCTCCATTTTAATTTTTGTACTTTAATTTCTATTTTTATATTTGATGCTTTCATTATTACAGTCGTCTTAATCAAATTCTTCATTTCTTGTATGTGAATGAAATTGTGAACGAGATCTTGTCTTATGCTTCATGCTTTGTTTGTCTCAATGCATTGTCCTTCGAAGTGAGTTAAAGTTAGCAGTGTTAAGTTCATTACAAAGTTCAAGTTTTAATAGTGAACTAGTCACAATCTCAAGTTGTAAGTACTTGTAGCAATAGTTCCAAATTTAATCATTTTTCTTGTTTTGCAATTTAAGATTTAATTCCTTTTGCATATGTGTCAACCACCTATACCAAATGATAGAGGCAGAATAGAATCTCTGGATGCACCTATAGTGCCAACATCATCACAAGCTTACGTTAGCCCTAGTTGATAGCCAAATGGAGTCTTTACAAGGGTTTAGTAAATTGTTCAGTTAGGAACCACCTTTGAATTGTGTGTCTATCACCAAGTTTATTGGGCATTAGTTGGACCTTACATTTTTGGCACCATTGCCAGGGATGGTGCTACATTTAGATTCTCTTATGTTATTTCAAGCTTTCTTAGTTTAGGGTTTTGTTTTCGGCATTAGGATAATTAGGTTTTAATCCACCAACACCAAATTTTTTTACTAACATTGTGCAAGATCCGGTGACATCAAGTCATAAATTTTGTATGCAAAGGCAACGAGACGCTTTGGGAAGATTTCTCCCCTCAACACACAAAACTAGAGAGGATGTTGGTAATCAAAGTGAACAGAGCGAGGGATTTCATGAAGAGCTTTCCCTAACACCAACATCCACTGCAAATACTAAGGAGACCTTCCAAACCATGGTTGATGCAGCAATGGATGACCCACCAGAACATGTAACTTTTGAGTTCCCAATTGCCAACCAAGAGAGAGCAACTACTTTGAAGAACATACCTCCTTTGACATTATTTTTCTTCTATGGTTTAGTTACTGAGGATCCAGATACCTTATTGTTTGAGTTTGATGTGTTGTGTAGAATCTATGATTATACAATAGATGCACATAGACAAACTGTTTCCAACTACCTTGAAGGATGGTTTATGGGTTTGGGAAGAGATGTTCCTAATTGGAATACTATGAAGACAAATTTCCTTGAGAAGTACTAGGACTACTGCAGAGGAATTGAAAGAAGAAGAGATGAAATTTTTAGGATGTCTTAAAAGGAGGATGAAATTTTGGAAGACTACATGGAAAGATTCTAGTTTTTCCTTAAGAAATCCCACCAAAACAGTCTCTTAGATGAGTCTCTAAAGCTAATATTCTTGAGAGGGATTAATGAGGACTATATCGATGCACTTAATCTCATTGGGGAAGGAGATATTTCTCAAGCACCATTTGAGGAGATCTGCAAGGCATGCAAAAACTATTCAAGGTCTTTCACAAAGAATGTTAGAGGAGATAAAACATCTTCCATCAACAAGACATCTAATGGAGTCTCTAGAGTGGAATTAAGTAACATGTTGTCAAACATGAAAGAAGATATCATAAGTCATTTGGATACACAATTGGACACTCTACATGTGAAGAAGAAGCAAGAAGAGGTAGAGGTAGTCCTTACTGAATATTGCCCTAATTGTAGACAAAGAAAAGCTAATTGCAAGTGCAAAAGAGTGGCAAGTATTTATGAGGACAGACCGAGGAAAATATACTTTCAAGCACTGGAGGGTGAAGATGGACAAGTGTTCTACATTGCTCAGAGGAAACCATGGCAACCAAGACAAGGTATACCTCAAGATCCCTTGAATTATAATATGCCATTTCCAATTAGAAATCAAAATTTCCCTAGTTGGAACCCTCAGCCTTGGGAAAATACACAAAAACCAATGGAAAAATCCTCAACCAAACTAGAACCAGTAGCAACAAAACATGTGGCGACAACAAAACTATCAAGGATCTAACTACAACCCCCAATGGCCACTACAACAAAATCAATGGAAACCTCAATGGGAAAAAGGACAACAATGGAAAAACCAAAACATGAATTATCAGCAACTACAACATTTTTTTCAGCCACAACAACAAGCCATCATGCTAAATCCAACAAATCCATCACCTTAGCCACCTAGAGCAATTCAACTACCAGCCTAACCTGCATCTAACCCAAATAACAAGCATTTTCAACAGGCCTATTCTAATGAGGCTATTGAATACCCTACTAATGGGGTAGAGGTGAGTGATGTTCATCTTAGATTAGGGAAAAAATTGGTTGGACCTTCATCCCCTCAAATCACTGAGTTGGTAGATGAGGAACCCTCAATAGAGACCTTGGACAACCCACCTATGGAGCTTGAGTCAAATTAGGTTAACCAAACCAATTCAAGTCCAAAGCCTCTATTCCCTAAATGATTAATTGTTCAAAGACACCAAACACAATCTAAAGTAGGCTTGTTGGGACAACTCAATGATGTGTGTATAAAGATACCCCTCATCTAAGCCATCAAGGAGATTTCCATATACACTAAAACAGTGAGAGAAATTTTCCTTAAGAAGCTAGGAAGGAAGAGAAAAGAGCCTTAGATTGTTCATGTCTTAGGAAAACTTGTAGACATTATGTTGGGAAACATAACTATCCCCAAATATGCAAATCCTGGAAGTCCTGTAGTGGATGTAAGGATAAATGGCACTCTCATTAAAAATACCTTGATTAACTTAGGAGTGGCTATTAATGTGATGACCAAGGAAACAATGCAGCTATTACAATTAATAGACCTCAAACCTACACCCACTGTTCTATAGTTGGAAGATAGGTCACAGTTAAACCTAAGGGAATCATTGAAGACTTGGTCATAACACTAGATTCATGGGAGTACCCTATAGATTTCATGGTATTGCAACCAAAGGCTAACCTTGCAGGATATCCCCTCGTTCTAGGAAGACCATGGTTAACAACAACAAATGCATTTATAGGCTATAGGTTTGGAAATATGATTATCTCAAATGGAAATGTGACTAAGAAATTAATCCTTTATCCACTAGCCCAACCTCATGCAGACTGAGAGCGAAACATTTGGCCTACCCTAGATGAGGAAGACCAATACTCCATGACTATTGAACACAACCCTTTGTTAAGCAACCAAGATGAGGATGATTTAATTTAGCACATATCATACAAAATAATTGTGGTAGGGACCCGCAACAACAAGATTGCTTGACATGTCTGTAAGATCCTCTACAGAATGTTATCCTTGCCAGTTCATTTGAGTCAATATCCCAAAATTTTCATACTTTTCTACCACAATAATGTGTCCCAAACATAGTAGGCCTTGACCTTGCATCTCTTCAAACAACATCCAAGACTTTGGAAATCATGCCAGGTAAAATGTTGAATGTTAGCAATGAATTAACTATTGCACAACAAACTTCCCTAAGCACTATGTTGAAGACACACACAACATCCTTTGCATGGGATTACCATGACATGAAGGGGATTGAACCAGCCTTGTGTATGCACAAGATATACATTAATAATGGTTTCAAACCAATAAGGAAACCCCAAAGGAGAATGAACCTTGCACTAAGTGACATAGTCAAAACAAAGTTGCAAAAATTACTTGATGCATACTTCATTTATCCTATTTCTGGCAGTCAATGGGTGTCACCTCTAGTAATTGTCCCAAAGAAATGAGGAAAGTGGAGAGTGTGTGTGGATTATAGAGAATTAAATGTAGCCACTAGAAAATACCACTTTCCACTACCATTCATCGATCAAGTGCTTGAATCCCTAACAGGTAAAAAGTACTCCTTTCTAGATGGATTCAATGGCTACAACCAAATTAGAATAGCTTTAGAGGATTAGGATAAAATAACCTTCACATGCCCATGGGACACATATTCTTATTATGTCTTTCCATTTGGGCTATGTAATGCTCTAGCCACTTTCCAAAGGGAAATACTGAGTATATTATTAGATTTTGACATGACTCCATGGAAATATACATGGATGATGGGGACACATATGATGAACCACTTAATAACCTAGAGGTTTTAAAAAGGTGTCAAGAACATAAATTATCTTTGAGTCATGAGAAGTGTTTCATGATGACGACCCAAGGGATTTTTCTAGGAAATTTTGTGTCAAAATATGGAACTCAAGTGGATCCCAATAAAATTAAAGTAATCTCAACACTCTATGTGCCCCCAAAACAAAAAGATGTTAGGAGTTTTCTATGACATGTTGGGTACTATAGGAGATTCATACAATACTTTAGCAAACTTGCAACCCCATTATTTGTTTTACTCACAAAAGATGCAAAATTTGAGTGGACAATTGCTTATCAACACTCTTTTGAAGAACTCAAGACAACATTGACCAAAACACCTATCTTGAGAGGACCAAATTGGACATTGCATTTCCACATACATACAAATGCTTCTAGTTTTGCTATAGGAGCAGTTCTTGGACAAAAGGAAGGTAATAAATATTATTCCATTTATTACATTAGAAAGAACCTACAAGGGGCATAACTCAATTACACAGTAACAAAAAAGGAGATGTTGGTAGTTTTCTATGCAATTAACAAGTTTAGACACTACATAACCGGGTATCTAGTATTCATCTACACTGATCACACAACAATAAGGTATCTAATAAATAAACTAGTGGTTGGTGGTAGGTTTGTCATATGGTTGTTATTACTTCAATAATTTGACATCACCATAATGGATAAGCTAGGTAAAGCAAATGTAGTGGCATATTTTTTGTCCAGGCTACCAACTCAATTAGCAGAGGATGTAGATGATTTTTTTTTTTTTGGCAGATGAGCATTTATTTGCTCATTCTCTACACACACCTTGGTTTGCTAACATTTCCAACTATCTAGTAGTAGGAAAAATACTACCTCATTTCTCCCCTAGAGAAAAGAGACAATTGGTACATAAAAAATTTCCCTATTCTTGGATAGTTGATTATTTATTCTACATAGGCCCAGATAACATTATGAGAAGACAAGGTCTATGAAGTCCTTAAAGCTTGCCATGATGAACCTTGTGGGGGACACTTTGCAGCAAAGAGGACTGTACTCAAGATTCTCACCATCAGCTAATACTGGCCTACTCTCCATAAGGATGTAGTGAAATATACTAGGAGTTGTGACAGGTGCTAGAGAATGGGAAAGCCAACTAAAATAGATGAGATGCCTTTGCAACCACAGTTAGCACTAGCACCATTTAATAAATGGGGGCTAGACATTATTGGCCCAATATCACCAACATCAAACAACAAGGAGTATATATTAGTCTACATAGATTATCTAACAAATTGGGTAGAAGTTAAAGCATTACAGTTTGCAAGAGATGGAAATGTGGAAAAAATTCTATATGGAGATATATTTACCAGGTATGGAGTACCAAGAGAAATTGTCATAGATCAAGGTCCCCAATTTACATAAGAACTAATCAATAAATTGGGGAAAGAATATGAGATCAAGAATAGGAAGTCAACACTCTATCACCCTCAAGCCAATGGGCAGGTGGAAGTAACAAATAGGGAGATTGAAAATATTCTGACCAAAACAATGCAGATTCACAAGAATGATTAGGAAACCAAGTTTCATGAGGAAATATGGGCCTATAGGGCAACTTGGAAGACTATAACAGGGTTTAGACCATATGAGTTAGTGTATGGAAAAATAATGGTACTTCCTATTGAATTTGAACACAAAACACTAAGGACAATAGTACAATCGGGATTGGAATTAACAACACAAAAGGAGAGATTACACAATTTGAATGCATTAGATGAAATAAGGATGGAAGTTATGCACCACATTGAGGTTGTTCAAAAATAGAGAATTAGATGCATGATTAGTTCATAAAAAATAAACAATTCAGTGTGGGTGATTGAGCTTTGTTCTATGACTCAAGGTACAAAGATTAGAAAGGAAAGTTACAAATAAGATGGTTAGGTCCCTATGAGACACAACAAGTATTCCCAAATGGTGCAATATAGTTACAAACAATTGATGCAGTCAGATTCTCACTACTGGTTAATGGACGTAGATTGAAACTTTATAAGAAGCCAGTGCAAAAGAATGAATTTATTCTTTCCTTAATGCAAACCAATATGGACTAGATAGTGACTTCGATGAAAACATTTTACCAGACATCAAAGATTAAACAACAAATACAATAGGTTCTCCACATGACTTAGAAGATGAGCTACATAGCTCACCTACTAAGTTCACTCAAGCAATATTTCCTACCACATTTCATATGCACACACAACATAGGTGGTAACAATCAACAATCATTTTCAAGTGCAATCCATGATGCAGTAGGGACCTTTAGCTTTATGCCTACAGGCGAAAAAATCAGAAAGGGACCTATTGTTGAAGGCACCTGTAGCACTTTCCTGTCAGAAATTTTAAAATTTCAGCCAAATTAATTGTATATCCATCCATCTATACTTTATTCTTCCATACATGCAGCCTCAAAACTATCATTTCACTACATATAGCTTCATCCACCTCATCCCATGTACCATTCATACCATCTTTCTCGATTTCCATGCACTATGTCGTTTATTTCATATCACATCACCATACATCCCACAACCTTTCAAAAACATCATTCACCATGTGCCATGTAGTTATATCATTTATCATCGATTGCAAGTACAAGCGACCACATCAAATCTCATTGTGGGTAGTTCAAATCACTATCACATGAGCTAAGTTTTAGTTCTCTACACTTCTATAAGTACATATTAATTTTCCTTAATTATCATAAATGGAAATTGTTTTTCTGACATGTTTACATATTATATTTTGCATGCTTCATATCATTTTTAATATTTTTAATACATCATTTCAACCTTTTCCAAGTATAATACAATTAAGTGAGGAAACTTAATACCTTTAGTTTGGGGGGGGGAGTGGTACTCTTCATTTTTATTTTCTTGATTTACAAAACCCAAACACTTTCTGCAAATCCTTTGCCATTTTGTTTTTCCCATTATGTACAGTCCTACTATCCAAGCTACAATTCAAAGTTAGAAGGAAAGGAGAAGGGGTAGAACAACTACATTTGGAAAACGTAAGCACATAGGAAAAAAGGGATTGGTGTGGTTAAAATGATAAACATAGAATTTGAGCACAAACATAGAAAGTTGTCATCATGGGTGGTGATATAATCCGAAGGGAACCATTTGCACACAATCAATTGATGGAAGACAAATTGGTGTTGGCTATTTTTCAGCATCCTAGTTGGATATACTACTTCTTAAAACTCATAGAGTTCAATGAGGTTATGACCCAACAATTAGCTGCTACTTTATAAAATGATGAGGTAATTGTAAGAGGGTTGAAATTGGATGCTTTAGAGGCAGCCATTATAGAGGTTTCAAGATTTCCAAGAGAATGGGAGTAGTTTCCAATCAGGAAAGGCATTGCCACTACTAGGAATGAATTCAAAGAACATGGAGAGAACTTGGACTCATCCTTTCAAGGTACTAAAAGATTATCTTTTCCATGGGTTTAGGATTTTGTTGCTTCATATATGATTAAGTATCTCACATGTGATGGTAGGCAATCTCTTTTATACACAATCCATTTTAAACTTTTAATCCATCTTCGCTATGATAGGTGTGTAAATGTTCCCAATTTTATTTATAATGTGTTGAAAGGAATGAGTTTTGAATACAAGAGGAAGAGAAACAACACTGCATTGTCACATTACTGCTTAGTTACTTTGTTGATAAAAATAAGTTTGAGGGTTCAACTCCTACATGTTTCATGGGAGAGATTTTGAAATTACAACCATATTAATAACATTCGTGAGGAACCTATTATTTCAGAAAATGTGGAATCACCTGTTATATCAAGAAGAGAAATGTCTTCTATCTCCCTTGCTACTTCACCTACCCACAATAGAGGAGAGCCAGAGGATCAGAGCCTGCAAGACTCACAACCTATAGCCTCTAAGTAACCCGCAATAAGAGAAACCCAAGAAACCCCTACTTTTTTCAAAACACCAAAACCCAAGAAAATAAAAGGTAAATCTTCTTCTACACCTACCAAGAGGCAGGAAAAATCCACCTAGCCTAGGCATTCACATTGCCTGAATAAGAAAGGTGTTATGATTAATTAAGAAGTAGGAAAAATAAGATGATGTGACAATAGAAACTGATTCAAAATTAAAGGGGGATACCCTTGGCAATGTATATACACTAGTTAAACATCAATGGTATTTCACAAGCACCTTTGAATCTGATTCAAAGGATGCCTTTGTTACTAAAAGAATGAGAAATAAAACCCCACAAGGCATTGATAGTTAAGGTTGTGATTATGCCTTCAGTGATGATAATTAATTTGTAGAAAAAGATGAAGATTTTTTTATTGAGGAAAGAAAATTCAGAAAGGAATTGTAGAAGGCACTTGAAAAAATAAAGCGATTGGAGGATTTATTGAAAATTTATCAGTCAACGAACAATGAGAGGGAAATGAAAATTAAAGAAATAGAGGAAAAAATACATAAATTTGAACATGGTTCCAAGCTGGATGTTCTTACATAGCTTGCTCTTGTTGAAATAGGGAATAAAGAACCCGTGGATAAAGGTAGACCTCCTCTAATGAGAACCCCAACTAGTCCCACTATAATGTCCCTAGGGTATGATCTATGGAAAATAACTGATGAATTCTCTTAGAATAAGGAAGCTTGGGAGAAGGAAAAAGCAGAAATGACAGCTAACCATACTAGGGTTCTTGAGAAAAAGGAAATTGAATTAAAGAAACTAACAATCAAAGTTGAGTAAATTGTAGATAAAGCTGCACAAATCCTTAAATGTAGGCCACTCGTTAGGGTGTATGCTTTATTTTTACAAGAATTTTATTTTTGGTTTACAATTTAGCCAACTAATCAATAACTTACCAATTGCCCTGAGCGAAAAAATGAGTTTTTAATTATTTTTGTTGATTCTACACCAGATGTACAAGATCAACTGTGCGCATTTTACTTGCATAATCTTGTTATGCGAGATGATATCGAATAGAACCCATTGATGTTTGTGGGAGATTTACAGGTTAGAGCACTAGCTTCTTACTTTAGGAATGAGTATCAAAGGGGTGAAATAATGTAAGACTATGTTGAGAGAGAAATCTATTGCTCTCTAGATCAAGAAAGAGTCAAAGGGCCCCAATACAATCATAGAGGAATGGAAAAATCTCTTGAAGCATATGAGTGTAGGTAGAAGAATCATAAATATTAGAGAGAATGATTATTGCTAGGATGCAACAACTATTTGTAGGTCTCATCTATCATGCTTTTAAGTTTGTGCAAGTAAGGTGGGAAGAATTGACTCTTGAATTACAAAAGAAGGAACCACACTCTTTATATAACTTTGTAGCCATGCTTGAGAGATCTCTTAGGTGTATAGAGATTGCTAGAGACAAGGGACTCACATGGATACTTCTTACCTTTCATCCATTGATGCTCCTTTATCCAGTGCCACATTGGACATGGGAACATAATGCAAAATAGGAAGAGGAAAAACATTTCAAATGGGAAAGACTTTCAACTTATGGGGGCTACTACTTGAAACATGAAAAAGGAGTGGATGTGGTTACAAATTTCAAAAAATTGACCTTGTAATGCAACCTCTGATCCTAAACTAATTGCTTGAAGACAAGCAATACTGTAGTTGGGGGGAAATGATGAGACCAAGTATTGGCTAGTTTTCTATTATTTTAGTTCATGCTTTAAGACATTTTCATATGCTCATTTCATATACATTCCTAAAATTATCTATCTTTTTATGTCTTTCATGCAACTTGAACCAAGTTTTGATGTATGGAATTATGATTATGATATGTTGGTAATTGCATGATTAAATGTGTGAGTGTGTATGGAATGCAATATGGATCTATGTTTAATTTATGGTTATTATTATTGTGTATATGTTAGATGAATTAACTCCTTGCATTCGAGAAGCCAGAGTAAGTAGAGTGTAACTCACAACAACTAGGAAGTGCAACTCGTAGCCAAAGGATTTTAGATAGAGATGCAAAGGAAATTTGAAAGGAAAACAAAATGAGCAATGGAAAGTACTAACTAATGAGAATTGTTTGAAGGAAAGAGATTACCAAGATATAGAGAAGCCAAACCAAGCACCACCAAATGCAAATGAGACACAAGAATTTGATAAGTGGAAAAAACAAGAAAAACCCCAGTATTATGAATGGAGGAAAAATTCCTAAGAATGATTCAAAGAGAGAGAGAGAGAGAGAGAGAGAGAGAGAGAGAGAGAGAGAGAGAGAGAGAGAGAGAGAGAGAGAGAGAGAGAGAGAGTACTTAAGCCTTAAGATTTCTTGCTTGAATGAAGAATGAGAGGATATGCACCTCAAGAAATAGAGGTGAGATGTGGATTTAGAATTAGAATGTAACTCCCAACTCAATGAATGCCACCATTCATCTATGTGTGTGCAATGTGCCAAGAAACTCTTAAGGAGGTGGCTACAAATATTCCTTAATAAAGGAATTAAAAATAAAATGAGTCATCCTCACACATGTGTGAGAAGACAAAAAACAAAATACTTGTAGAGATTCCTTTGGAATATTCCTACAAGTTAATAAATAATTATAATCAAATAATAACCTTTACCAAGTAAAGATTAATCTTCTAACATCCCCCCTTAAGCTTTGCTTGGGGAGTTTACATTAAACCATTCATGGGTTGTAATCCTATATTTTTACAATGAAAGAGAAATTTATCTTTACCAAGAGCTTTGGTGAGAATATCTGTCACTTGATCTTCACCTTTACAATAAAAAAGAAAAATTTTCTTGTCTTCAATTTGCTTTCTAATGAAGTGATGTTGAAGAGAAATGTGCTTGATCCTTGCATTCAAAAAATTGGATTCTTGGTTAAATAAATGACATTTTGATTATCACAATGTAGAGGAGTAGGATCCATTTGAGGTAGACCCACTTCTTCAATTAATATTCTTCACCATAATGCTTCTTTGGATGCATTTGTACAACCTTTATATTTAGCTTATGTAGAACAAAGAGAAGTAGATTGTTGTTTATTACTATTCCATGAGATTGCCCCTGATCCAACAAAGAAACAATAACTATGGGTGGATCTCCCATCATTGGGATCGCCTCCTAAATTTGAATCAATATAACCTTTTAAAGAAAAATCACAATTTGCATCATAAAAAAGACCAAGATTAAGAGTACCTTTAAAATATCTTAAAATTCCTTTTGCAATTTTAAAATGAGTTTTTTGTGGTTTAGACATAAATCTAGAAACTAAACCAACACTATAAGAAATATTAAGTCTAGTAAGAGTTAAATAATTCAAACTACCAACTAATTGCCTATACAAAGTAGGATCAGCAAAAGGAGTTTACATATCAGCCATTAATTTAGTTCCTAATTCACAAGGAGTAGAAACACACTTTGCATGCCATTCATTTTAAATCTATCTAAGAGAGCTTGAGCATATTTATGTTGAGAAAGAAAAATACCTTTAGGTGTTTTCCAAATTTTTATACCCAAAAAATAATGTAATAGGCCTAAATCAGTCATTTGAAATTGTTGATTGAGTTGAGACTTAACATCACTAATCAAATTATTAGAACTAGAAGTGATAATTAACTCATCAACATATGAAATAATAATCATGATATCATTTTTACTTCTAATGGAACCTTGAGATAGAAAGAAAGCATTAATTTTTTAATACCATTCTCTAGGATATTGTTTTAAACCATAAGCTGATTTCTTCAATTTGCAAACAAGATGTTCATTTCCTTCCTTAATGAAACCCAAAGGTTGAGACATATAAATTTTTTCATGTAAATCACCATTTAAAAATTCACTTTTAACATCCATTTGATGAATAGGCCAATGCATATGAGAAGCTAAAGCAAGAACTAATTTAATAGTTGGCATCTTAGCTAATGAGAAAATTTTTCATTATAATCTAAACCTTCAACTTGAGAGAAGCCCCTAGCAACTAATCTAGCTTTAAACTTTCTAACTTTATTATTTGCATTAACCTTAGTTTTATACAACCATCTGCATGAAACAATATTCTTTCCTTGAGGTAAGGGAACTAAATCCCAAGTTTTATTAGTAATTAAAGTATCATATTCTTCTTGCATAACCTTTTTCCAATGAGGTTGATCTTTATCTTGTTCATAAGTTTGAGGATCATTTGTATTTAAGATAAAGCCTCTCAAAATCAATTACCACAATGTCATCCATTTTACATGATTTAGGTTTCCAAGTTAGGACAACACTTTGGTCAAAAGGAAATTCATCCTAAATTGGTTCTTCATCATATTTAGGTGTTGATACACTCGAATCCCATGGATATATGAGTTGATTTTTTCTATCTGAAAGAGTGTTCTTGTTGTGTACCTCATGAGTGGTTGATTCTCTGAACAAATCAATATCCAAATTAAAGAGACTAAAACTATCATGAACACCCATCTCCATAGGTTCTATTTATAAATTAAACCAAAACCCATCTAAACTATAATCACAAGAGAGATAATAAACCATCATCATAGGTTGATTTGGAGACTTCAACATGCTCTTCTTCTAAAAGTGCATTAGTGATCTCCAAAAATGGCATCATTTGCATCTACTCCACTAGTGTCATCAAAGAACCTGATAGTCTCAGAAACAACACTAGATAAATTGAAACTTGTACTAAAGGAAACTATTTTGTATTGCTTCTCATGCACAATTGTAGCTACATGCATGCCTAAGAAGTCATCATGAGGCTCTATCACATATTCTTCATGTGTCAAGGCACCTTCTCTATCCAAATATTTTGCTATGAACTCTTCATACACTTCCTCATTAACAAGAAAGGTTTTAGCTTCTCACACTGAACAATCACCTTTTTAGCCAGATCTTGTTCAAATGATAGGATTCCATGATCACCCTTCTTCTTATTAGTTGATGGGAAGAAAAAAGTGATTATGGAACACCACTTTTATTAATAAAAAAAACCATAATGGTTTGCATGGCTGCAATAACGTTATCAACATGATATTTTCTAATTGTAGCAAAAAAATGGTGAAACATTTTGTGATTTAAATCGTCCAATCCCAAATCTAACATAATGTTATTCAATTTGAGTTTAACAAATGTTTCAAGTATGGCAACCCTTTTAGAAATATGAGCACATGTGATATCATTGATATCCTAGAAACTATCCACCAAAAGTTGAATTATCTTTTTCAATGTGTTACCATTGTAAAGAGCTTTAGGTGCTGAAATTCTCATGATTTCATTCAAACATGAAGTAACCATAAGTCTTATCTCATTATTTGTGTGTTTCAACCATTTACGTTGACTTAAGGAGTTCATTGTATGAGTTAACGTTGCTTGCAACACCAAAGAGGGTGACAGTTCCACTATGATCAAACACTCATCTACATCTTTTAAAGTGTTGAGAATAACATCTCTTGGTTGAGATAGATATCTAGGTTTACCAGCTACGTCCAAGAATATATTGACCAACCCCTTTTCACCTTTTGATGCCATGCTTACAACTAAAACTCAAATCTTTGAAATACCCAACAGGTTGGAAAAATCTTCTACTATGATACCACTGTAATGACCCAAATCTAATTTTTGCAAAAAACTTTTGATTTCTTTCCTTTGGCATTTCATCAAACACTTGACATGGGGTTCACTATTTGAATATTATGAATGTGTTTTTCTTTGGAAGTGTTTAGTTAAGTGACAAAATCATATAACATACTCTTTGCAATTCATTCATATAAAATAAACATTCATGATACTTGAATATAAAATATAAAATGTGTAGTGGCTATTATAACAAACACTTGTCCTACATTCCATTTGCAACAAAGAGGAAAAAATATAAAATGTGTAGTGGCTTCTATAAGAACAAATTGTATAGATAAATTTAATCATTTTACTCGACCTCATACAATTTGTAATGAACTTACATCTCTACAGTCAGTATTTAATCACCCAAGTTCACTAGCTAAGAGTCTTCCATCCTCAACGCCACCTCCAAACTTGCCTAGAAGCTGGTCTGAGACTATGCTAGCAATAACAATGAAATTTTAGACTTCCCATGCCCTCGCACAACTACAAATAACTCCAAAATAGATCCACGACTCCCTCGTGAAAGATGGAAACCAGCGCACACAACCACAAATGCCTTAGTCACAACTCCATATTCATAGAATGACATCACACACAAATAGTCTCATCACTCTGTATTCAATTTTTCATTCATGGGGCCTATGATATTCATGTAAACCTTTGAAAATAAAAGATAAATTGTCTTCCGACAACCCTCTCCAAAATCTATCAATTTTGTCTTGCCTACAAGACTTCAGAAAATTGAAAATCTTCAATCATACCTGTGACTTGTCTTCCAAAATCATTTATTAAAATATTTTGCAAATATAACCCTTTCGATCAAATTTTAAAAATCACAACAATGAAGCACTATCATAGACTCCAGATGAATCTATCAACAATCAACCAGGGAAGATCTTTCACCATTGTGGATGATATTCTTTGAGAGGGTTTTTGTCCTTGAGAAATATTGAGACGAATTGAGTTCAATCTCCAAACCACAAGGGTTCACAAGAGAAAATGTAATAATCTGCATAATCCAATTGAGCTCATCATATCTCCTTTTATATGTTTCTCGAGAACTTTTCAGAAAAATCAATATAAAATCACATTATTAATTAAATAAGCCTTATATCCCGAAAAAGTGATTTATTTCATTATTTAATTATTCCTAGCACATAAAGCCACTTTATTAGTGTCCCAACATTTAAATATTTTCATCATGGTTCCAACGAGCTATGACACTAAGGTGCTTTTTAAATAACTTAAATAATATTGAGCCACCTTAGTAATATAATTAAAATAAATCATTAATGCACCCAAGTTGTGGAAATTGTTGAAAAGCATCAGAATCAAAAATTGTCTGTGCATAGAAGTGATATCGATGATGAATATTGAAAATTGAGTCTGATTGAGTGACATACTATAAATAGACACACTCTCCAAGAATCTTGGAGAACACACTAAAAGCTAGAAATAACTTTGGAAAGTCTCATACAAGTCCTCTAGTCCATCTAAGCTCGTTGGTAACATCAAATAAGCCCTTAGATAAATTTGACACACACCCAAAATGTCAATGTCAACTACGATGTAAGAGAAACCAAAAATGGTGACATTACAAATTTATCAAAGTATTGGACTTGTCCTTATCAACTTTCTTTGAGGTAAGAGTTAAGGTGTCTCCTCAATGCTTGACTCTTTGACATATTTCCTTAAATATTCTCTTAGAGTTGGAGATGCAGAGACCCCCTATTTGCCTACTTTTTGCATGAAGCATGAAGAATTTCTAATCCATAACATCCTATAGAATTTTTGAGACCGAGGGTCATTCATCCTTTGAAAGGTTGTGTTGGAAAGTTCTTCAGCTCTCTAACTCCCTGATAGATCGACATGACCATCTTGAACGTTCATTAATTCTTCTAACCTCTAAAATATGCCAACAAGGTGAAAGCAATGGGATGTCGTGTAATGCCCTGTCTTATAACCTAAAGAATGTTGCAATTGTCTATAACAGTGAAATAATTTTTTTTTAAAGTAATAATATTATCTTAATTAGTTGCATACATTCACTAAGTTACGCGATGTTACACTACTTGAGATTCCATAGACGACTTTAGTATTTAGCATTGCACATATTTAATTAACATAAACTTAAAAATAAACATTGCACAATATTTGAATTCCATTCATGAAAGTATAAAAAAAAATATGTTTCTTACATTACATTTGAAATAATATTACAATACTCATTCATCTGATGAGGTAGATCAATAATAGTTACAATTACATTTTACAAATGTTCACCTCATAAACAATTGAGGGATGTTTCAAATACAAGATTTCCAATAATGCAATAAAGAAAGTACATATATATCCAAGTACGAGCTCTCCATCCATGAAGCTCTCGTTTCCATGATCATAAACTGGGGACCCAATGGATTAAGGTGCACGTTCCACCCAACCATGTGGTACCCGTAGGTCCACCCCCCGTGCTAGGAGATAGTAATATAGTTACCTAGACATAACCTATTCACCCTAGACACAAGTACATAACTAACTGATGGTTACATTGCTTCCAGAATTAAGACAATCAATTGTACTAAGTACACAAGGTAAACTATTATTTTAGGTGGAGTGTCATCACAATGTTGCAAAGGTTACCCTGGTGTTTCTTCCTAGGTTCCGGACCCCAACATGGGTTACCCTGGTAACCTCTTACGAAACCCGGCCCCATTTGCAAACTATTGCGGAATCGAATATCTTTTAAAGTAACAAGATATCGATTTTCCATTCCAAGCCTTCTCAACTTATACTCAAGATTGAACTAGCTCTAGAGTCTATAAGCGAGGCATAATAATCTTATTAAAGATTTTAATCTAACTACTGTGTTTAATTATCACTGACTTACTAACTCTTTGTAAGTTACCCTGGCACCACTTTGTGTGTCGGCCCTCACACAGAGCCACTCCCCTAAACATAACAAAGGAATCTAAGTTTCCCTGACTAAGGTAGGAAAAGTGCACATGTATCCAAAATCATCATATAAGACCAAACATATCATAACGGACATCAAATCTTTGTTCATAAAAACAGGTGTCTAATCACCACACATAGTCATGTGCACTACCCTAGTAAACTCAAAAAAATATGAAATCACTAAGAAAATAACTCCTTCAAAGTAACTATTTCTGGAAGACTTACTATCACAGTTATCCCAATCTTTTACAACTGACGTAATAGGGGTATACATAGCTCAAAAATCATTACAGACAAACAAACAAACTATCGTTTGGATTTCCAAAATCCATTTATTACAATCACTCATCTTATGCAACTACTCAAAATAAATAAGATTCAATTTGCAATAATAAAGTAGAACTAATTATTTCATTCCAATTTCCACAATCATGCTTATTAATAAAATTCAACTCCCTATTACAATCAATCAATATAATATCCTCTTCTTATTCACTTAAATGTTTTATTTCCTCAAAACCTAGTTAATTATAAATTAACTTTAACAAATACAAAATTACCAAAATCAACCAATATAAATAGTATATATATATATATATATATATATTATATATATACTATATATTATTAATAATATATAATATATATAACACATATAATATATATTATATATATTTGATTTGTTTTTACTAAATTGAAATTAAATTGAAACCATACAAATTTTTCTTTTAAACAAAAGAAACGAAATTTTAAAACAATACTCGGCCGCACCAGGCAGCCTCCACTGTGGAGGGCATGCTGCCTATGGGACAGCGTCTCCTCCACAAATCTGTGGAGGACACTGCCTCATGGCAGTCGCTCCCCACAGAACTATGGTGGGCGCTGCCTCACAGCGGTTGCACCCCACAGTGGGAGCGACGGGGTTGGGGATAATCCTAGCCCCTCCCTGTTTAATAATATATTCAAATAGATAAATCTAATCCGAATTTAAATTTTGGATTTTGTTTTTTTTAATAATTTTCCATTGTCCTATGCGGAAATTTAAACACTTTTTTTTTAAGAAAATAAATTTTCAAACCCCCATTTCGCCCGTACGACGATTTTTAATAATAACCCCTATTAAAATTAAAATTTATTTGAAATATATGTTCATGTTCAGATTGCATAATTTATACAACATTGCATATATATATTAAACATTTTTTATAAAACAAAACTAATTGCTCAAAAAGAGCATTTGTAAATAAATTTTTTCTTCAAACAGATTTGATCAAATAAAACAGAAATTCTCAATTTTGGGATTTCAATTTTGCATCAATAAACATTTCACACAAAATTAAATCCCTAATTTCGTTTCTACAATTTTCACAGAGGTTTCTTTTAAACTTGTTTTGAATCACTTCTTCTGTTTAACAATATTCTTGAGGTTGTTCTATAAATTATTTATAAAACCTTACTTTCTTGATAATTCTTGCAGAAGAATATCAAATATCAACAAAAAGATTTTCTACAAACAATTTGCCAAGAAGAAGGATTTAAATAAAAATTTCTTTTCAAAAGCAAACAAATTAAAAAACACAAGGGAAATACCTGTTTCCTGTGGTTTGAAGATCTTAGTTGTTTGGAGAGAATCTTCTACCTGTAGTGTGCAATCCTCCAAAGCTTTTCCAAAACACCAAATCCAAAGAGATCTTCCAGAAATATACAATAATCCTCAAAGCAATCACAAATATTTCCAAAAACAATTTTAACAACAGACTATTTTTTTCATTTCCCGTGAAGAAAAGGTAATCCTTTGTATTTCCCCAAATCCCAGATAATATTTGAGGAAATCCTCAACCAATAACCCATTGGCACATGTCGAAGAAAATATCTCTCTCTCCATCTCAATTTTTTATTTTAGGTATTCTTTCCTTTAGATGTAGATGCCTTTTAAATACTTAAAAATTTTACTAAAAATAGCCTTCCCCTTTCTTTATTTAAATTATTTATCAATTCAAAATGTCATTTCCACACAATGTTACCCCAATTTAATTATTCAATTGTTTACCAATAATTTAACACACGATCAATATTTAACAACAACAAATAATTATTCAAATAAATAAACTTGTTTTCTTTAACATTTAAAAATTAATTTAAATAAACACTCATTAAAAGAATGGGTCGAACTATCGAAGCTGGGATCGCCCTTTCACTGACAAATAGTATAATCAAAGACTCAAAACCAAAACCGCAATGTACCATGATCGTTAAAGATCAGACCAGATAAATTATGCCAGCCCAACATCGCTGAGCTCTGGACGCTGCACTGAAAACTGTGCATCAAGAAACAGGCCTAGTTCCCAGCAACCGTCAAATAACATGGCATATATAGCGGGTCTGGTTGCGGTTGTCATCGCGCGTAGAAAATCAATGATTATCAATAGGCCGCCAGTGCAGCGATGCAACCGCTCAATAACCGGGTCATTGACGCCACTTCGCATCAACAAGCTCAAATAACAAGGATATAAAGGGTCAACATCCTAGTGAAGTCTATCACAAAGCATGTCATAAATCAATTATCACCATACAATGTATCATCATATCACAAAGTGAATCCACTGTTGCTCAAAATCAGCGATCAAAATATCCAAACCAAAGTACCAAAGTCTAACAATGTGAAAACATGCTAACATAAAACATAAGCATAAATGGAGGGGTACTACTTATGTTTTCTGTTAGCATGTTTTCACACTGTTAGACTTTGGTACTTTGGTTTGGATATTTTGATCGCTGATTTTGAGCGACAGTGGATTCACTTTGTGATATGATGATACATTGTATGGTGATAATTGATTTCTGACATGCTTTGTGATAGCGTAGATATTTCCTTCAGATGTTATTGCTTTATATATGTTTATGATGGATTAACTGTTATTTAATTTGTCATTCTGATGTGATGTGTATTGGTGTGGGGAACGAAGTTGCATCACTCGCTTGCGAGTGCCCTATGATATCCGTGATTTTCTCCGCACGGTGTGCTTGTACAATGGATTATATATATATGCATGTTATTTGTTTGGTTGCAGGATTGCAGGTACATGACATCAACTCCACCTAGTTACTCAGGTCTGAGCGTGTCAAGACTCAACAGAAATGTTGATTGGGAGGTAGTAACATGGTTTATCCTAGTCTAGTCTTTAACCCAATCACAGTACATTGTCAGTTTTAGTTTGGAGTCTTTGGATGTCTTGTTTGTCCCTGATTGGATCAATTGCTTGAAAGGAAAATTTTGTCAATTTAATGATAGTTTTTTATTCTTTAATAAATTGTTTATTTAAATTAATTTTTTAAATGTTAAAGAAATAAGTTTTACATTTATTTAATTAATTAATTAGTTTGTTTGGTTAAGTAATTTGATCATTGTGATTAAATTATTTAATTAAATTAAAATTGCTTTATTATGTGGAAATGGTATTTTAGTTGATAAATAAATTAAATAAAGAAAAGGGAAATTTGTATTTTTGAAAATTAAAATTTTAAATTATTTAAAAAAAGGCATGCAAATTTTTAAAAAGAGGAAAGAAAGAAGTACCCGTAAGTGGTTGGAAGATATTTTCTTCTCGATATGTGTGCTAGTGAATTTATTGCTTTTTGGTTGAGGATTTCCTCGGATATTATCTGGGATTTGGGGAAATATAGAGGATTACCTTTTCTTCACGGGAAATGAAAAAAATAGTCTGTTGTTAAAATTGTTTTTGAAAATATTTGTGATTGCTTTGGGGATTATTGTATATTTCTGGAAGATCTCTTTGGATTTGGTGTTTTGGAAAAGCTTTGGAGGATTGCACACTATAGGTAGAAGATTCTCTCCAAACAACTAAGATCTTCAAACCACAGGAAACAGGTATTTCCCTTGTGTTTTTTAATTTGTTTGCTTTTGGCAAATTTTTTGTTTAAATCTTTCTGTTGATATTTGATATTCTTCTGGAAGAATTTTCTAGAAAGTAAGGTTTTATAAAAATTTATAGAACAACCTCAAGAATATTGTTAAATAGAAGAAGTGGTTCAAAACAAGTTTAAAAGAAACCTCTGTGACAATTGTAGAAAAGAAATTGGGGATTTAATTTTGTGTGAAATGTTTATTGATGCAAAATTGAAATCCCAAAATTGAGAATTTCTGTGTTATTTGATCAAATCTGTTTGAATTTTTTTTTTATTTACAAATGCTCTTTTTGAGCAATTAGTTTTGTTTTATAAAAAATGTTTAATATATATGTGCAGTGCTGTATAAATTATGCAATCTGAACATGAACATATATTTCAAATAAATTTTAATTTTAACAGGGGTTATTATTAAAAATTGTCGTACGGGTGAAATGGGGGTTTGAAAATTTATTTTCTTAAAAAAAAAGTGTTAAATTTCTGCATAGGACAATGGGAAATTATTAAAAAAAAAAATCCAAAATTTAAATTCGGATTAGATTTATCTATTTGAATATATTATTAAGCAGGGAGGGGCTAGGGTTATCCCCAACCCTGTCGCTCCCACTGTGGGGTGCGGCCGCTGTGAGGCAGCGCCCACCATAGTTCTGTGGGGAGCGGCTGCCATGAGGCAGCGTCCTCCACAGATCTGTGGAGGAGACGTTGTCCCATAGGCAGCGTGCCCTCCACAGTGGAGGTTGCCTGGTGCGGCCGAGTATTGTTTTAAAATTTTGTTTCTTTTGTTTAAAAGAAAAATTTGTATGGTTTCAATTTAATTTCGATTTAGTAAAAACAAATCAAATATATATAATATATATTATATGTGTTATATATATTATATATTATTAATAATATATAGTATATATATACTATTTATATTGGTTGATTTTGGTAATTTTGTGTTTGTTAAAGTTAATTTATAATTAACTAGGTTTTGAGGAAATAAAACATTTAAGTGAATAAGAAGAGGATATTATATTGATTTATTGTAATAGGGAGTTGAATTTTATTAATAAGCATGATTGTGGAAATTGGAATGAAATAATTAGTTCTACTTTATTATTGCAAATTGAATCTTATTTATTTCGAGTAGTTGCATAAGATGAGTGATTGTAATAAATGGATTTTGGAAATCCAAACGATAGTTTGTTTGTTTGTCTGTAATGATTTTTGAGTTATGTATACCCCTATTACGTTAGTTGTAAAAGATTGGGATAACTGTGATAGTAAGTCTTCCGGACATAGTTACTTTGAAGGAGTTGTTTTCTTAATGATTTCATATTTTTGAGTTTACTAGGGTAGTGCACATGACTATGTGTGGTGATTAGACACTTATTTTTATGAACAAAGATTTGATGTCCGTTATGATATGTTTGGTCTTATATGTTGATTTTGGATATATGTGCACTTTTCCTACCTTAGTCAGGGAAACTTAGATTCTTTTGTTATGTTTAGGGGAGTGGCTCTGTGTAAGGGCCGACACACAAAGTGGTGCCAGGGTAACTTACAAAGAGTTAGTAAGTCAGTGATAATTAAACAACACAATAGTTAGATTAAAATATTTAATAAGATTATTATGCCTCGCTTATAGACTCTAGAGCTAGTTCAGTCTTGAATATAAGTTGAGAAGGCCTAGAATGGAAAATCAATATCTTGTTACTTTAAAAGATATTTGATTCCGCAATAGTTTGCAAATGGGGTCGGGTTTCGTAAGAGGTTACCAGGATAACCCATGTTGGGGGTCAGAACCTAGGAAGAAACACTAGGGTAGCCTTTGCAACATTGTGATGACACTCCACCTAAAATAATAGTTTACCTTGTGTACTTAGTACAATTGATTGTCTTAATTCTGGAAGCAATGTAACCATCAGTTAGTTATGTACTTGTGTCTAGGGTGAATAGGTTATGTCTAGGTAACCATATTACTATCTCCTAGCACGGGGGGTGGACCTACGGGTACCACATGGTTGGTTGGAACGTGCACCTTAATCCGTTGGGTCCCTAGTTTATGATCATGGCAACGAGAGCTTCATGGATGGAGAGCTCGTACTTGGATATATATGTACTTTCTTTATTGCATTATTGGAAATCTTGTATTTGAAACATCCCTCAATTGTTTATGAGGTGAACATTTGTAAAATATAATTGTAACTATTATTGATCTACCTCATCAGATGAATGAGTATTGTAATATTATTTCAAATGCAATGTAAAAAACATATTTATATTTTATACTTTCATGAATGGAATTCAAATATTGTGCAATGTTTATTTTTAAGTTTATGTTAATTAAATATGTGCAATGTTAAATACTAAAGTTGTCTATGGAATCTCAAGTAGTGTAACATCGCGTAACTTAGTGAATGTATGCAACTAATTAAGATAATATTATTACTTTAAAATTTTTTTATTTCACTTTTATAGACAATTGCAGCATTCTTTAGGTTATAAGACGGGGCATTACATGTCGAAGGTTATGAGATTCTTCTAATCCTCAAAACATTGACAACTTCCCAAGTGACACTTACATGAAGTTAAATGTCAGAAGTTCATGAGTTCCTCGAACTTCTAAAAGGCCAACAAGGTGGAACAAAGTAAAGTTACAGATTTTAGCAAATTTTTTGAAACTCCCAAACTTCAATGAAAGGTTCCCTGGACCTCTAAATCACCAAAAAACATCCAAATGGCTATCCAATTTCTATTAGCTTTTAAAATCGTAAAGGAACTAGAAAAGAGCATGTTGAATGAACAAGACAACTAAGAGGGGGGTGAATCAGTTGTAGAAAACTAATCCTTAAAAAATTCTCAATAGTAATCGAATCCACAAGAATTCATTAAGTCCTTATTCTGTTAGATTGATTAAACATGAAATGCAAATAACAGAAACTAAAATCACAAAAGCATACACATGAGAACACAATATTTATGTGGAAAACTCAATGAGAGAAAAACCATGGTGAGGATTAGCTCACAATATAAGTAATAGCAAAACTGATACAAAGGGTGTGACACCCCTCCGATTTGTTATGTTTTCTTATCAGCTCAGATACTTTGTTAGACTTTATTTTATGTTATTGTTATTCTATCGCTGATAGTGGAGCAATGATAGACTATATTGATGTGATGACACATTATATGCATGGTGATTATGTTTAATATGCTTTATGTTTGCATAGATGCTTAGGTGTGATGACATTGCTATATATGCTTATTGTAGTTTAATTGATATATTATCTCGTCAGTTGATGTGACATTGTATTGGTGAAGAGAACGGTATTGCATCACTCGCTTGGGAGTGCCCTGTGATTTTCGCTATTCTCTCTTCACGGTGTGTATGTTTTATTATTTGGATACATGTACGACATTTGCTTGTTTGCAAGATTGTAGGTACAGGACATTAGCTTCACCTGGTTTCACAGGTTTGAGCATGTCCACTACTCAACAGTAATATTGGGAGATAGTAACAGGCTACCTAGTCATACCTTTACCCTAGTACAGTGTGTCGTCAGTTTGAGTTTTGGTCTTAGTCTTATCATTATTGTTCTGAGTATTTTATTATTGTGCAAGTTTAATTTGGTAGATTAAATGTGTATTTGATTTAAATATTTAATTAATTGATTTATTGTTGTGAAGGCTCTAGAATAAATAAATAAATAAATTTTATTTAGTTATGTTGTTGAGTAATTTTTATTATTAAAAGTAAATGGTAATTAAATAAATAAGAGTATTTAAATTGGTTGCAATTAGTAAATTGTTTTATTTTTATTTAAATGCATGTGGTTGGAAAATATCTGGGGTTGTTGAGGGAAAAGATATTTTGATTGGGATAACTGTGAGTTAGAAATTTGTTATCTTATTGTTGTAAATTGATTCTCGGAGGAAAGATTGGGAAAAAAGGGAAGAAAGTTGTTTCACGGAAAGAGGTTTTGTTTTTGGTTGAAAAATTTGTTGAGGAAATTGTGGATCTCTCAGAGGTTTTTGTTTTAGAATCTTGCTGTAGAATTCTTGGCTGTGGTATTGTTGTGTTTTTTGGAAAGAGGCAGTTGCACTGGAGGAAGCTTTGGCTACATTGGAAAATTGAAGCTACAAAGAAGCTCGACAACATTTCTTGAGGCAACAGTTCTTCTGGAATAGGTTCCTTTATTGTTTTTGTGAATTTTGAATTGAAAAGTTGTTTATATTACTGTAATGCAATTTGGAAATGTTTAGGAAAAGATTTTTTTATACTATAGAAGCTCTTGTTTCTTTCTTTTAAAAGATTGCCATGAAAGTTGAACCTCTGTAGAAAACAATTAAAAATCCTCTATGTAATTTGTTCATTCAAAATAGATTGATACAAAAGGAATTATAGATCTCTGTAGAAAATCATTATTCTATTTGGTTTCCCTATTTCTTTTAAATTATCTGGGAAAATGAAATCTCTAAACCTTCCTGTAGAAAACTTCTTTTGTGTAATGTATTTGCTCAACTTAAATTTGTGATTGGATTAATTTACATATAAATATATACATATATATTAAAATATATATGTACATATACATATATATTAAAATATATATGTACATATACATATATATATTATATAAATGTTTGTTTTATTTAAAACACTGTGGAATTTTTGTTGGGAAGTGAATTCTAAAATCGTTGTATGGCGAATGCTTCATTGTGGAATGAAAATAAATGAATAAAAATTAAATGAGTTTCATTTTTGGTTTGGCCGAGGGTAAAACCCCAGCCGCACCCACACCAGGGGTGTGTTGTTGTGTGCAACGCTCCCCACATCCATGTGGGGTAAGCATTGCCACATGCAGCAAAACCCCCTGCGTGCTAATGGTGCAACAAAGGTTGCATCCCTATGCACGCGGGTATTTGTGTTTTGTTTTATATATTGCATTTGGGTTCGAATATATATATATATATATATATATTTATATATTATATATGATATATAAATATTATATATAATATGTATATATATTATATATAATATATGTATATAATTTTATGTATAATAAATAATATATTTATTATGTATATGTATAATTGTATATATTTTTTATATATAATTATATATATAGATATATTTAAATATATTTATTTAAATTGTTTTTTTAAAGTTAGTAAATGATTTTTTTTAAAGAAATATTAAAGGGGTAAGTGCATGCAAGCACCAGTTGTTATTTTATAATGATGTGGTTTTATTAGTAAGATTGGGATTTGTTTTATCTATATTTGTGGACTTGGAAACTGAACTTTTGTTTTAATCGTTATGGATTTACTAAATGGAATTATATTTAAATGGTGTATTTTAATAGACAAAATTGATTGTATTGGATTTAAAAAATCCGAATGATAGCATTTGTTAATTGTTTGAAGTTGTATTTATAAAAGCAAGTGTTTTGTAATTGTGTACTGGGGGGAAAGTATTTGTTTATGTGAAAATCTAAGTCTTCTAGAGTTGTAAATTGTGGAAGGGTTGTTGTAACTATAGTTCACCCTTTGAGCTTTCTTGGGTAGTGCACGTATTGGGATTTAGTATTGGACATCCGTATAGATGTGTACATTTTGAGGTGTAATGGTTATTGTGGTCAGTTTTAGTGCATTGTCTACCCTTGGCATGTGGTTTTTGAGTTATGTGTTGCCAATAGGGGAGTGGCTTTCAATGGGGGCCGAGACATGAAGTGGTCCTAGGACAACTCGTGTGGGAGTCAGTATAATCAAGTGGGAATTAAATAATCTATTAGCTTAACACATTTAACAAGATAATTAGCCTCACTCATTGGCTCAAGGGCTTGTATGAGACTTGAGATGAGTTGAGAAGGCATGGAATGGATAGATCATTATCTTGTCTTCTCGAAAGATAATCGATTCCGCACTGGTGTGCATGTGGGGCCAGAATCGTGAGAGGTTACCAGGATAACCCTAGAGGAGGGCCGAGACCTAGGAAGATCTCCTTTGGATAACCAATGCAACCTTTGTGATGAAAATCCTCCTATGACAACAATCGGTTTATTTGTATTGTGATTGTACTTGATTCAGTGATTCTGGAAGCAATGTGACCATAGTTCTTGTTTATCTGTAATGTGAATATTTTTGTATATTGCCTGTGTCTAGAGGTAGTAGGATTGTCTCGGTTACCTTTTACTATCTCCTAGCATGGGGGTTGGGCCTACGGGTACCATATGGTTGGGTGGCATGCTTCTTCATTGTTGAGTTCTCTTCCTGTTTCGTGATGGCGAGATCTTCTTGTTTGAGGAGCTCGTGTGGTTCTTTGGAGTTGTTCTTCTCTTTCTTCATTCTACCTGTGGATCATTATGTATAATTGTTGTACCTCATTTGTATCAAGGTGAACCTTTGGGATGTAATTGTAATAATATTTATGATCTATTCATTATTGGATTTAATGGTGTATTGGATGTTATGTGGTGTTGTATCTGTGGAAATATGTTCAATACATTTCTATGTGTTAGATTTATCTTGCAATGGTTTATTGCTTTGTTGTAAGTTGTATCTTGAGTTTAATATTCATATGCTATGATTGGTTTAAATTTTAAAGTAATGGTGTTCACATGTAGACGTGTTGTGTAGCCTAGAGGATGTATGTGGTTAGAGTAGGATACTTTACTCATCTTGTTTTACCTTTTAAGAAAAAAATTAGTTGTGCTTCCACTATGTTGCATTGTCCTCTAGGTTGCGGGACAAGGTTTTACAAAGGGGCTCACTACCAGAATAGGTCACACTATCCAAAAAGGCTCACAGCTAGGGCACATTGCCACATAAAGAATACAAGAAGATAAAAGAATAATTTTACATAGAGAAACACTTCTCAATACAACTAGTCCATCACAATTGCTCACACACTTTCACAATCTCACATGAAATATTTTGGATGCCTTTAGGAACCCTAACATGAAGTTTGCATTGCTCTACTCAATTTATCATTACAAACATCACTTGCATCAATCTCTCATCTATCTTGATTCTTACTCTTTCACTCACCCTCTTGCATCAACACCACACATATTTATATCAAGTTCTAACTCAAAAACTTTCTTCAATGTCGGCCACTAGCTATTATACATTCAAATTTGAAATAGGTTAGCACCCAAACATTCCTGTGGTGGATAGGAATGAAAGGTGACCTACATATATCCTTAATTAGGACTCAAATAGATCCCAAAACACTTCAACATGCTTCTACAAGCCTCACATGTAGTGTTAAACACAAGGTCGGCCAACACCCTTGTAAAATACCATAGACATTAAGTACATGCTTCCATAAATCAAGCTGAAAGTTAAGGACAAGATAATTTACTTGAACTCAATCCAAAAAAATCTATGAACTACTTAAGATTCATCAAATACTTCAACCAAGCTTCACATCAACAACTACTTTAACTCAGGAAAATTGATAACCCTTGTTTGCATTCTGATAAATGAAACTTACACTATACTACACCAAATCAAGTAAAAAATTGAACACAGAAAGATAAAATCATTATAAACAACTTCCCAAATCTGCACAACCTAAATCAAAATATCAGAGAAACACGAAGCAAATACATTTCTCCTATACCACAAAAAACATTACTGAACAACTAGTTCACACACTGGTGAAAATATCTCACTGTACAACAATCCAAAAACCCAAATTCTGAATATAACAACCTCTGTCAACTTTGAATAACCTATAAGATCTACATAGGCATAGCATCAACACAAAAATAATGTGGAGCACAATATCGAAGCACACTATGAACATTTGCACAACACAATTTACTCTATTTATTAAATTTTCTCAAAAGCACTTGGAAACCAAGTACCAAAACCATCATCTTAGCTCATTACTTCATTCCAACTCATCTTCAGACTCTGCAAAAAAAGAATAGCTCCATGTACTCACAACACTTCCTCAAGGTCTCAACTACACATGTACAACCTATTTTCCTCTCTTCACAATTTTCTCAATATCCTCAAGATCTTCATCCCATAGTTGACATCAATGACAACACTAGTCAACAAATTTCATGTTGATATCAATGAAAACACCATCATTCTTGCAACAATCTCCCCCTTTCTCATTGATGGCAACACAAGATGTGAAAAGCCACCAAAGACCACACAACAACTCTAAACACTCTCTCTTTTTCTCTCAAATTAGATAGCCTACACAAATTTTTTGAAACCTTTATTTTTCTCATGATCCTCTCCCCCTAAGTAGATAAGTTCTTTTTTTTCACATGATTCTCTCTCCCCATTTTACATCAATGGAAAAGGATAAAATGTTTTTAATTGTTCTCCCTCTTTGACACTGAACCAAAATTACCTTCTCTGAATACTCCCCCTTAGGAGTACACCCAACTCTAAATACTCCCCCTTAGGAGTACACCCAATTAAATTAGCAACATAATGATGACACATGACACTACCTACTCCCCCTAAGAGGTAGCCACCAACATCAGTCTAGAAAAGAGATAGATCCATAGATCCACTAGACTGATGCACCTCTATATGCATCTAGTTCAAGAAAGGAGGGGAAATAACCCCCAACTTCTCCCGAAGATACTCAAAATTATCCTTAAGAAGAGCCTTAGTAAATACGTCAACAATCTGATCCTTTGTAGGAATATACTCAAGTTTCACTTCATTCTCCATAGCCTTCTCTCTCAAAAAGTGATATCTAATAGATGTATGCTTTGTCTTTGAATGCATCACTGGATTCTTTGAAATAATTATTGCACTTGTATTATCACAAAATATAGATATAGGTTCGTTAAATACAATTATGATATCCTTCAATGTTTGTCTCATCCATAATACCTGTGTATAGCATAATGTTGTTGCAATATACTCAACCTCTGTAGTGGATAAAGAAATTGAATCTTGTTTCTTACTCAGCCTTGGTACCAATCTACATCCAAGAAAGAATGCACCACCACTTGTACTTTTCCTATCATCAACACAACTAGCCCAATCTGCATCTATATAAGCATTTAATATGAAAATAGTATCCTTAGGATACCACAAACCATAATCTAGTGTGCCTCTTAAATATCAAAATATTCTCTTCATTGTTGCAACATGTGTTTCTTTAGTATCTTCTTGAAATCTAGGAACAAGACAAACTACATGCATGATATCCAATCTAGTAGTAGTTAAATATAGCAGTCCACCAATCATAGATCTATACTTGCTCTGATCAACCTTAGGTAAATCATCATCTTTTCTTAATTTACAACCAATCACCATAGGAGTACATACTAGTTTGGATTCATCCATTCCAAACTTCTTCAACATTTATTTGACATGGAAAGCAGATACCAAAGTACCTTCAACCTTATCCTTCATCTCCAGAATACTTTCCGTCACACAACTTTCAGGGCTAGCAAATCCAAATTCTTCTTTTATAGCCAAAAACAGACATTCATTATCATCAAAATCTGCATAATCAAATTCATCATCAAAAATATCAGCATCTTCTTTCACATAGTAAGCTTTCTTAATCATCTTTCCTTTATTTTCCTTATTCTTATTATTTAAAGCTCTTTTTGGACATCTAGAATCATAATGACCTATACCACCATAGCTAAAACATTTGAAAGGTAATTTACCTTGATACTTACCAGTACCCTTTTTCATCTTCCTCACGAAGTTAGCTTCTAGATCATTAAGATCTTCTTCACCTAAATGTTCAACCTTCTCTGATTTCTCAGCCTTGAAAGTAGTCTCTACTTTTGTACCTTTCTTCATTTTTCTCATTTCAAATGCAATCAAAGTAGCAATCAATTGATCTATGGAATATTTATCAAAATCAGTTGTTTCCTCAATAGCAGATACCTTTTCACTGTAACAATCCAAAAGAGATTTGATAAATTTCACCACTTTAGATTCTTTAACTGTTTCTAATGTCCTTAGCAATTTTTGACCTTATTTCCACTTTTTCAAGCCTTGGACATTTCATCAAACAGTTGTCTTGCAAAGTTTGAACTTGTTGATTGTGTTTTCAATTTGCTTTGTTTTTTTTTTTCTTATTAATGCAAAGTTGTTTGAATGCTTGAAAATGAATGCCAAAATGACTAACAATGTAATGTAACAAAAATACAAATATTTTTGTTCTTTTCAAATGCATATAGATGATCTACTTATGAAAAATGCACACCTACAACCATGAGACATTTTCACAAACAATTGGATGTCAAACTTCACTCCTTCATTATGATATTTGCAAATGATATCAGACTTAGTACAATGCTGGAAATATCTTGAAAAATTAGTCCTAAAAGACTATGCAATTGATTACAAAAGATGATATTAATTATATCAAGTGGCTGTCAAGGACAACAATTAGACATCCTAATAATGCAACCCTATTCAATTGAAATTACAATGCTTATATGCTGATTATGACAGGGAATGATCTCTGCTATCTTATTTGACTTATAATGTAATGCATATGCAAAATCTAGAACCTGGTATAATGTAGCAATAACCACAAGTTTATTTGATTCTTCACATAGGTCGCCTACTTCCCTTCCAAAATGTTGTGCCTATCTTCTAGAATGTCCAATGACTACTTAAAATATTTTTTTGTATTTTTTTATTCACTCCAAGACAAAATCACACCTTGCATTAGTCCGCCCAACTATGAGAGATGACAACGATTTTGAACCGGCAATGTATATGAAAATTGCACCAGCTATTCCCTTTTCAATTCATCCTCTCCTACAAAAATTGAATGGATCTTTGACTGCAAACTTCTTCTACAAAAATATTCCTTTGTATACTCTAATCAAACTTCTCCAAATTTGGTCCTTGGCCACAAAATTTGCACAATGTGAAAGATCGAATTATCCTTCACTCCAATCCAGCTAGGGTTGATATTGCACAACCGAAATTGGCACCTTAGAGTCTTCAAATCCTTAGAAAAATTGCTAAGCATTCAAGCTCACCAATGTAGTATAAAGATGTCAACAACTCAAGATTCCCAAATGCAATGACAAAATCTCCTTATAAAGAATTCTCATCAAGTCTCCAAGAAGCTTCTAGAATAAAATGTTATTTTATTCCTTTAAGTGAATTTTGGATATTATTTTATTTTTAGTCACCTTAATATTAAATTAGTTGAATATAAAGTCATCTTGTGATATTATAATTTTGAGATAACTTTACAAATAATTAATCTAATATTTTATTCCCTTATTCTCCTTTTAGCCTCTGGGAATAAATAAAGGCTAAAATAAACAACTCTTGGGTGACTGCTAGAAAGGGGACATTACAATCCTCCCTTCCCAAAATTGCTTTCCCTCAAGCAATTGCAAGCTAGGATGCTCCAAAATCTATTCACCTTCCCATGTGGCATCTTCTACTAGAAAATATCTCCATCTCACCAAGAACTCCTTCACCACCCTATTCTTCAATCTCTTCTCCTAAGTATCAATTATCTCCACAAGAATTAGGACCAAATGTCCCTCCTCATCCAATGGTGGAAGCTCTGCTAAAGAAGTGACCCACTGACCAACTTCCTTTTTGAGGCACGAAACATGAAACACATTATGGATCTCGGTACTCTCAGGCAGCTCCAAATCATAAGCAACCTCTCCAACACGCTTGAAAATCCTGTATGGCCCATAGAAATTAGGCTTGAGCTTCTTTTCATCACTCTTCTTCAACGAATACTGTCTATAGAGTTGCAAAAAAAGGTAGAACAAGTCCCCCACCTCAAAACTATGCTCAACCATATGTCTATCTGCATAGGTCTTCTATTGATTCTATGTTGTCTGCAAGTTATCCTTGAGTGCTCTCAAGATGTCTTGACTTTCCTATATCCAATCCTTGGCCTTAGGAGCTCTACTCTCTCCAAAAGAAAAATACATAAATGATGGTGCATCATAACCATATAGAGCTCAGAAAGGCGACATCCCAATAGACGTATGGTAAGTGGTATTATAATAATATTCTCCCAAGTGCAACCACTTAACCGATGCTCTCTAATACCTTGAAATGTAGTTGTGCAAGTAACCCTACAACCACTTATTTACAATATTTGTCTATCCATCTATTTGTGGATGGAAAATCATGCTAGGTGTCAACTTAGTACCTTCCAATCTGAATAGCTCCTGCCAAAATGCACTCAAGAATCTGCTATCTCGATCACTGACAATGAACCTCGGTAAACCATGCAACCTGAATATCTCTCTAAAGAATATCTCAACAACTTGTGGATCCCTATACTCTATCGATATGGTCAAGAAGTGAGCATACTTCATCAACCAATCCACCACCACATAGATACAATATCTCCCATGCACCTTGGGTAGACCTATGATGAAGTCCATGGAAATGCTCTCCCACTTCCCCTTTGGAATGGGCAAAGGATACAATAAGCCTAATGGTTGTGAAATCTTGGACTTGTTCTGCTGACAAGTTTCACTCCATGACATGTCTCAAAAAATCATCCTTGAGGCCCTTCCATGAGAACCTCTCTCACCTGCTTGTATGTCTTGAAGTAGCCCTGATGGCCTGCTAAAGGAGTGTCATGTGAAGCCTGCAATATCCTTTCCTTTAATTTAGATTTGGGCACCAAGTAGATCATTTCCTTGTAGAAAATCACATCATCTACTACTTGATACTTGTCATCTTGGATCAACCCATCCATCACCTTGCAAGAAAACTTATTGTTGGAGTACTCCACCAATAAGATGGATTTCCAATCTACGAAAATCTCTAAAAGTGAGCAAGTTGAAGGCCTCCTGGAAAAAGCATCCGCAACAATGTTCTTCTTCCCCTTCACATACTCTATATCAAATTCATATCCATGTATCCTGCTAACCCACTTCTGCTACTTCTCATTCAAATCCCTTTGCTCCAAGAAGTATCTGAGACTATTGTGGTTGGTCCTCACCACAAACTTCCCTCCAACTAGATAATGTCTGAATTTCACCAAAGCATGCATAATAGTGAGCATCTCCTTATCATAGATGGAGTATATTCTCTTTGGCCCCCTCAACTTGTGGCTCTCAAAAGCTATGGGGTGATTGTTCTGCATCAACACTACTCCTATACCCTCACCCGAGGTATCACACTCAAGGGAAAACGGTTGTGTAAAGTCTGGAAGTGCCAAAATTGGAAAACTACCCATCACTTCCTTGAGCTTATCAAAAGATCGTTGCGCCTCCTCTAACCAACTGAATGCATCTCTCTTGGTCAAATCTATCAAAGGTGTTCCCAACTGTGAAAATCCCCTCAAAAACTGCTTGTAGTAATTGTACGACTCAAAGAAGCCTCACAACTCTGTGAGTGTCCTAGGTGGTGGCCAATCAAGAATCGCTTGTATCTTCTCTTGATCAACCTATATCCTCCACATACTTGTCACATGCCCCAAGTAGATTATCTCTCTAAGGAAAAAATCACACTTCGGGGCCTCACCATATAATGACTGCTCTCCCATAATAGTCAAAATATCATCCAGCTATCTCAAATGGTCCTCCTAAGTCTTACTATAAATGAGCAAGTCATCAAAGAATACTAGGAGAAACTTACACAATTGCTTATTGAAGATATGATTCATACAAGAATGGAATGTTGCAGGTGTGTTAGTCAATCCAAATGGAATTACCAAAAACTCATAATACCCATAATGACATCTAAATGTGGTCTTATGAATGTCCTACTTTCAAACCCTGATTTGGTGGTCCCCTGAATGAAGATCTATCTTGGAGAAATAAACTGCACCATGTAGCTCATCCAAGAGCTCATCGATCTTGGGTATCGGGTATATGTTTTTGATGGTTTTCTTATTGAGAGCTCTATAATCAATACACATCGACATTGTCCCATCCTTCTTCTTCACTAGCACCATTGAAGAAGAAAAGGGACTAGAACTTGGTCTGATATGTCCCATCTGAATCAATTCTTTGATTTCTTTCTCAATATCATCCTTAAACTTCTTAGAAAGACAATAGGGGGTAGTGATGAATTGCTTGGCCCCCTCCTCCAACTCAATAGTATGCTCAAACCCACGGTTAGGTGGTCTCCTTGGAGGAATCTCTCCAAATACCCTATCATGCTTCCCCAACAACTCCTGAATATCAATGTGATATAGCTTCCTTGAATCTGGAGTCTCCTTGCTTGTGATCAAGCACTCACCTGCCCATACTATGTCACCATGCCTGAAAATACTCTCCATGAATTTGGATGACACCATCTTGGGTGCTCTAGTCGACATACCCCTAAGAACCACTCTCCTATCATCTACAGTCCTAAACTTGAGCTCCATGGTCTAGAAGTTATGTGAATACTTCCCAAGTGAATGTAGCCATTGAATCCCAAGAATAGTATTGGTATCCCCTAAGTCCACCACATAGAAATCATCGGTGATGATATAATTTCCCAATGTGATAGGCAACTACCGAACCCTCCGTGTACATGCCATATTATACCCATCTACCACCATCACATTAAAGCCTTCAAAATCTTTTGTTGTCAACTTTTGTTTTTCCACTAGAGCTGCATTAATGAAGTTGTGGGTGGCCCCACTATCAATCAATACTATGATGCACTGTCCCTGTAAAGATCCCTTAACTCTGAAGGATTTGAACCTCGATGTGCCTGATAAGGTAGCAACAATGCTACTCTTACCCTCATCCTCTTGAGGTTGCTCCTCATCTGAACTGTTGTTGTCCACAACATCATGTTCATGCTCTTCCTCATTCTCACTATCTAACACTACCTCAATGAGATGAGCCTTCCCTTTTCCCAAGAAATGATGTATAGCCTCCCATTTTTCCTTGTAATGATAGAAAATTCCTTTCTCCCTACACTCCTGCGAAAATCCTCGATAGAATTGTCCTTCCTATTTTCTTCCTTAGAGGAGAACTTCTTTCCGTTATCCTTTGAAGAAAATGAACTATGGGAGGAGTATTTGTTCTTTTGATTGCTTGAGGACTTATTCCCCTAATTGCTAGACTCCATGTCTCTAGCTTTCTTGATTGCCTCCTACAATGAAGTGGGGTTGAGATCCTTAACCAAAATTCTCAGTGAATCCATTAAACCATCCATGAATAGGACCAGTAACCTTCTCTCTAAAATATTCATCACTAGAATAACCAACCTCTGAAAATCAACAATGTATGTATCCAATGACCCTCATTGTTTCAACTATGCTAACTCCTTGAAGTAGAGTTCAAGATCCTTAACATAAAATCTCTCAATCATCCTCTCAGTGAATTCATCATAGGAGGTGATTTGATCATGGTCCATCATGACTAATCCGTGATGCCACCACTCATGTGGCACTCCATCCAAATGTATGGTAGCATATTTGATTGCTTCCTCCTTAGGCATATGATTAATCTAGAAATAGGTATCAACCTTTTGCACCCAAGCTCATGCTAACATCTTCCCAAATCCATTAAAATAAGGTAAAATCAGTTTTCCTACCTTCCTCCTAAGTTCATTGTGCTATTCTAAGTCACCTTTGTCGGGTCTACATCTCAATGTTGAGTCTATGTATTCATGAAGAGAAACATCATGTTGGAACCCTGGACTAGCATTAATCCATTCCATTCTAAGTTGCTCCTGCAACTCAATCATTGAGGGCTCATTATCTACTTGTGGCTCTTCTCTATTCAAAAAGATTAGCATCATAGGCCTTGACCCTGTTTGTATGGTTCTATGGTTAGGAGTCTTGTTGTTGACTGAATTGTCTCCTTGACCATTGTTTCCCCCATTCATATTTTTATTATTGTTGATCAAATTTCTTCTCAACATATCCATCATCTATGTTAAGTGCTGATTTTTTTCTCTTTGCTCTTCTACATGTTCTCTCATGAGTGCATCACCTAATATCTCTTCTCTTCTAGGTTTTTCTAAATTTTTGTTGCTCCCTCTCCTATCACCCATTGTGCTAGTTGTATCCTCTTCAATAAGTTGTTGCCTTACTACTATGGCAATTGATAAAGTGTCTTGCTCTGGATATGGTTGAGGCCATTGATGATTTTGATGCATTTTATTCTTCGCTTCTCTTTCCAAATACCAAGTATGTCTATCACTCATGAACCCCTACAGGCTGGTAGGAACAATGGCTCTGATACCACTATAATTTCCTTAGCAATTTCTGACCTTATTTCCACTTTTTCAAGCCTTGGAAATTTCATCAAACAGTTGTCTTGTGAAGTCTGAACTTGTTGATTGTGTTTTCAGTTTGCTTTGTTTTTTTTTTTATTGATGAAAAGGTGTTTGAATTCTTGAAAATGAATGCCACAATGAGTAACAATGTAATGTAACAAAAATACAAATATTTTTGTTCTTTTCAAATGCATATAGATGATCTACTTATGCAAAATGGACACCTACATCTATGAGACATTTTCACAAATAGTTGGTTGTCAAACTTCACTCCATTATGAAATTTCCAAATGATATTAGACTTAGTACAATGTTGGAAATATCTTGAAAACTTAGTCCTAAGAGAATATGCAACTGATTACAAAAGCTAATATTAATTATATCAAGTGGATGTCAAGGGCAACAATCAGACCTCCTAATAATGCAACCATATTCAATTGAAATTACAATGCTTATATGCTAATTATGACAACGAATGATCTCTAATATCTTATTTGACTTATAATGTAATACATATGCAAAATGTAGAACTTGGTATGATGTAGCAACAACCACAAGTTTATTCGATTCTTCACATAGGTCGCCTACCTCCCTTCCAAAATGTTGTGCCTGTCCTCTAGAATGCCCAACAACTCCTTAAATATTGTTTTGAATTTTTTATTCACTCCAAGACAAAATCACATCTTGCATTAGTGCACCCAACTATGAGAGATGACCACAATTTTGAACCAGCAATGTATATGAAAATCACACCAGTTATTCCCTTTCCAATTTGTCCTCTCCTACACCAAAAATTGAAAGTATCTTTGACCGCAAACTTCTAAAAAAATATGCCTTTGTATACTCCAATCAAACTTCTCCAAATTTGTCCCTTGGCCAAAAAATTTGCAAAATGTGAAAGAATGAATTATCCCTCACTCCAATCTAGCTAGGGTTGATATTGCACAATCGAAACTGACACCTTAGAGTCTTCAAACCCTCAGGGAAATTGCTAAGCATTCAAGCTCACCAATGTAGTATAAAGATGTCAACAACTCAAGATGCCCAAATGCAATGACAAAAGCTCCTTATAAAGAATTCTCGTCAAGTCTCCAAGAATCTTCTAGAATAAAATATTATTTTATTCCTTTTAGTGACTTTTGGATATTATTTTATTTTTAGTCACTTTAATATTAAATTAATTAAATATAAAGTCATCTTATGATATTATAATTTTGAGATAACTTTACAAATAATTAATCTAATATTTTATTCCCTTATTCTCCTTTTAGCCTTTGGGAATAAATAAAAGCTAAAATAAACAACTCCTAGGTGGCTGCTAGAAAGGGCACATTACACTGTTGCACCAAGACCTCTCATATTACTTACCAATTCATCAACTCTTTGAATGTAGCCTTCAATTGTTTCATCCTTAGACATATGCATCATTTCAAACTGTGCCTTCAAGTTCTAAAAATTTGCTTGCTTTACCTTTGGATCTCCTTCATAAATGCTTTCTAACTTATCCCAAACTTCTTTAGTAGTCTTCAAACTCATAACTTTAACTAGTTCAGTTTTTGAAAGACTATTCACAATAATAAATATTTCCTTAGCATTGATCTCATGCGTCTTGATTTCTGCACTTGTACTTGGACCATTCAAAGGTGGAGTATATGCATTCTAATAAGCCTTCTCAATCACATATCCCTGAGCAAACAAATATCCTTCCATCTTTGTCTTCCATAAAGAATAATCTGATCCATTGAATCTAGGATATTCCAAAGGAATCTTGTTTGCCATTCCAAATCTACCTCAAGCAATTAAGCTCTTCTTCAAGGAACCTCACTCTGATACCAATTTTTGAAATGAACAAGAAAACTAAGAGGGAGGGTGAATCAATTGTAGAAAATTAAACCTTCAAAAACCCTCAACAATAATTAGATCCACAAGAATTCATTAAGTCCTTATTTTGTTAAATTGATTAAACATGAAATGTAGATAACAAAAACTAAAATAACAACACCATACACATGAGAACACCATATTTACGTGGAAAACCCAATGAGGAAGAAACCATGGTGAGGATTAGCTCACAATATAAGTAATAGAAAAATTGATACAAAGGGGCTCACTGCCAAAATAAGACACACTATCCAAAAAGGCTCATAGCTAGGGCTCACTACCAAAAAAATAATACAAGAAGATAGAAGAAGAATGTTACACAAAGAAACAATTCTCAATGTAACAAGTAATGAACCATAATTGCTTGCACACTTCTATAATCTCACATGAAAGATTTTGGATGCTTTCAACTCACTGCATTCAAGAACCCTAACATGAAGTTCGCATTGCTCTACTCAATTTCTCATCACACACATCACTCACATCAATCTCTCATCAATCCTACTTCTTATTCTTTCACTCATCCTCTTGCATCAACACCATACATATTTATATCAATTTCTAACTCAAAAAAATTCTCTAATGTTGGCCACTAGTTGTTATACATTCAAATTTGAAATAGGTTGGCACCCAAACATTCCCCCAGTGGATAGGAATAAAAGGTGACCTACATGAATCTTTAATTAGGACCCAAATAGATCCCAACACACTTCTACATGCATCACATGTAGTGTTAAACACAAGGTCGACCAACACCCATGCAAAACACCATAGACATTAAGTACAGGCTTCCATAAATCAAGTTGAAAGTTTCAAACAACATAATTTACTTGAACTCAATCCAAAAAAATCCATGAACTATTTAAGATTTATCAAATACTTCAACCAAGATTTACATGAACAACTACTTTAACTCAGGATAACTGATAACCCTTGTTTGCATACTAATAAATGAAACTTGCACTATACTACACCAAATCAAGTAAAAACTTAAACACAAAAAGATAAAAGAATTTTAACCAACTTCCCAAATCTGCACAGCCTAAATCAAAATATCAAAGAAATGTGTAGCAAATACATTTCTCCCAGACCACATAAAATATTACTAAACAACTAGTTCACACACTAGTGAAAATATCTTGCACTGTACAACGATCTAGAAACCCAAATTCTGAATATAGCAACCTTTGTCAACCTTGAATAACCTATAAGATCCACACAGGAATACATCAACATAGAAAGAACACAAAGCAAAATACCAAAGCACACTATGAACATTTTCACAACACGGTTTACTCTGTTTATTAAATTTTCTCAAAATCACTTGGAAACCAAGTACCAGAACCATCATCTCAACTCATTACTTCATTCCAACTCATCTTCAGACTCTGCAACAAAAGAATAGATCCATGTACTCACAACACTTCCTCAAGGTCTCAATTACACATGCACAACCTATTTTCCTCTTTTCACAATTTTCTCAATATCCTCAACATATTCATCCCATAGTTGACATCAATGACAACACCAGTCAACAGACTTCCTGTTGACATCAATGACACCACCGTCATTCTTACAACAAAGCATATGTTCATGAATGCTCTATCTCACCTAGGGACTATAAAATTCCACAATTGAGAGATGGTATTTCCTTTCCCACACACACACATGAACTAGATCAATTGTTGATTAGAGAGGTTTTCTCTTCTCCTAATCAACCCACTCCATAATGGGAATCTCAAATCATGATGCCTCTAGCTTGCAAAGGGAAATATAAAAGAGCTACATCAACTTCTTCCTCATGTAGGTTCCCTAGTTTATTTTACCATCGAAGGATTTTTTGATAAATAAATAAGTGTACATCCTTTTACCATACATATATGTGAAAGTAAAAGGATTTTTACACTTTTTGTGGGATGTTTCTACCTAACGAGATTCAATTTTAACTGAAAGTTTAAATGGAAACTGCTTTCATTCCTATCTTGCATTCACTACAAATGAGATCAAAGATAAAACGAGAATTTGCTACTTGTAATTACACATTCAAGGTCTAAATGGTGTCATGTATCTATAGCTTATACTTCCATCTTCTTCTTGTTTCCTTTATATTTACCAATTCATTGGGAATTTGCAAGGGTTAGTCTTTGTTCACACTTTTTCGGAAATCTCTAAAGTGTCAAGGCTAATCTAGGTTAGGCTATAGACTTGCATTGTATTTGATTTCTAATTTTATGAAACATTCTTATTTGTATCAAATTTGTGTGATGGATTAGTAATTCTTTTCAAGAAATTAATCTAAATATATGTTGTCTTCACTTCTATTTAAGTGTTAAAAGAGATTCAAAGAATTCCTAGGTTCACATTTGTTTTTTATATTGTCTTAGTTTGCATTCAAGAGGTGTAATAAAATTATTCTATTTGTGCATTTATATGCTAAAGTAGGAACTCTTTTGAAATTGATATGTAGGGCATTTAAATTTGTTATGGGTTAATAGAATGGTTGTACTTATGGGAATTGGAGGTAAATTGAGTGTCTAAGCTTTGCAAGATAGGGCTATGCACATAAAAGCTCAACTAAATACTATGATTTATGTATCATCATGTTTTTTTATCGATATCTAACTCTATTGCTATAGGAATTAGCATTGCTCTAATAGCTAAAGTTGATCCTACACATCTTTAAATTGAAAAATCACATTTTCATAAATTATTTATAATTTAATGTTCTTCTATTATCCACAATTCAAAGTCACAGATATGTGTAAAATCCTTTGTGAACCAACAATTGATGAAAACCATTACAAGATTTATGCATAATGTCTTTTTCGAGGTTAATGATGTTGTAAGTGACCACAAATAAATGTATCTGTAGTAATTGTGATGCTTCTATTTTCCAAATAGATAAATTAAAATATAATGAAACTATACAACAATCATATATTTTTTAATTTATTCCACAAGCAAAGATATATATTATTTAAACAATGTGGATGAAACTATGCAACACTAATTAATATTAACTATTAAAATGCCAAGAATAAATAGTAATACTTATCTATTGGAATTGTGCAAAAAAGGCCCACAGATTTTTGGAACGGACCCCTGGTTCAACCTCTTCCATCTGTGAGCAATCGAGGAGGAATAAGTGTATTACACCACTCTACATGAGTGTTGGTTCCAATGGAACAATGCTCAAAACCCGTGCAATACCCAAGTCCTAGCCAAGATGGTCATGAGTGTACTCTATACCCCAGGTTGGACACACTCCATGTGCCCCCTTCTCCAATTACTCATAGCTTGTTAACTTGGAATCCTATTCCTGCAATGTGCAACAAATTATTTATTTCTCCCTTCCTTGTTCCTTACATAATTTAGTTTTTCACAATTTTTTTATATAATGCAAAAGGGTGGTTTCAACCATCACACACTTCAAAAAATAATTACATTACAATATCTCGTGAAAAAATTATTTATTGGGGTAGGGGGTTAGCTCGATTAGCTAAAGCATCATGTTGCAGGAAAGAGGTCACGAGATCTAGTTCCCCTCCCATCCTCATGGTACCAAAGGGTGTGTCATTCCAGTGTCACTGGTCACATGAATTTTTTTTACCAGGTGCACTACAGTTTATACACTACTAAATTTGACACCATTTTCCAACGGACGTTCGTCAGTCATTCGACAAATCTTTGTTGGAAAAGTGACAAAATGACGAAAACATTTTCGTCGTAGTTTTTTTGTCGCAATTCTGACGATGAATTAAACATTGAAATAACAACATAGATTTGTCAGTCGTCGCATCATAAAATGACTCGGATGTTCATCAGAATATCGACAAAAACTTTGTGTATCCACTGAAGAACTACAACCAAAATGCAATTGCAATGGCTCTTCCAAAGCGTCAAAAGAAGACCAAAAGTTCGTTGCCATTTCGAAAAATGGGAAAGTATTTACAACGAAGTCTTCGTCGTAGCTAAGCAACTTTGTCAAACCTTTTACGTGATTCGTTGGTGGTGTTCGTTGAAATTGCGACGAAATGGGCAAGGAGTTATGACGAAGCCTTCGTCGTAGCTAAGCAACTTCGTCAGACCTTTTCTGTGATTCATCAATAGAATTTGTCGAAATTGCGATGAAATGGACAAGGAGTTACGGCGAAGCCTTTGTCGCAGCTATAGCAACTTTGTTGGACCTTTTCGGTGATTCGCCGATTGTGTTCATCAAAATTTCAACGAAACAATGCAATTTTTTTTATAAAAAATATTCATTGAAATGTACCATCTGTGAGAGATCAATCATCGACACAGGATATAAAACTCACTCTGATAGTCCATGTCTTTTCGATGACTTCCATCAGCAAGACAGATCCAATGTGACACCGATCTGACCTCTTCAGGAGTTTTGAACACTGCTGGTTATCAACAAGACATTCTGAGGGTCTCGCTGATTAAACAAGTGTCTAAGAGCAAGTAAACAAATGGAACCTATGAATTTTCTTATTTTGGGGTTCTTTAAATCATATAATAGATACCATTTCTTGTGTATAATGTACTTATATTCATATTTGAATTTGAGACCAATTGTCATTGCACATTCCATTTTACTTGCATAGAGTATTCTATAAGCAATATATTGATAATGCCAAATGATTTATGGTGTTGTACAACTCTACCTATCATCACAGTTCTTTTTCCCCCCCGAGAGAATCCTGCAAAGACAAGTTTACAATACCAAGTCAAATAATATGAAAAAACTTACTTCCATACAAATTAAATGATTATTCTCACAATAGAAATTGTCTAATTACAACAACAATTCCATGAAAGGTTATCCATGCTTCATAAGAGATGACTAATCATACATACAGACTACAAGATGCATAGAAAAAGGATTACACTTGAGAACAACCAAGGGCTAACAAGGGAAGGAGTTAAGAAACATCTGGATTGAAGAGAAAATGTGTAGGGAAAATGTTGAGCAGTGTCAAGAGAACAGAGCTTGTAGAACATATTCTTGACCTAATCAAGCTCTTGAACAACTTAAACAAAATTAAAATACTAACACATACATGAGACATGTAATGAACTTCCAATATCTGCTATCTTTTTTTTTTTTGTATTGAAAATAGTTTAAGGTCCATTACATATCATGAAAATTCCTATCCAACATTAGGATCAGTACAACATCAAAGCATTTCCATAATAGGAAATATACCGTATCAGTACTTTACACAGCAAGAAAGAAACCAAAAAGCACCAGTTGTTTTCAAAACTAGCATAGATAATACAAATTGATGTTAACAGCACCACAGGTTGCTGCTATTGAAATCAGCATAAACAATACATAGTGTTGATTACATTCTCCTCATTGTTGACTTCTTCAATATCAAGGTTCACCATTGTTTCTCCTTGGGGGTCCAACTGTTGGGGGCTGTGTTGTCTTTCTGGGCTTGCAGCTTCATCAATTTCTCTCTGGAGCTCATCAAATGTATGTTGGAACAACACGGTCTCTTCCAAGCTCAACCTATAGTCGGGTCCACTTCTCAGATCCTCTCTGGTATTGTTAGCAGCACCTTCAGTTATTGACTTCAAGAAATTCTCCATTGAGATCTCCACAAGAGTTGAAACCTATAGAGCAACAAAGTAGAAAGTGAGTCTCTTGCAAGACTCAGTAAGTACCCTCTTGATACCCTTAAATTTATCATCATTTCTCTCCTTCCACAAATGCCACATGATCTCATTGGATAAGAAATACCAAAATAGCTTACAATCAAACTTGAGCTTGAAATTACAAAACAAAATATCATGCCAATTAATTTTACCATTGCTATTCCAGACCTTCAGCTTATGGCAGAATACGTACCAAATTTCCTGAGCATAAAAACATTCAAAAATAATATGTTTGATAGTTTCTGGAGTCCTGCAGATACTACAGATTTCAACACTTTCATGGTTAGATTTATTGGGATCTATCTTTTTCATTAATGCAGAGGTAGGTAAAGGAGAAATAATTATAATTGTAACACTATTCATAGTCCAGTAAATTATGTTCATAATTTGTGTTCAATGGACCTCATTTTTATCATTATACTGCCCATCTAATACCATATATTTTAATCTAGGGTTCAACTATCTCAGATCTAAAGAAGCACCTTCAATTAACCATTTAAAGTACTATAAAATAAGGTAAGTCTTTTACTTGAGAAAGATTGGGTACACTTGTAGGATTAAATTTCTCACAATCATCAAGATTTATTGGCACACAGACACAACCTGCAACATATGAGTAATGGATGACTACAAGTTAGTGAAATGGTCCTTAATATGTGAGTGGTTTGCAAATTGATTGGTAGAAAATAAGGTTACAAACAAATCTACATAAAAAATTATGAGGACAATCTACAGTAATCATCAAAATAGATGAAAAGTGCAAAGGAAAGAGGAGCTACATCTCTAGAGCCTAAAAAAAACAAAACAAGAAACATAAAAAAAAAGAACAAACCGTTTTTGGATGAATACAAAATGGTGCCTTCAGCAAGTGATTCATATGCTTTCACACCTGACGAGACATTAAGAAGATTTTAGTCTTCCTCTGTGAAATTAACTACTTACAGAATAAACCCAGAAACCAATATTATATACCTCCATGTCTAGTCGAGGGTAGGTATAAGAGAAAAAAAATTCTTCAATGCAATGCCAAAAAATATCAATGTGTGTGTAGGTTTGTATTACTCAAAATATCATTTCACTGCCTAAGGAAAAATACCAAAGTGATATTTTAAATTTCAATCTTCACATAGGCTCCCTTATTGCTACACATGCATATACAAGCATTATTCGAGCTCTAAACTATTCAAATATTAAGGATTTAATTAGTTATAAGATGGAAAGTTGTTGTTTAGACATAATCCATCATCTTTTACATATCTTTATTCACTCCTAGCACTTGGATAAATTTGTGTAAATGAGAGAAATGTGAATCTTTTATGACAAAGAAAATTATTAAAGGAGGAGAAAGGGTAGGGGGAGCAGAATGCTTGAATGTATAGAAAATTATAACATTTTGATCATTATAACAATGAAGCGAATCTTAAGTTTGAAGCATTAATATCATTTACAACATTTATGATCAAGAATGAATGTAAGTAGAGAAACTTTTGCATACCTGCAGATGGTACAAAATTTCATGGTTAAGTCAAAGCCTCCCATCAACAACAAGATCCAAATATCTGTGTATCTATCTCAATCGAGCCTCTAAACCCTTTAGAGCTATCAATTTTTCCACTAACCTGTTATGCACAAAAGTCAAATTTTAGAGTTATGTCACCACTAAAAATAGAAGAAACAGAGCTTTGAAACCAAATCCATACACAACACAATGTGGTATTCATAAAAATCCATACAAACAAACTAAACTCAGAACATTGGAATGGAAACAACTTCAAATTATGATGTAGAGCATGGATTCGAGGTATAAAGAATCATTTTTCTGCCACCATAGTGAAAAGATAACACTTTCTTTCATCTTTGCATATTGGTTTGATGCTTCAAATGATGCATTTCTTATATTGAAAAGAAGTGCATTACCTTGTTGAATTCTCTTTGTTTGAGA
>VDFB02000013.1:205964941-205983053 GCA_007258455.2 Sequoia sempervirens | reverse complement strand
CTTGAGAGAGAGAGAGGGTAGAGGGTTTAAGGGTTAAGGGTTAATGGTTTAGGGTTTAGGGTTATGGGTAGTGATGGAACTTCAAAGTTTTGTTCTCTGTGTTCTATTTTATCCTGCCTTGTGTCTCTGGTCATCTATGGTGTTTCTTTATTTATATTTGGACTATTTATTTACAATATATAGTATAAATATGTGGTAATATTGGGTATTATCATCACGATTGAGTGCGTGACTATTGGACCCTACACAACTGTTGGGTCCTCTCCCCTAATAAATGTTTTTATTTTGCAGAGGGACAAGTTCGCATGGCTGTAGATCAATCATCGTGTGATCTTAGTCATTCCCCTCCATCCCACGATGAACCCACCACACTGTCTTTGTTGATCATGATATCACAGGCGAGTGCCACGTGTCTCATCCGGTGAAGCCGAAGGAATGATAAATACTTTGATGCATCTTTAATACATTATGTCGCGGGTTACTAAAGCAGTTATAAGATGCACGTGTTTTAAATTAACAAAGATGTTATAATATCAGTAGAAAGGTGCTCGATGGTTAATAACAAGGATAGCAACTGTGTTGAACAAATAGGATTGTCGATGGTTGAGATCCATGGTTGCCCGCCATCGTGTGATCAAAAGTTGTGAGGTTTTTATTGATTGCGATATCACAGGCGGGCACCACATGGATCTCCTCAGCAACGAGTAGTATGGTGGGGCAATGGCTACCTAGCCTACAAAAAGGCATGGGCATCCGCATGGCTTATGCCTACCACACTTTCGTTAAGGAGAGAGATAGAGGGAGTGAGTGAGTGATCCATTTACATATTATTCTTTTATTCTTCCTCAGTTAAATATTTAGTTACCCATTTACCGTTAGCAAAAATGACCCAAGAATTTAATAGAATGGATGATCAAATCATCCAACAAATGTCTCATCTGCCAAAAAAGCTCACTTGCGCGTTGTATGAATGAATCCAACCATATTTGATGCAGATTTAAGTTTTAGTCGTCAATCCTTTAGTTAGATCAAATCATTGAACAACCGTCTTCAAAACAAGCTGACACAATCGCCAACATGGCAATAAGGGGCCCACCATACCATACGTTGCCAAGGAAATCCACGTGGTTGTCGCCTATGATATCACAATCAGTAAAGATCCTAAAACTTTGGATCACACGATGGAGGGAAATTGTAGATCATGAGCATTCGTGATCTTGTTCCTTCAACATAGTTGCCAACCTATTATTAACCGTCGAGCAGATTTTTCATCAAGATTATAACATATCCGCTGATTTAAAACATGTGCACCTCAAGAACACTTTAGTAACCTGAATTTTAATGTATTAAGACTGGATTAATTTACCACAGTATTTCCTTCATTCCTTCGGCTTCATCAGATGAGACACATGGCACCCACCTGTGATATCGCGATCAGTAAAAACCTTGCAACTTTCGATCACGTGATGGCAGGAAACCATTAAGATCTGATGACAATTGATCGATAGTCAACCAAACTTATCACCTTCGGCCTCACTAGATAGGACACATGGCACCCACCCGTGATATCACGATCAACCAAAGTAGTGTGGTGGGGTCATCGCGGGATGGCGAGGAGCGGCTGAGATCAAACGATAGTTGATCAACGGTCGTGCAAACTTCATCCTTCTACAAAACAAAACATTTATTAAAAGGACAAGGGGACATCACTAGGTGGATGGTAAACAATGACATAAGTTGTTTTTAAATGATGAAACACGGGGCCAACCAAGACTTAGGAAAATAAAACCCTGCAGAGGAAATAAAATATTAAAACAAAGGGACTCAGCCTAGATGAAACGATAGAACATAAGTCATTTTAAAACCCCTCAAAAAGTAACATCGAAATAGATCCCAACCAAGGCGTAAAATAAACACAAGGGTTTTATATGAAAATAAAGCTAAAACCACCAACTTGTTAGCTCTCAAAAATGTAGGAAAAATACCTCAAGAGGTTTCCAATCTCTTGATACGTTTCAGGGTAACAGACAAGGCCAAATGATTTAGACCTTCTACTCTTTAGGTGCTGCCAGACCTAGGCTGGTGTACCAATAACAGTGAAGTAGACTTGAACAATGTTTATTCCTTTAAAGTGATTTGCCCACAATGGAAAATAGGAGTGGATAAATGAGTTTTATTTTGGTACAAATTGTATAAGCAATATCAAGGCTAAAATCTAATGTGTTCATATGAAAAAATGAATGAAACTAAATAGTAGAATGGTAGAGACTAGTGCCTTATTGGGTATATGGAGTTCAAATGATAATCTGAAATGAATAACCTTTTTCTGGCAGATACTCAAATTGTTTGGCATACAATTTTAAGTTTATAACTGGTATAAACATGCAAGGATGTGACTACTGAGTTCTTCTTAATAATCCAAATGAGATTCCCTAATTACTATGATTGACTAAAAGGATTTAATCTCTCCTTGAAAGAACCAATTAATCCAACCATACATATACAACAAGTGTGCACTAATAAACTAAAAAAATATCCTTGATATATCAGTTTAAAAAATTAGAAAACATCAACCTTGGAGACAACTTCAGTAATACTTTTAATTAACACAACAAACAACTGAAACAAAAAAAAATGCCACCAAATCAAATAAACTCAATTTAAATCTCCATTGTTTTTTACATGCATCATAGTCTCAAAAAAATTATAAGCATTATGTATCCTACTGTCTTTATTCGATCTTTTCCCTTTCTTTCGCTGTCAAAAATGGGTATTTATATATTAGCCACATGAAAGGTCATTTCCATTCGTATTCCAATTTCGGTGATCTATTGTATTTGAGCCTTTCCAAATGTTCACTAGACACCCATGAAGACAACATGTAGTTCCACCGATGTTCAATGTTACTCCGATCACCACAAATCACATATCGCTTTGGTGTCCCATAGTCTCATCGATGTTATGAGTCTCACCGATAGCCAATAGATCATATTTCACTATGGAGTCATCCAGTCATACCGACGTCACGAGTCTCCTCGAAACTCCATGCCTTCAATCTTGAGTATCGTTGTGGCTAAAGGGGTCGGCAAACATTCCTCCGACTACTCAAGTCTTATCAAGATATTCCCTTCATTTTGCTTTCTGATCACCGAGACACAATGGTTTTCCTGCCAATGGAACTTCATTCAGCATGAGCTTCCTAGCTCTCTCCGAAAAAGCTTGTCTCGCTGAAAATAAAACATATCACTGTGACTCTAAGGGTTGGCAGAACTCCAAGACTTCATATTGATGACAACGACAGAATCTTCTCTTGCCTTATCGGCAAAACCAAATGAGTGCCCCAGGACATTACACTGATGAATCAAGTCTAGCTGATGAATTTCATTATCGACGAGACAATGAATTTCACTAAGTCCCCCTACCGATGTAATTCCACTATAGCGATATGGTGGGTTGGAAAGACTTCCTCGAACTCACCCCAATGACAATATACTATCGGCAAGATCCACTTTTCCAGGAAACTTGTTGAGAATATTATAGATTCCTTTTTGATGCTCCAGAATTGTACCATGATCGGTAAGACACAAATAAGCTTGTTATGACTTACATCGTTGACCATTGTTTTGCCGATAGGACCCCTATGTCACTGAGACTACAAACTGCATCATGCTGATGTGTATTACCAAATGAAATAACATCGGTGAGACTTTGTCGATGTCTTTCCAATAGACTACAAAAAGACATATATTAGTATAGAATGCTTTATGGATCGGGGAGACCCTCACCATCTCTTGCCGATATGAATTATACATTAAAATACTCATGGTTAGATGGATTCTATGGGACCAAATGATAAAATATGGGAAAATTTGTTATTCAAAACAGATTCATGTGCATTTTTTGGGAACTAACGGGTATGTGCAGCCATGAAATTTTCAAAATTTTACAGTTCTAACACAACCCAAGGAAAATTCTGACACCATGAAAGACCAGTAACACCAGGTAGGGTAGGAATGGAACATAAGGAGAAAAAATATAAAGTTCCATCAGAGGGGAGAGAGTTAGAGGGAGTGAGTGAGAGAGAGAGAGAGACCTGAGAGAGGGAGAGGGGGTAGGAGGGAGAGTCTTGAGAGATAGAGAGGGAGGGAATGGGAGAGAGATAGAGGGTAGAGAGGATTTAAGGGTTAAGGGTAGAGGGCCAAGGGTAGAGTGGAGAGACTTAGGAGAGAGAGAGAGGGAGGGAGGGATGAGGGTAGAGGTAGAGGGTTTAAGGGTTTAGTGCCTAAGGGTTAAGGGCCTAAGGTTTAGGGTTAAGGGTAGAGGAGAGAGATAGGAGTGAGAGAGAGAGAGACCCAAGAGAGGAGAGGGGTAGGAGGAGAGATTTGAGAGAGAGAGAGGGTAGAGGGTAGAGGGCAGAGGGTTTAAGGGCAGGCAGGGCTTAGGGTTTAGGTTAGAGAGATAGAGGAGGAGGAGTGAGAGAGAGACCAAGAGAGGGAGAGGGGTAGGATATTGAAGATACTTTAGAGAGAGAGAGGGAGGGAGTGGGAGAGAGATAGAGGGAGGGAGGGTTAAGGGTAGAGGGTAGATGGTTTAAGGGTTTAGGGTTAAGGGTGGAGGGGAGAGAGAGGGAGTGAGTGAGTGAGAGAAAGACCTGAGAGAGGGAGAAGGGGTATTTTGTGTATATTAATAAATAATATATATATGCTAGTAGAATTTGTAGCACAACATGAAAGACGATTATAATTACTTTTAGTTATAGAATTACGGTTAGGGTTAGATATATATTTAGTTAGGGTTGGGGTTAAAAATAGTGTCAGTGTTAGTTTTACGATTAATTTTAGGGTTAGAGTTAGAGTGAGAATTATTGTTGAGATTGAATCATAACCCTAATCTAACCTTAACCTTAAACCTAATTGAACCCTAACCCTATTTGTAATTGAACTTTAACTCTAACCCCAACCCTAACCCTATCATTGAACCCAAGCTTTATCCTAGAACCCCAACTCTAATTAAATGGTAAACCTAACCTAACCTTAACCCTAGTGCTAATCCCAACCCTAAGTCTATCTATAATTATAATCCTAACCCTTTCATTCTAACCTAACCATAATTCTAATGCTATTCATAATCCTTAGTTTAACACTAACCATAGTTCTCATGACAACCTTAACTCTAATTATAACCCTAATCAAACCCCGACCTTAACCTTAACCCTAACCTTGAGCTTAATTAAACCCTAACCTTAACCTTAAGCCCGAGCTTAATTAAATCAAGATCCTAGCTCTAACCCCAAACTCATATATGTGAGATAATTATAATTTACCAAAACCCTAACCATAATTGAATCATAACCCTAATTGAAATATAATCCTACCTTTAATTGAACCCTAACCCTAATTGAATCGTAATTTTAACCCTAAGCCTAATTGAACCCTATTTTTAACTCTAAGACTAATTAAACACTATTTCTAACCCTAACCCTAAGCCCATCTAAATCGAGTCTCTAATTGAACCCTAACCCCAATTGAATCATATTTAAACCCTAACCCTTAATGAGCACTAACCCTAATTAAACCCTAACACAATTGAACCATAATTCTAACCCTAATTTAATACTAACACTAACCCTAATCCTAATAACATATTATTAGGGTTATATTTATTAATGTCTTAATATTAGTTTATAAATTCAACATTAATTATAAATATTTTAAAATAAATTAAGTATTTCAATCTAAAATTTTAATATTTGACATTACAAATAAAATTAAACTAAATTCTAATTTTTAAAATCCATAAAATATTTATTATCTATTTAGTTTTACTAACTATCTAATACAATTAAATTAAATTAAATATTCATTTTAAATTAATTAAACAATTATTAATTAGAATCTTAGAATAAATTAAGAAATAAGATCTATATAAAATCAACTTTTCTATTTTTTTCTTTGTGTCCAAAACATTTCATTTTCTAAAATTATACTAAATTCTAGATATCATAATTAAACACAAAACTTTATTCTATTCTAAAAGTTTAAGGTTTACTTAAGGGTTTAAGGGTAGAGGGGAGACACATAGAGGGAGTGAGTGAGAGATAGATAAAGACCCAAGAGCGGAGAGGGGTAGGAAGGAGATACTTGAGAGAGAGAGAGGGGGTAGAGGGTTTAAGGGTTTGGAGTTTAAGGGTTTAGGGTTTAGGGTTTAGGGTTATGGGTAGAGGGGAGAGAGATAGAGGGATTCAGTCAAAGACAAAACCCCAACCTTAGGATTTTCCCAATACCATAAAAGACTAGTAACATAAGACAGGACATGAAAGGAACATAAGACAGGACAGGAAAGGACATTTTCAAAAGATGCAACATACTGTGTTGATATGTCCTTCAATCTTCTTAAGAAGACCCATGATCTGTTTATAAAGGAAGTGACTTCATAGATGCATCAAGTTTAATTATGCATCTTTTAAACAATGAGGAAGCATTTCAAGTTGTTGTCAAGCCCCTCTCACCATAACCCTATTGGACAGTCATGCATCACATAGGAAGGTGAGTTGTTAGGTCATCCACATATGTGACAGGTGGCTGTCCAATAAAGATAAAATGAGGAGACTATGTGTATTTATTACAAATAACAAAAGAAGAGAAATGGTTGAATCAAGGTCATGATACAAGTACAAGGACAACACCTTTGCAAGAGCTACAAGAGGCAAAGGGATTGATATTATTCATTCATGGGTGTACTAGTGAAAGTGAATGCAATAGGTAAAGGCCATTTTCATTGATAAGGACAACCAATAATGCATGCTACAATGGTCTCATGAAGGACAACAACAAAAACAAAATCTAAAGTTGCACAAGGCTCTATTCAAGGCCTTCAGAATCAAACATTAGGCGAACAAGTTGCTAGATAACATTCAATGCATGATGTTTTAAGGAAAGGCATAAAAGGAAAAGACATTCAAGAAACATCAACTGTAGTTGACATAGATAATATGCCTATTGAAAACATGTCATTACAAGAGGTTTATGACAACAATGGAACCCTCATATCATGTGATTGAGATACAATTGCTATGCTCATAACCTTTCATGTAGGGGTTTTGGTGATCATGATTGATCCAACATGGATCATGATTACATACAAGAAACAAAAAGTTACAAATGACAATTAAGTAGTTATGATTCAGGAGAGGTCTCATTTTAGAAGCCAAGGCCATACTACAAGTGTATATGAACAACAACTATGAGGTTATGCTACAAGACAACCATGTAGGTTCATGTAGGACATCAAGCATTACAATGGTACAAGTGCATATGAACAACAATCAACAATCAACAAGAAGTAGTGAAGGAAGCAAAGCATAGTTGTATTTTTACCTTTTCATACCATTGATCATCCATTCCAGCAATAGACTATAATAGTGAAGGCATATACTTTCACAAGGGTGTTTTAATGAAGATATTCAACATAAAAACCATCATAAATCATGGTGCTTCAAGGGAATAGAGCATAGTCATGAATAAGACCAGTACCATTAAAGGCTACAGGTTTGTCTTCATGTTATCTATGAATTTGAAAAAATAAATCTGCACTGGGTGACAACATGACTATAGCCATGAAATGAATTCCAGTGAGATAAATAATATAAATGGTTGTTGCCACTATCTCATTTTCTCTTTGGATAGTCATTACTAAGTCCTAACAAGTGAATAGAAAAGGGATAGGTGTCAATAATATACCTTCATTTGACAAGTCCTAGAATTTTAGTGATCTCATTGACCCAATAAGGCATTGCTTAGAAATCATTTCATATCTTTTTGACAAAATCAAAAGGAGGACTGATGTATCCAATTGTAAGAAGAGAGCAATGTCCAAGGGAGGGGTAGTACCATCATCTTAGGTACCACTGCTGCAAGATGATAAATGAAAATCCTTGTGTTTGTATGCATGGAGGTCCTAAAGCATACTTTGGGTAAGGTGCATTCATGGCATCTTTTGCTGAAAGGTTTCCCAAGAATGAGAAAAGATCCAGTGTTCCATCAGGCTATGTTGGAACAATTATACACTAATCCCTCCCCTAAGGTGTTTCCTCGCATCAAAACCAATCCCTTCTTCCTATCATTTGTTGACAAGGGCAATTAATTAAAATGTTTAAATGGGATTATAGGCAGATATGTTCTGTATAAGGATTTGATAAGTAGTATTGGGTTAGAATACATATTAATGAGATTGCAATGCAATGTTATCAGGGATCGTATATGTTATGTGTTAAATCTGTCATAAACCCTTGAATACTTATGAATTTGACTCCCACAATGGATATATGGCACTGATCTAAGTTGTATGATACAATATTTTTTCGTCTTTACCTAGAGCTTGCTAAAAATTGCAAATCAATGACCTATTTTATCTTGGGATTGTGTTGTAGTTATCTCATGCTGCAAATAGCTGATAATGTCGATGAATAGCCAAATCTATTCGATATTATCCTATTATGTTGAGCTATTAAATGATATTATCTGTTATTGTTAATGTTGTTTATGATATTGGTGCAGAGGTTGTAAACACATTAAGGGATCTGATGAGCAACATCTTGACTAGATTTGGATGTCTAGAAAGGATTGTGTCAGATAATGCAATGTGTTTTAGATCTGAGGAATACATAGAGTTTTGTGAGAAGCATGGCATCCAAATTTCTTATTCATCACCATACCACCCACAGGGAAATGGACAAGTAGAGTCAAGCAATAAAAGCTTGATGAAGATTATTAAAAGAATCCTGGATCAGAATAAAAGGGCTTGGGATTCTAAGCTGAGATTAGCAGTTTGGGCAGATAGGGTAACTGTGAAGAAGGAAATAGGTTGTGCCCTATTTGACTTGGTTTATGGGATAAATGCCAGGTTTCCCCAAAATAACTTAATGGAAATGTATAGGTTTTTCCAAATGTATGATAATGAAATTGACGATGAGATGCAATTGAGAGTGGAAGCTCTTATAGAATTAGATGAAACCAGGAGGGAAGCCCAAAAGAGAAATGCAAAGTTACAGTTGCAAGTAAAGAATTTGTATGACAAGAGGGAAACTGCAAGGAGTTTCAAAGATGGAGATTTGGTTTTAATGTGGAATTCCAGACTGGAAGATAAAGGGAAACATGGGAAATTTTATGCAATTTGGTTGGGTCCATTTTCCAAGATATGACAGTAGATCTTCTGGAACTCCCAGTTCATGGAAAGTTCTTGAAGTTATACTTCACTTGAAGTATTCTTTTCCATGAATAGTAGTTTAGGTTTGTATATTTTGTATATATTTTGTACATAGTTGGGGTTGTTTTGTCCGAATAGTCCCTTTTTGGTCGTCTCTGCATCTTGGTCTGCTCTACCTGAGATTTTGGATTCTCGCTTCATTCCAATGGAATGAATGTCCCCAACTGGAGCCACTGATGGAACTTCAGTATTTTTCTCCTTGTTTTTCACTCATTCCTTGCCTTATGTCTCTAGTCTTTCATGGTGTTCGAGTTTTCTAAGGGTTGGGATTTTAGCTTTGTCTTCATGTAAAACCCTAATGTTTATTTCATGCTTTGGTTGGGTTCTATTTCACTGTTACTTTTGATGGGGTTTTAAAAAAACTTATGTCATATCGGTTCGTCTAGGCCGAGTCCCTTTGATTTTTATACTTTATTTCTTCCGCAGGGTTTTATTTCCTAAGTCTCAGTTGGCCCCATGTTTCATCTTTTAAAAAACAACTTATGTCATTGTTTACCGTTGGCCTAGTGATGTCCCCTCGTCCTTTTTAATGAATGTTTTATTTTGTAGAAGGGATTGAATTCGCGCTACCGTTGATCAAATTGCCTTCGGATATCAACGGTTGCCTGACATCGCGTGATCGGAAGTTGCAAGATTTTTACCGATTGCGATATCGCAGGTGGGCGCCACGGTCCTTTTAGGGGATGAAATTGCGTGACCGTTGATCAACTACCATTTGATCTCAGTCGTTCCCCGCCATCCAACAATGGCCCCACCATAGTGCTTTGGTCAATCGCGATATCACAGGTGGTTGCCACGTGTCTCATCTGATGAAGCTGAAAGAATAAAGGAAATACCATGGAACATTAATCCGGCCTTAAATACATTAAAATGCGGATTACTAAAGTGCTCTTAAGATGCACGTGATTCAAATTGATGGATGTGTTATAATCTTGATGGAAAAGCTGCTCAAGGGTTAATGATAGGGTCGATGACTATGTTGAAGGAATGAGATAATTGATGCTCAAGATCTATGGTTTCCCGCCATCGCGTGATCCAAAGTTGTAGGATTTTTATCGATTGCGATATCGCGGGCAACTGCCACATGAACTTCCTTCACATTGTATGGTATGGTGAGCCCCTTATGGCCATGTTGGCGATTGTGTCAGCCTGTTTTGAAGGTAGCCGTCGATGATTTGATCAAAATGAAGGATTGACAGCTCGAATTTAAATCTGCATCAAATATGGTTGGAGCCATTCGTGCAGCGTGCGAGTGAGCTTTAATGGTGGATGAGATATTTACTGGCACAATTTGATCGAAATAAAATCAATTCTCCTGCTTTATGTGTGTCACAAAGCATTCAAGTATTTTGCTAAGCAGTTTCAGAGCCGAGAGCAAGGTTGTGAACCCCGACAGCCAGAATTTGGGATTTTTGCGAAAAGAGCCATGAGTTAATTTATGTGTTTCCCAGTCACTCTGTGCTTGAATTAAGGAAAAAATTTGTTGTACTTATCATAGGGCTTGTTGATAAACATTTTAGGGCTATAGTTTATTTAAATTGTGAGAAATTGCAATATTTTGTTTTGTAATTTCATATCTCTAGTTAGTCCTAGCTATTTGAAGTGTGAAGTTATAAGAAGCCCTAGTTTGTCCGAGATGGCACCACCCAAGAAAAATTCTGGATAGATTGACTATTTAAAAAGAAACCTATATGATGATTTCCTGGATCAATTTCCCTTGTCAATGAATGATAGAAAGAAGGGATTGGTTCTGATGCAAGGGAAAATCCTAGGGGAGGGGTTAGTATACAATTGTTCCAACATAGCCGATACTAGGGTTCCTCTCATAGGTTTGGAAATGTTTAGATTGTGGTATGGAAAAAGGAATTTGCCTCACCCTTTTTCAAATGGATGGATGTATGATATAGGGAAGCTGGTGATATCAAATTTTTTCCCTGATGTAGACCTATTTAGGGCAGTAGCTGCAAGATATGACCCTGTCACACGGGTAATTAGGGATAATGATGGAAATGTTTTGTTAAGCATTAACAGAGATGATATTCAACAGATTTTTGGCTTGAGTGAACCGAGTGAGGACTTGGTGCCTATCAACCTTGAGGAAATGAAGCAGGAATATGCAAATTTGAAGTCTCTTTTCAGAGCTAAATTGCTTCCACCTCATCTAGCTAGGGTAGGAGGTTCAAGATTTCATATCAGCCCCAGTGACTAGGAACCTTTCATATTAAATTGTTTTGCAAATAATTTCCTAGCCACTTTTTATTCATTGTGTAAGATTTTGGGTTTCAATCTTGGTGCGATGATTGCCATTGCATACATGTTCATAGGGGTGCAAATACAACACCCTAACTTCTCTGTCACATATCACTTTGCTTCTTTCTTGGCTGAGAGGATACATGAGGGGTTGTCAAAGCTGTAGAAAAATGATACCGACACTCAATTCTTTTGGTATTCTATGTTGATGCATATGTTTTTATTCAAGAATGTTGACTTCTTCTCTGAGAAGATGAAATTAAGGCAATCGGTTGATGGACAAAGATTGCCAATACAGATATGGGCTACAGATTTATCTTGTAATAAGGAAAACACTAGTTATGTACAATTTGATAATTATTTTGCTTCTAGATTGAGGGCTAGATTGATGATGAATGTACCTAGGATTCCTGAGGAATTACATGATTTCCTCAGGCCAAAGGGGAGGAAGCCTGAATTAAAAGTTAGCCATAACTGGGGTGACATTATCCCATACCCAGTCAGCATTGTTTTGAGGGTATATGGTTTTCAAGGAGCCCCTCATATATTGGCATACAATGTGCCACCAAGAGTGGGGTTTGAAAAAGTTATGTGGCGGATAGGTTGCATCCATGAGGACAACCTTACAGGGAGCGGTAAGGGAACATTTTTCCCTGATTATACAATGGTATCTGATTTTGCCTTTTCAAAAGGAGGTTGGGTGCACTTTGAGAAATTCTTTGAGGATTATCATTTGAGATGTGTTCCAAAGTGGCAACATGATCCTGAGGGTTTCTTTACCCTTTTTAGACAAAGAATAAAGGCTGGAAAGTTTGTGCATGAGTTCAACTTTCCTGAGGACCTGATCATAAATGAGTTCGACCTAAATAAGCAGGAGTTGAACAAGGAGAAATGGATAGCTTATGATAAGCTATTAGATATTGTGCACAAAATGGATTCGAAATATGATCCAATGTTGGAGTTCAATCCCCACCATAAGAAAATTGATTTTCTAATGGAGAAATTCAAAGAGATTATGGGCACTTTGAGAACCAAAAAATTAAACTTAGAGCTGAGTCTGGGTGTACAAGAACAAGGTGCCAGACCATTTGAAACAAGGCCAACATACTAGCCTACAAAAAGTGGCCCATTTACAGGAGAAAAAATGATAGCAATAGTGATGAGGAAGAAGTGGATAGAAAGGTGAAGCAAATTATGAAGTTGCCTTCACAACCAGGTCCAAAATTCAAAGTGCCTAGGGAAATTAAGATCATTGATTTAGAGTCATCACTAGAAGATAGTCCCCCATCACCACTATCTGAGCCAAGCCCTAAAAGGAAAATAACTAATCAACCACATGAGAGTTTGATGGATGAAATTATTGTTACTGATCAGGACATGCAGGTTGGTATGCCTTCCCCTCCTAGGCCAGCTGAATTGGTTTTATCTGATTTAGATATGAAAGGAAAAAGTGTACAAGATGCAAGAATGGAAGCATGTAAGGAGTTTCTAGACGACAATGCATTTGTAAAGACTCTTGTATTCTTGCAATTGGTATGGAGGATGAAGTTTGAAGAATATCAAAATAAATGTAAGGAGAGAAGAGAACTAAGACCTGACAGGTCAGACTAGGAGAATGATGAGGAAGTGAAAGCTGAATTAATGGAAGAATTTAAGAACATCACTCCTGAGGAAGGAAAATAATTGGTGAGTCAAGTTGGTGTATTGATTCTGACTGAATGGGACATTGCAGATGCAGTGGCCTTTAATGCTATTATGAAGTCCAAGCATCCCTTGCAAGAATTTGAAGAAGTCAAGGTAGCATTTCAAGATTCTACTTTCAGTGAAGAGTATGAAACCTTGGAAATTTGGGCATTGGCCCCACAAGGGAGAAACCCAAATATTACAGACATTAATCCAAATTTCAGAGGGGATTAATAATAAAGAGAGATTCAGAGACCTCAACCACCGAGGCCACTAGTTTAACTATGAATGTGGCCAAATTGGCTCAGAAGACTACTAAAAGGGAGGAGGCTGAAAAGAAAAGCCTAATGGAGAAATATAACCTTTTGATTGAAGAATACAACAAGATGAAACAAAGGAATGTTGAGTTGCAAACTGAGGTGGAAAGGTTCAGGTATAGACAGATTGGGGAGACATCAAGTGCTCCAGGGACCAATACATTACCTTCCACAGCAGGGTCAGTGCCTCTTGCTTCTCCAATTGTTTCCACACCAGGGTCTCCCAGTCAGAATCCTGCCTTCACCCCTTCTTTAGAGGAAATTGATGAAGAAACAGAGTGCTCTGTTGATCCTACAAAGAAGCAACTCTTGCAAAGAATTGATGAGTTACAGACATCTTTGAGGGTAAGTGAGGAGGGATCTCTTTCAAAGCAAAAAGAGATTGTTACTACTATTTTAAGGCATTTGAATGAAAAGGTTGATAATAAATTGCTATCTATACATTCTTTATATTCTTTTCTATTAGATGCAATAAAGAATATTGATAGGGATCAGGAGTTAGTGATACCATTGATTGAAAATTGGATCCCTAGGGCCAGTGATCTGGATGTCATGTATAAGGCCTCAAGGTTTGATACAAACAATAGGCCCCAATCATTAAAGCCTACTCATGTGTTAGTAAAATCATTGCAAGGTTTTCAGACCTTACCAGATGACTTGAGTAGGAAGATTAGGGAGTTGGCGAAGAATTTCAATGATTGGGGTAACACATTGTTACCTAATATAATTGATGAGTAGGGGAAAATCAGATCATTCCAGTAGTGGCAGGGTCAGGCAAGTGAGGTCATCAATGATCAAATTAAATTAATTTGTGATGACTCAGATTATGAATTGTTGGTGAATTGTATGGATAAAATCATTAGTACTGGCTCATTTTTAGAATCTTTTGAAAGAGATGCAAATCAAGTAGCAGTAAAATACACACCTTATAATGCCAAGGTGAATGAGGTAATTAATTTTGACTGGGAAAATGATGAAGAACATCAGAGGTGGGTAAATAAATATTTGACTGAGGAGGAATAAAAGAATGAATTACTAATAGGTGGTAAATCAGATGTTGTGGTTACAACGGCCTCCGGTTTTGCTTTGATGGCGGTCTCGACATGGGTTTCTTGTGGTTTTTTGTTGTTGCCTCAATTTTCCTCAGCTAACATGGTGAATGAAATATTCTCCAGGGTGATGGCTGTTGTAACAATTTTTGGAATATCACCAGATGCTTCATTTGGCTGGTGACATGTGTACTTTCTGGCCCGATGCTTGTTTTCTCCTTCATTTTCTATAAGAAGGATTTCAAGGCCAGAAGTATGGGTTAGCAAGTTAGATAATTTTTGGTCGAGTCTAGGTGAAGTTGCAGATAAAATTGTAAAGTTTGATGGTTTTAGAGAGAAATACAATTTAGGTTTTGAGTTATTATGTAATCGGTTTTGAATTCATGGGGATTTAATGTTGTATAATAGTACTAGCATTTGAGTTGAAATGATAAATTCAAACTCATGTCTCTCCACTATACATGCATATCTGAATATTGAATAAGATGACTAAGGGTTGTTTCATTCATCTCACTGTTGTGGTGTGTATAATCCTTATTTTAGCTTTAATTCAAGGAATTAATTAAAATCTTTGAATGGGATTATAGGCAGATATGTTCTGTATAAGGATTTGATAAGTAGTATTGGATGAGAATGCATACCGATGAAATTGTAATGCAATATTGTTAGGGATATTATAAGTTATATGTTATGTATTAAATCTGTCATAAACCTTTATATGTTTATGAATTTGACTCCTGCAATGGATATATGGCACTGATCTAAGTTGTACTTATTTGTGTAGTTCAATAATTGTTTGTCTTTTCCTAGAGATTGCTACAAATTGCAAATTAATGACTATATTTTACTATGGATTGTGTTGTAGTTATCTCATACTCCACATAGTTGATATTATCGGTGAACAACCAATTTTATTCGATATTATCCTATTGTGTTGAGCTATTCAATGGGATTATCTATTATGTGTTAATGTTGTTTATGATATTGGTGCAGAGGTTGTAAACACATCAAGGGATCACCCTCCCGGGTCTTGCAGAGCCCAAAGTGTAGGAGGCTTTTTAAAGTCCTCGTCCAGTTGGTCCAGGTCCTTCGAGCTACCCTTGATTGGAATTGGCAATCACATAGGTAGATTAGAAGACCAACCTGGTTACAATGTAAAAACAAACCAACACCCTCTACCTTTAACCCTAAACCCTAAACCATTAACCCTTAAACTCTAAACCCTTAAACCCTCTACCCTCTATCTCTCTCCCACTCTAAACTATAAACCTTTCCTTGTATTCTTTTATAATTTTCATTATTCTTTTTTATTTTACACTTAAATTTACAAATACACATACATATGCATTTACTAATTTTCATTTATTTCTCATGTAGTTTAATAGTTTGATCGATTTCATATTATATGTGTTGAAGACTTTAGAATTTCAATTACATTAATTTATGGATATGTTGTATCTATAAGACTACAAAACCATATGCTCTTTGCATTTATACTTGCATTTATAAATACACATTTATATACATAGATATAGATTTCTTTAATGATATGTTGCATTTATCGTTTGCAGCATCCCAAGAATTGCATTTCTTACATTTACATTTAAAATACACATACATACATACATATATATGTGTGTGTGTGTGTGTATCATTTGGTATTCGCTGTTCAAAAACAACCCATTAGGTCTACACATGGATAAAAATTTATAAATTCAGATCTCCCATACATATTTTGTTGAAATCTAGGCTTGAACTTCTCATTTCACATATTTTTCTTCACAAAACTCTTGAGGATAGCAGCTATACTTTCTTTATTTCTCATCCTATGCCTTATTCATGCATCCTACAATTACAATAGTATCCATGGGCCCCTTTACACAAGCTATAGTAATCACAAAGTAAGATCCCTTATATCATGTTTGGACTACAAAACTCCTCAAAAATAGGGTAACCAGGCTGTATGCAAAGAAATGAAGCTTTCTAACTCAAATCAATGCCTTAAGCCCTCAAATCAAATTCAAATCAAAGCTAACACATATCTTCACGACCTGGAATTGATTTCATGTCAAAATATGGTTGCATGTGACCATACAGTGCTACATAATAGGAAAAATACAAAATTTTTGAAGAAAAACATAAATTTTCAAATGTCAAGAGCTTGTATTTTAAATCCTCAACCATCAACAACCATTAAAATGATCACTTTATGCCTTTTAAAGGCCTTTACACGTCAACCACTGAACAACCACCTCTACAACTAACTTTTTAATCTTTTATGATCACATGAAACATAAAACACACTAATTTCAAGGTTGTTAACATCACCATTGAAATGTTTTAATTTTTTGACCTTTCACATATTAAAAAGTACATCATTAAATTAATTATATAATGGCATAAAAATTAAAAACATCATGAATTAATTATGTAACCACATAAGTCAAATATAATTCTATCAAGAAATTAATATCAAATAGATAATATAATCGCATAACTCATACATTTCAATGTCATTGATCTTCTTCTTCATCCAAATCTTTTTCTGTATCATCCGATCCAGATTCGAAATTGTAAGGATTGGTCATATCATCATCATCGCTATCGATATCAATTTCGATAAAATCATCATCCACATGGATATCATCTTCATGAACATTAACTCCTACATCATCATAATCTAGTTCCTCCTCTTCGACATCTTCGTCAGGGACATCATCAACTAATTGTTGATCCTGATCATCATCTACATCATCTTTTAGTTCTTCAGTATCTTCTTCTTCTACCACATTATACTTTACAGGCCTTCCTCTTGGATCATGTCTAACGACAAATGACCAACCCGATTTACCTTGAACTTCTAAGTAAAATACCTACTCTCATTGGCTTGGCAGAACATAGGGCTCATTTCCAGCTCACTCGATCAACCTTATATTAACCATGGTAAATTCATTATCATGTTCAATAATAGTTCTCTCAAGATCATTTTCATTCAATCGTAGCATGTACCATAGGACGACGAACATAATTAATCTGAAGGACTTAAAGTCACACTCAAGTATATCATCCAAAATCCCATAGTATCGATTTTCTAAGACTTCTTGATGTATGTCGCTTCTAGATGAAACATTAGTCACCTGAAAGACTGTAGTTATACTAGAATCACAATTTTTCTTCATGTCATCCAACATTTTGATTCAAAATTTACAACCATTGCACCACATAGCCTTGTGGTGTTTCACTTGCAATATGTCAAACATGTAAAAATTATTGCAATATTGTCATTGATAAACATATTTATTCTTAAATTTAATGTATGCAGTTAAAACAATATCAACATATATATACATCAATATAATTGAAAATAATTAAATAATATGGGTATGATTAATATATTTATACGCATCTGCTTATCTTTTAAACCATATGCTAAATTAATTTCCCTTTGTGTAACATTGGAATCTCCATTACGATGAGCTTCTTTAACCAATGAAGCCACACCTTCCCATGTTAACGCGCGACCAAATTGTTGACATCGTTCAATCCATA
>VDFB02000013.1:205916038-205964841 GCA_007258455.2 Sequoia sempervirens | reverse complement strand
ACAACACATAACTCAAACTACATGCCAAGGGTAGACAGTGCACTAAAACTGACCACAATAACCATTACAGCTCGAAAGGTACACATCTCTACAGATGTCCAATACTGAATCCCTATACGTGCACTACCCAAGAAAACTTAAAGGGTGAACTAAAGTTACAACAACCCTTCCACAATTACCACTCTGGAAGAATTATATTTTCACATTAAAAAATACTTTCCCCCAAGTACACAGTTACAAAACACTTGCTTTTATAAATACAACTTCAGGCAATTAACAAATGCTATCATTCAGATTTCCTAAATCCATTACAATCAATTTCGCCTATTAAAATACACCATTTAAATATAATTCCATTTAGTAAATCCATAACGATTAAAACAAAATTTTAGTTTCCAAATCCACAAATATAGATAAAACAAATCCCAATCTTACTAATAAAATCACTTCATTATAAAATAACAATGGGTGCTTGCATGCACTTACCCCTTTAATATTTCTTTAAAAATTATTTACTAACTTAAAAAAAACAATTTAAACCAATATATTTAAATATATATATATACAATTATACATATATATAATAAATATATTATTTAATATACATAAAATTATATACATATATTATATATAATATATATACATATTATATATAATATTTATATATCATATATAATATATAAATATATATATATATATATATTCGAACCCAAATGCAATATATAAAACAAAACACAAATACCCGCGTGCATAGGGATGCAACCTTTGTTGCACCATTAGCACGCAGGGGGTTTTGCTGCATGTGGCAATGCTTACCCCACATGGATGTGGGGAGCGTTGCACACAACAACACACCCCTGGTGTGGGTGCGGCTGGGGTTTTACCCTCGGCCAAACCAAAAATGAAACTCATTTAATTTTTATTCATTTATTTTCATTCCACAATGAAGCATTCGCCATACAACGATTTTAGAATTCACTTCCCAACAAAAATTCCACAGTGTTTTAAATAAAACAAACATTTATATAATATATATATGTATATGTACATATATATTTTAATATATATGTATATGTACATATATATTTTAATATATATGTATATATTTATATGTAAATTAATCCAATCACAAATTTAAGTTGAGCAAATACATTACACAAAAGAAGTTTTCTACAGGAAGGTTTAGAGATTTCATTTTCCCAGATAATTTAAAAGAAATAGGGAAACCAAATAGAATAATGATTTTCTACAGAGATCTATAATTCCTTTTGTATCAATCTATTTTGAATGAACAAATTACATAGAGGATTTTTAATTGTTTTCTACAGAGGTTCAACTTTCATGGCAATCTTTTAAAAGAAAGAAACAAGAGCTTCTATAGTATAAAAAAATCTTTTCCTAAACATTTCCAAATTGCATTACAGTAATATAAACAACTTTTCAATTCAAAATTCACAAAAACAATAAAGGAACCTATTCCAGAAGAACTGTTGCCTCAAGAAATGTTGTCGAGCTTCTTTGTAGCTTCAATTTTCCAATGTAGCCAAAGCTTCCTCCAGTGCAACTGCCTCTTTCCAAAAAACACAACAATACCACAGCCAAGAATTCTACAGCAAGATTCTAAAACAAAAACCTCTGAGAGATCCACAATTTCCTCAACAAATTTTTCAACCAAAAACAAAACCTCTTTCCGTGAAACAACTTTCTTCCCTTTTTTCCCAATCTTTCCTCCGAGAATCAATTTACAACAATAAGATAACAAATTTCTAACTCACAGTTATCCCAATCAAAATATCTTTTCCCTCAACAACCCCAGATATTTTCCAACCACATGCATTTAAATAAAAATAAAACAATTTACTAATTGCAACCAATTTAAATACTCTTATTTATTTAATTACCATTTACTTTTAATAATAAAAATTACTCAACAACATAACTAAATAAAATTTATTTATTTATTTATTCTAGAGCCTTCACAACAATAAATCAATTAATTAAATATTTAAATCAAATACACATTTAATCTACCAAATTAAACTTGCACAATAATAAAATACTCAGAACAATAATGATAAGACTAAGACCAAAACTCAAACTGACGACACACTGTACTAGGGTAAAGGTATGACTAGGTAGCCTGTTACTATCTCCCAATATTACTGTTGAGTAGTGGACATGCTCAAACCTGTGAAACCAGGTGAAGCTAATGTCCTGTACCTACAATCTTGCAAACAAGCAAATGTCGTACATGTATCCAAATAATAAAACATACACACCGTGAAGAGAGAATAGCGAAAATCACAGGGCACTCCCAAGCGAGTGATGCAATACCGTTCTCTTCACCAATACAATGTCACATCAACTGACGAGATAATATATCAATTAAACTACAATAAGCATATATAGCAATGTCATCACACCTAAGCATCTATGCAAACATAAAGCATATTAAACATAATCACCATGCATATAATGTGTCATCACATCAATATAGTCTATCATTGCTCCACTATCAGCGATAGAATAACAATAACATAAAATAAAGTCTAACAAAGTATCTGAGCTGATAAGAAAACATAACAAATCGGAGGGGTGTCACACCCTTTGTATCAGTTTTGCTATTACTTATATTGTGAGCTAATCCTCACCATGGTTTTTCTCTCATTGAGTTTTCCACATAAATATTGTGTTCTCATGTGTATGCTTTTGTGATTTTAGTTTCTGTTATTTGCATTTCATGTTTAATCAATCTAACAGAATAAGGACTTAATGAATTCTTGTGGATTCGATTACTATTGAGAATTTTTTAAGGATTAGTTTTCTACAACTGATTCACCCCCCTCTTAGTTGTCTTGTTCATTCAACATGCTCTTTTCTAGTTCCTTTACGATTTTAAAAGCTAATAGAAATTGGATAGCCATTTGGATGTTTTTTGGTGATTTAGAGGTCCAGGGAACCTTTCATTGAAGTTTGGGAGTTTCAAAAAATTTGCTAAAATCTGTAACTTTACTTTGTTCCACCTTGTTGGCCTTTTAGAAGTTCGAGGAACTCATGAACTTCTGACATTTAACTTCATGTAAGTGTCACTTGGGAAGTTGTCAATGTTTTGAGGATTAGAAGAATCTCATAACCTTCGACATCCCATTTCTTTCACCTTGTTGGCATATTTTAGAGGTTAGAAGAATTGATGAACCTTCAAGATGGTCATGTCGATCTATCAGGGAGTTAGAGAGTTGAAGAACTTTCCAACAAAACCTTTCAAAGGATGAATGATCCTCGATCTCAAAAAGTCTATAGGATGTTATGGATTAGGAATTCTTCATGCTTCATGCAAAAAGTAGGCAAATAGGGGGTCTCTGCATCTCCAACTCTAAAATAATATTTAGGGAAATATGTCAAAGAGTCAAGAATTGAGGAGACACCTTAACTCTTACCTCAAAGAAAGTAGATAAGGACAAGTCCAATACTTTGATAAATTTGTAACATCCCCATTTTTGGTTTTTCTTGCATTGTAGTTGGCATTGACATTTTGGGTGTGTGTCAAATTTATCTAAGGGGTTATTTGATGTTACCAACGAGCTTAGATGGACTAGAGGACTTGTATGAGACTTTCCAAAGTTATTTCCATCTTTTAGTGTGTTCTCCAAGATTCTTGGAGAGTGTCTATTTATAGTATGTCACTTAATCAGACTCAATTTTCAATATTCATCATCGATATCACTCCTATGCATAGTCAATTTTCAATTTTGATGCTTTTCAACAATTTCCACAACTTGGGTGCATTACTGATTTATTTTTATTATATTACTAAGGTGGCTCAATATTATTTAAGTTATTTAAAAAGCACCTTAGTGTCATAGCTCGTTGGAACCATGATGGAAATATTTAAATGTTGGGACACTGATAAAGTGGCTTTATGTGCTAGGAATAATTAAATAATGAAATAAATCACTTTTTGGGGATATAAAGCTTATTTAATTAATAATGTGATTTTATATTGATTTTTCTAAAAAGTTCTCGAGAAACATATAAAAGGACATATGATGAGCTCAATTGGATTATGTAGATTATTAGATTTTCTCTTGTGAACCCTTGTGGTTTGGAGATTGAACTCAATTCATCTCAATATTTCTCAAGGACAAAAACCCTCTCAAAGAATATCATCCACAATGGTGAAAGATCTTCCCTGGTTGATTGTTGATAGATTCATCTGGAGTCTATGCTAGTGCTTCATTGTTGTGATTTTTCAGATTTGATCGAAAGGGTTTTATTTGCAAAATATTTTGATAAATTATTTTGGAAGACAAGTCATAGGTATGATTGAAGATTTTCAATTTTTTGAAGTCTTGTAGGCAAGACAAAATCGATAGAGTTTGGAGAGGGTTGTCAGAAGACAATTTATCTTTTATTTTCAAAGGTTTACATGAATATCATAGGCCCCATGAATGAAAAATTTAATACAAAGTGATGAGACTATTTGTGTGTGATGTCATTCTATGAATATGGAGTTGTGACTAAGGCATTTGTGGTTGTGTGTGTTGGTTTCCATATTTCGCGAGGGAGTCGTGGATCTATTTTGGAGTTATTTGTAGTTGTACGAGGGCATGGGAAGACTAAAATTTCATTGTTATTACTAGCATAGTCTCAGACCAGCTTCTAGGCAAGTTTGGAGGTAGCGTTGAGGATGGAAGACTCTTAGCTAGTGAACTTGGGCAATTAAATACTGACTGTAGCTATGCAAGTTCATTGAAAATTGTATGAGGTCAAGTAAAATGATTAAATTTATCTATACAATCTGTTCTTATAGAAGCCACTACACATTTTATATTTTTGCCTCTTTGTTGCAAATGGAATGTAGGATAAGTGTTTGTTATAATGCCTTTCAAGTATCATGAATGTTTATTTTATATGAATGAATTGCAAAGAGTATGTTATATGATTCTATTACTTAACTAAACACTTCCAAAGAAAAACACATTCATAATCTTCAAATAGTGAACCCCATGTCAAGTGTTTGATGAAATTCCAAAGCAAAGAAATCAATTTTTTTTTGCAAAAATTAGATTTGGGTCATTACATTGGTATCATAGTAGAAGATTTTTCCAACCTGTTGGGTATTTCAAAGATTTGAGTTTCAGTTGTAAGCATGGCATCAAAAGGTGAAAAGGGGTTGGTCAATATATTCTTGGATGTAGGTGGTAAACATAGATATCTATCTCAACCAAGAGATGTTATTCTCAACACTTTGAAAGATGTAAATGAGTGTTTGATCATAGTGGAACAGTCACCCTCTCTGATGTTGCAAGCAACCTTAACTCATACAATGAATTCCTTAAGTCAACGTAAGTGGTTGAAACACACAAATAATGAGATAAGACTAATGGTTACTCCATGTTTGAATGAAATCATGAGAATTTCAGCACCTAAAGCTCTTTACAATGGTAACACATTGAAAAGGATAATTCAAATTTTGGTGGATAGTTTCCAGGATATCAATGATATCACATGTGCTCATATTTCTAAAAGGGTTGCCATACTTGAAACATTTGTTAAACTAAAATTGAATAACATTATTTTAGATTTGGGATTGGACGATTTGAATCACAAAATGTTTCACCATTTTTTTTGCTACAGTTAGAAAATATCATGTTGATAATGTTATTGCAGCCATGCAAACCATTATGGTTTTGTTTATTAATGAAATTGATGTGCCATAATCACTTTTTTCTTCCAATCAACTAATAGGAAGAAGGGTGATCATGGAATCTTATCATTTGAACAAGACTTAGCTAAAAAGGTGATTGTTCAATGTGAGAAGCTAAAACCTTTCTTGTTAATGAGGAAGTGTATGAAGAGGAGTTCATAGCAAAATATTTGGATAGAGAAGGTGCCTTGACACATGAAGAATATGTGATAGAGCCTCATGATGACTTCTTAGACATGCATGTCGCTACAATTGTGCATGGGAAGCAATACAAAATAGTTTCTTTTAGTACAAGTTTTGATTTATCTAGTGTTGTTTCTAAGACTATCAGGTTCTTTGATGACACTAGTGGAGTAGATGCAAATGATGACATTTTTGGAGATCACTAATGCACTTTTAGAAGAAGAGCATGTTGAAGTCTCCAAATCAACCTATGATGATGGTTTATTATCTCTCTTGTGATTATAGTTTAGATGGGTAATGGTTTAATTTCTAAATAGAACCTATGGAGATGGGTGTTCATGATATTTTTAGTCTCTTTGATTTGGATATTGATTTGTTCAGAGAATCAACCACTTGTGAGGTACACAACAAGAATACTCTTTTAGATAGAAAAAATAAACTCATATATCCATGGGATCCGAGTGTATCGACACCTAAATATGATGAAGAACCAATTTAGGATGAATTTCCTTTTGACCAAAGTGTTGTCCTAACTTGGAAACCTAAATCATGTAAAACGGATGACATTTTGGTAGTTGATTTTGAGAGGCTTTATCTTAAAGACAAATGATTCTCAAACTTATGAACAAGCTAAAGATCAACCTCATTCGAAAAAGGTTATGCAAGAAGAATATGATACTTTAATTGCTAATAAAACTTGGGATTTAGTTCCCTTACCTCAAGGAAAGAATATTGTTTCATGCAAATGGTTGTATAAAACTAAGGTTAATGCAAATAATAAAGTTAGAAAGTTTAAAGCTAGATTAGTTGCTAGGGGATTCTCTCAAGTTGAAGGTTTAGATTATAATGAAATATTTGCTCATTAGCTAAGATGCCAACTATTAAATTAGTTCCTGCTTTAGCTTCTCATATGCATTGGCCTATTCATCAAATGGATGTTAAAAGTGCATTTTTAAATGGTGATTTACATGAAGAAATTTATGTCTCAACCTTTGGGTTTCATTAAGGAAGGAAATGAACATCTTGTTTGCAAATTGAAGAAATCAGCTTATGGTTTAAAACAATATCCTAGAGAATGGTATTAAAAAATTAATGCTTTCTTTCTATCTCAAGGTTCCATTAGAAGTAAAAATGATATCATGATTATTATTTCATATGTTGATGAGTTAATTATCACTTCTAGTTCTAATAATTTGATTAGTGATGTTAAGTCTCAACTCAATCAACAATTTCAAATGACTGATTTAGGCCTATTACATTATTTTTTGGGTATAAAAATTTGGAAAACACCTAAAGGTATTTTTCTTTCTCAACATAAATATGCTCAAGCTCTCTTAGATAGATTTAAAATGAATGGCATGCAAAGTGTGTTTCTACTCCTTGTGAATTAGGAACTAAATTAATGGCTGATATGTAAACTCCTTTTGCTGATCCTACTTTGTATAGGCAATTAGTTGGTAGTTTGAATTATTTAACTCTTACTAGACTTAATATTTCTTATAGTGTTGGTTTAGTTTCTAGATTTATGTCTAAACCACAAAAAACTCATTTTAAAATTGCAAAAGGAATTTTAAGATATTTTAAAGGTACTCTTAATCTTGGTCTTTTTTATGATGCAAATTGTGATTTTTCTTTAAAAGGTTATATTGATTCAAATTTAGGAGGCGATCCCAATGATGGGAGATCCACCCATAGTTATTGTTTCTTTGTTGGATCAGGGGCAATCTCATGGAATAGTAATAAACAACAATCTACTTCTCTTTGTTCTACATAAGCTAAATATAAAGGTTGTACAAATGCATCCAAAGAAGCATTATGGTGAAGAATATTAATTGAAGAAGTGGGTCTACCTCAAATGGATCCTACTCCTCTACATTGTGATAATCAAAATGTCATTTATTTAACCAAGAATCCAATTTTTTGAATGCAAGGATCAAGCACATTTCTCTTCAACATCACTTCATTAGAAAGCAAATTGAAGACAAGAAAATTTTTCTTTTTTATTGTAAAGGTGAAGATCAAGTGACAGATATTCTCACCAAAGCTCTTGGTAAAGATAAATTTCTCTTTCATTGTAAAAATATAGGATTACAACCCATGAATGGTTTAATGTAAACTCCCCAAGCAAAGCTTAAGGGGGGATGTTAGAAGATTAATCTTTACTTGGTAAAGGTTATTATTTGATTATAATTATTTATTAACTTGTAGGAATATTCCAAAGGAATCTCTACAAGTATTTTGTTTTTTGTCTTCTCACACATGTGTGAGGATGACTCATTTTATTTTTAATTCCTTTATTAAGGAATATTTGTAGCCACCTCCTTAAGAGTTTCTTGGCACATTGCACACACATAGATGAATGGTGGCATTCATTGAGTTGGGAGTTACATTCTAATTCTAAATCCACATCTCACCTCTATTTCTTGAGGTGCATATCCTCTCATTCTTCATTCAAGCAAGAAATCTTAAGGCTTAAGTACTCTCTCTCTCTCTCTCTCTCTCTTTGAATCATTCTTAGGAATTTTTCCTCCATTCATAATACTGGGGTTTTTCTTGTTTTTTCCACTTATCAAATTCTTGTGTCTCATTTGCATTTGGTGGTGCTTGGTTTGGCTTCTCTATATCTTGGTAATCTCTTTCCTTCAAACAATTCTCATTAGTTAGTACTTTCCATTGCTCATTTTGTTTTCCTTTCAAATTTCCTTTGCATCTCTATCTAAAATCCTTTGGCTACGAGTTGCACTTCCTAGTTGTTGTGAGTTACACTCTACTTACTCTGGCTTCTCGAATGCAAGGAGTTAATTCATCTAACATATACACAATAATAATAACCATAAATTAAACATAGATCCATATTGCATTCCATACACACTCACACATTTAATCATGCAATTACCAACATATCATAATCATAATTCCATACATCAAAACTTGGTTCAAGTTGCATGAAAGACATAAAAAGATAGATAATTTTAGGAATGTATATGAAATGAGCATATGAAAATGTCTTAAAGCATGAACTAAAATAATAGAAAACTAGCCAATACTTGGTCTCATCATTTCCCCCCAACTACAGTATTGCTTGTCTTCAAGCAATTAGTTTAGGATCAGAGGTTGCATTACAAGGTCAATTTTTTGAAATTTGTAACCACATCCACTCCTTTTTCATGTTTCAAGTAGTAGCCCCCATAAGTTGAAAGTCTTTCCCATTTGAAATGTTTTTCCTCTTCCTATTTTGCATTATGTTCCCATGTCCAATGTGGCACTGGATAAAGGAGCATCAATGGATGAAAGGTAAGAAGTATCCATGTGAGTCCCTTGTCTCTAGCAATCTCTATACACCTAAGAGATCTCTCAAGCATGGCTACAAAGTTATATAAAGAGTGTGGTTCCTTCTTTTGTAATTCAAGAGTCAATTCTTCCCACCTTACTTGCACAAACTTAAAAGCATGATAGATGAGACCTACAAATAGTTGTTGCATCCTAGCAATAATCATTCTCTCTAATATTTATGATTCTTCTACCTACACTCATATGCTTCAAGAGATTTTTCCATTCCTCTATGATTGTATTGGGGCCCTTTGACTCTTTCTTGATCTAGAGAGCAATAGATTTCTCTCTCAACATAGTCTTACATTATTTCACCCCTTTGATACTCATTCCTAAAGTAAGAAGCTAGTGCTCTAACCTGTAAATCTCCCACAAACATCAATGGGTTCTATTCGATATCATCTCGCATAACAAGATTATGCAAGTAAAATGCGCACAGTTGATCTTGTACATCTGGTGTAGAATCAACAAAAATAATTAAAAACTCATTTTTTCGCTCAGGGCAATTGGTAAGTTATTGATTAGTTGGCTAAATTGTAAACCAAAAATAAAATTCTTGTAAAAATAAAGCATACACCCTAACGAGTGGCCTACATTTAAGGATTTGTGCAGCTTTATCTACAATTTACTCAACTTTGATTGTTAGTTTCTTTAATTCAATTTCCTTTTTCTCAAGAACCCTAGTATGGTTAGCTGTCATTTCTGCTTTTTCCTTCTCCCAAGCTTCCTTATTCTAAGAGAATTCATCAGTTATTTTCCATAGATCATACCCTAGGGACATTATAGTGGGACTAGTTGGGGTTCTCATTAGAGGAGGTCTACCTTTATCCACGGGTTCTTTATTCCCTATTTCAACAAGAGCAAGCTATGTAAGAACATCCAGCTTGGAACCATGTTCAAATTTATGTATTTTTTCCTCTATTTCTTTAATTTTCATTTCCCTCTCATTGTTCGTTGACTGATAAATTTTCAATAAATCCTCCAATCGCTTTATTTTTTCAAGTGCCTTCTACAATTCCTTTCTGAATTTTCTTTCCTCAATAAAAAAATCTTCATCTTTTTCTACAAATTAATTATCATCACTGAAGGCATAATCACAACCTTAACTATCAATGCCTTGTGGGGTTTTATTTCTCATTCTTTTAGTAACAAAGGCATCCTTTGAATCAGATTCAAAGGTGCTTGTGAAATACCATTGATGTTTAACTAGTGTATATACATTGCCAAGGGTATCCCCCTTTAATTTTGAATCAGTTTCTATTGTCACATCATCTTATTTTTCCTACTTCTTAATTAATCATAACACCTTTCTTATTCAGGCAATGTGAATGCCTAGGCTAGGTGGATTTTTCCTGCCTCTTGGTAGGTGTAGAAGAAGATTTACCTTTTATTTTCTTGGGTTTTGGTGTTTTGAAAAAAGTAGGGGTTTCTTGGGTTTCTCTTATTGCGGGTTACTTAGAGGCTATAGGTTGTGAGTCTTGCAGGCTCTGATCCTCTGGCTCTCCTCTATTGTGGGTAGGTGAAGTAGCAAGGGAGATAGAAGACATTTCTCTTCTTGATATAACAGGTGATTCCACATTTTCTGAAATAATAGGTTCCTCACGAATGTTATTAATATGGTTGTAATTTCAAAATCTCTCCCATGAAACATGTAGGAGTTGAACCCTCAAACTTATTTTTATCAACAAAGTAACTAAGCAGTAATGTGACAATGCAGTGTTGTTTCTCTTCCTCTTGTATTCAAAACTCATTCCTTTCAACACATTATAAATAAAATTGGGAACATTTACACACCTATCATAGCGAAGATGGATTAAAAGTTTAAAATGGATTGTGTATAAAAGAGATTGCCTACCATCACATGTGAGATACTTAATCATATATGAAGCAACAAAATCCTAAACCCATGGAAAAGATAATCTTTTAGTACCTTGAAAGGATGAGTCCAAGTTCTCTCCATGTTCTTTGAATTCATTCCTAGTAGTGGCAATGCCTTTCCTGATTGGAAACTACTCCCATTCTCTTGGAAATCTTGAAACCTCTATAATGGCTGCCTCTAAAGCATCCAATTTCAACCCTCTTACAATTACCTCATCATTTTATAAAGTAGCAGCTAATTGTTGGGTCATAACCTCATTGAACTCTATGAGTTTTAAGAAGTAGTATATCCAACTAGGATGCTGAAAAATAGCCAACACCAATTTGTCTTCCATCAATTGATTGTGTGCAAATGGTTCCCTTCGGATTATATCACCACCCATGATGACAACTTTCTATGTTTGTGCTCAAATTCTATGTTTATCATTTTAACCACACCAATCCCTTTTTTCCTATGTGCTTACGTTTTCCAAATGTAGTTGTTCTACCCCTTCTCCTTTCCTTCTAACTTTGAATTGTAGCTTGGATAGTAGGACTGTACATAATGGGAAAAACAAAATGGCAAAGGATTTGCAGAAAGTGTTTGGGTTTTGTAAATCAAGAAAATAAAAATGAAGAGTACCACTCCCCCCCCCAAACTAAAGGTATTAAGTTTCCTCACTTAATTGTATTATACTTGGAAAAGGTTGAAATGATGTATTAAAAATATTAAAAATGATATGAAGCATGCAAAATATAATATGTAAACATGTCAGAAAAACAATTTCCATTTATGATAATTAAGGAAAATTAATATGTACTTATAGAAGTGTAGAGAACTAAAACTTAGCTCATGTGATAGTGATTTGAACTACCCACAATGAGATTTGATGTGGTCGCTTGTACTTGCAATCGATGATAAATGATATAACTACATGGCACATGGTGAATGATGTTTTTGAAAGGTTGTGGGATGTATGGTGATGTGATATGAAATAAACGACATAGTGCATGGAAATCGAGAAAGATGGTATGAATGGTACATGGGATGAGGTGGATGAAGCTATATGTAGTGAAATGATAGTTTTGAGGCTGCATGTATGGAAGAATAAAGTATAGATGGATGGATATACAATTAATTTGGCTGAAATTTTAAAATTTCTGACAGGAAAGTGCTACAGGTGCCTTCAACAATAGGTCCCTTTCTGATTTTTTCGCCTGTAGGCATAAAGCTAAAGGTCCCTACTGCATCATGGATTGCACTTGAAAATGATTGTTGATTGTTACCACCTATGTTGTGTGTGCATATGAAATGTGGTAGGAAATATTGCTTGAGTGAACTTAGTAGGTGAGCTATGTAGCTCATCTTCTAAGTCATGTGGAGAACCTATTGTATTTGTTGTTTAATCTTTGATGTCTGGTAAAATGTTTTCATCGAAGTCACTATCTAGTCCATATTGGTTTGCATTAAGGAAAGAATAAATTCATTCTTTTGCACTGGCTTCTTATAAAGTTTCAATCTACGTCCATTAACCAGTAGTGAGAATCTGACTGCATCAATTGTTTGTAACTATATTGCACCATTTGGGAATACTTGTTGTGTCTCATAGGGACCTAACCATCTTATTTGTAACTTTCCTTTCTAATCTTTGTACCTTGAGTCATAGAACAAAGCTCAATCACCCACACTGAATTGTTTATTTTTTATGAACTAATCATGCATCTAATTCTCTATTTTTGAACAACCTCAATGTGGTGCATAACTTCCATCCTTATTTCATCTAATGCATTCAAATTGTGTAATCTCTCCTTTTGTGTTGTTAATTCCAATCCCGATTGTACTATTGTCCTTAGTGTTTTGTGTTCAAATTCAATAGGAAGTACCATTATTTTTCCATACACTAACTCATATGGTCTAAACCCTGTTATAGTCTTCCAAGTTGCCCTATAGGCCCATATTTCCTCATGAAACTTGGTTTCCTAATCATTCTTGTGAATCTGCATTGTTTTGGTCAGAATATTTTCAATCTCCCTATTTGTTACTTCCACCTGCCCATTGGCTTGAGGGTGATAGAGTGTTGACTTCCTATTCTTGATCTCATATTCTTTCCCCAATTTATTGATTAGTTCTTATGTAAATTGGGGACCTTGATCTATGACAATTTCTCTTGGTACTCCATACCTGGTAAATATATCTCCATATAGAATTTTTTCCACATTTCCATCTCTTGCAAACTGTAATGCTTTAACTTCTACCCAATTTGTTAGATAATCTATGTAGACTAATATATACTCCTTGTTGTTTGATGTTGGTGATATTGGGCCAATAATGTCTAGCCCCCATTTATTAAATGGTGCTAGTGCTAACTGTGGTTGCAAAGGCATCTCATCTATTTTAGTTGGCTTTCCCATTCTCTAGCACCTGTCACAACTCCTAGTATATTTCACTACATCCTTATGGAGAGTAGGCCAGTATTAGCTGATGGTGAGAATCTTGAGTACAGTCCTCTTTGCTGCAAAGTGTCCCCCACAAGGTTCATCATGGCAAGCTTTAAGGACTTCATAGACCTTGTCTTCTCATAATGTTATCTGGGCCTATGTAGAATAAATAATCAACTATCCAAGAATAGGGAAATTTTTTATGTACCAATTGTCTCTTTTCTCTAGGGGAGAAATGAGGTAGTATTTTTCCTACTACTAGATAGTTGGAAATGTTAGCAAACCAAGGTGTGTGTAGAGAATGAGCAAATAAATGCTCATCTGCCAAAAAAAAAAAAATCATCTACATCCTCTGCTAATTGAGTTGGTAGCCTGGACAAAAAATATGCCACTACATTTGCTTTACCTAGCTTATCCATTATGGTGATGTCAAATTATTGAAGTAATAACAACCATATGACAAACCTACCACCAACCACTAGTTTATTTATTAGATACCTTATTGTTGTGTGATCAGTGTAGATGAATACTAGATACCCGGTTATGTAGTGTCTAAACTTGTTAATTGCATAGAAAACTACCAACATCTCCTTTTTTGTTACTGTGTAATTGAGTTATGCCCCTTGTAGGTTCTTTCTAATGTAATAAATGGAATAATATTTATTACCTTCCTTTTGTCCAAGAACTGCTCCTATAGCAAAACTAGAAGCATTTGTATGTATGTGGAAATGCAATGTCCAATTTGGTCCTCTCAAGATAGGTGTTTTGGTCAATGTTGTCTTGAGTTCTTCAAAAGAGTGTTGATAAGCAATTGTCCACTCAAATTTTGCATCTTTTGTGAGTAAAACAAATAATGGGGTTGCAAGTTTGCTAAAGTATTGTATGAATCTCCTATAGTACCCAACATGTCATAGAAAACTCCTAACATCTTTTTGTTTTGGGGGCACATAGAGTGTTGAGATTACTTTAATTTTATTGGGATCCACTTGAGTTCCATATTTTGACACAAAATTTCCTAGAAAAATCCCTTGGGTCGTCATCATGAAACACTTCTCATGACTCAAAGATAATTTATGTTCTTGACACCTTTTTAAAACCTCTAGGTTATTAAGTGGTTCATCATATGTGTCCCCATCATCCATGTATATTTCCATGGAGTCATGTCAAAATCTAATAATATACTCAGTATTTCCCTTTGGAAAGTGGCTAGAGCATTACATAGCCCAAATGGAAAGACATAATAAGAATATGTGTCCCATGGGCATGTGAAGGTTATTTTATCCTAATCCTCTAAAGCTATTCTAATTTGGTTGTAGCCATTGAATCCATCTAGAAAGGAGTACTTTTTACCTGTTAGGGATTCAAGCACTTGATCGATGAATGGTAGTGGAAAGTGGTATTTTCTAGTGGCTACATTTAATTCTCTATAATCCACACACACTCTCCACTTTCCTCATTTCTTTGGGACAATTACTAGAGGTGACACCCATTGACTGCCAGAAATAGGATAAATGAAGTATGCATCAAGTAATTTTTGCAACTTTGTTTTGACTATGTCACTTAGTGCAAGGTTCATTCTCCTTTGGGGTTTCCTTATTGGTTTGAAACCATTATTAATGTATATCTTGTGCATACACAAGGCTGGTTCAATCCCCTTCATGTCATGGTAATCCCATGCAAAGGATGTTGTGTGTGTCTTCAACATAGTGCTTAGGGAAGTTTGTTGTGCAATAGTTAATTCATTGCTAACATTCAACATTTTACCTGGCATGATTTCCAAAGTCTTGGATGTTGTTTGAAGAGATGCAAGGTCAAGGCCTACTATGTTTGGGACACATTATTGTGGTAGAAAAGTATGAAAATTTTGGGATATTGACTCAAATGAACTGGCAAGGATAACATTCTGTAGAGGATCTTACAGACATGTCAAGCAATCTTGTTGTTGCGGGTCCCTACCACAATTATTTTGTATGATATGTGCTAAATTAAATCATCCTCATCTTGGTTGCTTAACAAAGGGTTGTGTTCAATAGTCATGGAGTATTGGTCTTCCTCATCTAGGGTAGGCCAAATGTTTCGCTCTCAGTCTGCATGAGGTTGGGCTAGTGGATAAAGGATTAATTTCTTAGTCACATTTCCATTTGAGATAATCATATTTCCAAACCTATAGCCTATAAATGCATTTGTTGTTGTTAACCATGGTCTTCCTAGAACGAGGGGATATCCTGCAAGGTTAGCCTTTGGTTGCAATACCATGAAATCTATAGGGTACTCCCATGAATCTAGTGTTATGACCAAGTCTTCAATGATTCCCTTAGGTTTAACTGTGACCTATCTTCCAACTATAGAACAGTGGGTGTAGGTTTGAGGTCTATTAATTGTAATAGCTGCATTGTTTCCTTGGTCATCACATTAATAGCCACTCCTAAGTTAATCAAGGTATTTTTAATGAGAGTGCCATTTATCCTTACATCCACTACAGGACTTCCAGGATTTGCATATTTGGGGATAGTTATGTTTCCCAACATAATGTCTACAAGTTTTCCTAAGACATGAACAATCTAAGGCTCTTTTCTCTTCCTTCCTAGCTTCTTAAGGAAAATTTCTCTCACTGTTTTAGTGTATATGGAAATCTCCTTGATGGCTTAGATGAGGGGTATCTTTATACACACATCATTGAGTTGTCCCAACAAGCCTACTTTAGATTGTGTTTGGTGTCTTTGAACAATTAATCATTTAGGGAATAGAGGCTTTGGACTTGAATTGGTTTGGTTAACCTAATTTGACTCAAGCTCCATAGGTGGGTTGTCCAAGGTCTCTATTGAGGGTTCCTCATCTACCAACTCAGTGATTTGAGGGGATGAAGGTCCAACCAATTTTTTCCCTAATCTAAGATGAACATCACTCACCTCTACCCCATTAGTAGGGTATTCAATAGCCTCATTAGAATAGGCCTGTTGAAAATGCTTGTTATTTGGGTTAGATGCAGGTTAGGCTGGTAGTTGAATTGCTCTAGGTGGCTAAGGTGATGGATTTGTTGGATTTAGCATGATGGCTTGTTGTTGTGGCTGAAAAAAATGTTGTAGTTGCTGATAATTCATGTTTTGGTTTTTCCATTGTTGTCCTTTTTCCCATTGAGGTTTCCATTGATTTTGTTGTAGTGGCCATTGGGGGTTGTAGTTAGATCCTTGATAGTTTTGTTGTCGCCACATGTTTTGTTGCTACTGGTTCTAGTTTGGTTGAGGATTTTTCCATTGGTTTTTGTGTATTTTCCCAAGGCTGAGGGTTCCAACTAGGGAAATTTTGATTTCTAATTGGAAATGGCATATTATAATTCAAGGGATCTTGAGGTATACCTTGTCTTGGTTGCCATGGTTTCCTCTGAGCAATGTAGAACACTTGTCCATCTTCACCCTCCAGTGCTTGAAAGTATATTTTCCTCGGTCTGTCCTCATAAATACTTGCCACTCTTTTGCACTTGCAATTAGCTTTTCTTTGTCTACAATTAGGGCAATATTCAGTAAGGACTACCTCTACCTCTTCTTGCTTCTTCTTCACATGTAGAGTGTCCAATTGTGTATCCAAATGACTTATGATATCTTCTTTCATGTTTGACAACATGTTACTTAATTCCACTCTAGAGACTCCATTAGATGTCTTGTTGATGGAAGATGTTTTATCTCCTCTAACATTCTTTGTGAAAGACCTTGAATAGTTTTTGCATGCCTTGCAGATCTCCTCAAATGGTGCTTGAGAAATATCTCCTTCCCCAATGAGATTAAGTGCATCGATATAGTCCTCATTAATCCCTCTCAAGAATATTAGCTTTAGAGACTCATCTAAGAGACTGTTTTGGTGGGATTTCTTAAGGAAAAACTAGAATCTTTCCATGTAGTCTTCCAAAATTTCATCCTCCTTTTAAGACATCCTAAAAATTTCATCTCTTCTTCTTTCAATTCCTCTGCAGTAGTCCTAGTACTTCTCAAGGAAATTTGTCTTCATAGTATTCCAATTAGGAACATCTCTTCCCAAACCCATAAACCATCCTTCAAGGTAGTTGGAAACAGTTTGTCTATGTGCATCTATTGTATAATCATAGATTCTACACAACACATCAAACTCAAACAATAAGGTATCTGGATCCTCAGTAACTAAACCATAGAAGAAAAATAATGTCAAAGGAGGTATGTTCTTCAAAGTAGTTGCTCTCTCTTGGTTGGCAATTGGGAACTCAAAAGTTACATGTTCTGGTGGGTCATCCATTGCTGCATCAACCATGGTTTGGAAGGTCTCCTTAGTATTTGCAGTGGATGTTGGTGTTAGGGAAAGCTCTTCATGAAATCCCTCGCTCTGTTCACTTTGATTACCAACATCCTCTCTAGTTTTGTGTGTTGAGGGGAGAAATCTTCCCAAAGCGTCTCGTTGCCTTTGCATACAAAATTTATGACTTGATGTCACCGGATCTTGCACAATGTTAGTAAAAAAATTTGGTGTTGGTGGATTAAAACCTAATTATCCTAATGCCGAAAACAAAACCCTAAACTAAGAAAGCTTGAAATAACATAAGAGAATCTAAATGTAGCACCATCCCTGGCAATGGTGCCAAAAATGTAAGGTCCAACTAATGCCCAATAAACTTGGTGATAGACACACAATTCAAAGGTGGTTCCTAACTGAACAATTTACTAAACCCTTGTAAAGACTCCATTTGGCTATCAACTAGGGCTAACGTAAGCTTGTGATGATGTTGGCACTATAGGTGCATCCAGAGATTCTATTCTGCCTCTATCATTTGGTATAGGTGGTTGACACATATGCAAAAGGAATTAAATCTTAAATTGCAAAACAAGAAAAATGATTAAATTTGGAACTATTGCTACAAGTACTTACAACTTGAGATTGTGACTAGTTCACTATTAAAACTTGAACTTTGTAATGAACTTAACACTGCTAACTTTAACTCACTTCGAAGGACAATGCATTGAGACAAACAAAGCATGAAGCATAAGACAAGATCTCGTTCACAATTTCATTCACATACAAGAAATGAAGAATTTGATTAAGACGACTGTAATAATGAAAGCATCAAATATAAAAATAGAAATTAAAGTACAAAAATTAAAATGGAGAGCAATTACCTTGAGTGGCCCTTGCTCAAGTTACTATATCCACGGAATAAACTCAAATCTAAACTCTTTAAATTAATGAAACATGACGATAAACTAGAGCATCTTCATTGCAAATAACTAGATTTCACAATTTGACAATAATCTTCAGAGATATCTTACACATAAAAGCATAATAGGATACACTATATCTACTCCTCAACCACCGAGCCAACTAAATGGGTTTGGGGGTGGTTTATTAGAATAAAGACTCAAAACAAAAAACTAAATGCAAATTACCACTCCCCTATGAAATAGAGAGTGACAAAGTCTATATAATTAGAATTATAATTGAAAAGATAGAAGACAATTAGGACTTGAACTTTGTACTTAATGACATAGTAGTGATGTGTATTGTGGGAACAATCACGTTGGCTTCCAATCATTGCAAAATCCTTCCTTCAACTATCTTAATAAATGGTCTGGTGATTCACAATCATCGTCATTAATGAGCGCTTCCACTTCTTCAACTGTCGCATTGCTATTGTTCTGGAATTTCCCTTGCATCTCTGTCTAAAATCCTTTGGCTATGGGTTGCGCTTCCTAATTGTTGCGAGTTACACTCTGCTTACTTTGGCTTCTCGGTTGCAAGGAGTTAATTCATCTAACATATACACAATACTAATAACCATAAATTAAACATAGATCCATACTACATTCCATACACACTCACATTTAATCATGCGATTACCAACATATCATAAACATAATTCCATACATCAAAACCTAGTTCAAATTGCATGAAAGACATAAAAAGATAAGGTTAGGAATGTCTAGAAGCATGAACTAAAACAACAAAAAACAAGCTAATACTTGGTCTCATCAATATGGACTCAATCAAACACCAAAAGCTTGGTATTCTAGCATAGATGAATATCTAGAAAGTATGGAGTTCACCAAATGTGAAGCGAGTCCTAATCTACATTATATAATTTTTGGGTCTCATTTGCTTATTTGGGTGTTATATGTAGATGGCTTTTTATTACAAAATTGGAGCAACTCATTGCAAGGTGCAAAGAATGGTTGAGCTTGTATAATATTGAGATAACTTAGACCTCGTTGAGAATTCTCATGTATCAACTAAATGCAATAAGTGTTAAGTGGAACATTAATGCTCATGAGACGAGTTTTTGTAATGAATTGCTCATGATATATAGATAATTAAGATTACCTTGATATTAGTGAGTTGATTCCCAAACAATGATGTTACTTAATGATGAATTGTGGAAACACCAAATGTTCCAAATGGGTTACCCCTTAGAAACTTATGTGCATTCCATTTACATGTTTATTTTCATATAATTTTATAGATGAAAATTACATGAGATTTTTTGCCTCTACCCCATAATTACCTTTTAAAATACTAAAAATGAAAAAAAAAATCATGCTTTATCTTTGTTGTGTCCTATATATCATTTTTGCAACTAAAAAGAGATTACTTAGCCTTGTATGGCTTCTATTTTCTGAATATTTTTGCATATATTCTTATATGCATACACAGCTATTTAAGAACTTTCTATTTTTTGGTCACTCTTTCTAAAGGAAGGAATTTACAATCAATGCATGGTACAAAATGTAGTTAGATAAAAGAATAAGATAATTTTTACGTTGTATTTTTTCAAGTTATTAATAAGCTGGTTAGAAAAGTTTCAAAGTTGTAGATATAAATAAATTGCAATCCATGATATTAGTATGAAATGTTTTTAGATTTTGTGAGTTTTTTTATCAACACACTCCATGATCCATCATTAAAAATAGAAAACAAAAGAAACAAAATGAATAAAATATTAATAAAATAGTTAAAAAAAAATTATGCTTTACCCTGTATCGAACTAAAATATCATAGCAATTATATTGACACAATTAGCTATCACCAAATTTGCACAGTTTTTGTGACTATTGCATGGTACAAACTACAAAACATAGTCACATAAAATATAGAATAATTTTCAAGTCTTTATCTGTCTTAAAGTTATCCACAAGATAGCTAGAAAAGGATTTATACTATACCAGAGAAACTAACCATTGAATTTAAGTTAACTTGGCACAATGACAATCACAAAATTTGTAGATAATTCTGCATGAAATTTATAAGCAAATGATAGGTTCCACATTGTTTCGAGTTTGCAGACACCAGTAAAAGAGATAGGCTATGCCAAAATCATACCTTGCACAAAAATGTTTGTGGCACCAAATTTCAAACTGGTATAAAAAATCAGTTGAAAAACTTGATATTAAAAACATCTCCAACCAAAAAAAAACGCGAATGACATTCTAAAGAATGGTGAAATCTTACGCAGAACTGTTGGAGAAAAGCATTTGTTATGAGTGTCAGCATGGCCAACATGTTAATTTATGTAGCTTGGACAGGTGTCTCCATTGTCTAGAAGTGTCATTTAATTATTTAATTATTTTCTAGAAACCTCCAGAAAAGGGCTGAGTTGTCTAGATAATTATGTAATTAAATAAATTGATTCTCCTAGAGACTTCTAGAATCCAGTTAGTTAGGGTTTTTAGAGTCTATTTAATCTTAGCCATTGATTGAGATTAAATCATGGCCATTGGTTTTCCAATGAGAAAAGTATAAAAGGGGATCAATGGGCAATTGGAGTATACAACAACAACAAGTAGACTTGCAGTGATAGCAAGTAGAGATACTTGAGAAAGACTTGCAGTGTTAGCAAGTAGTAGATTTGCAGTGAGAGCAAATAGTCTTGCAGTGTTAGCAAGGGCGCGGTGTTAGCGTTGGGGATAGCAGCTGTGGAATTTCAGCAGGAGAAATTGAGGGAAGAATTTCCGGAGAAGAATATTGCCGGAGCTCTGCCAGTAAGAGGCAAGCAGTTTTTGTATTCCTTAATTTGCTGAAGTTTAATATAATTCCTCATCTGCAGTAGTGGTTTTCCCTTCGGGGTTTTTCCACGGACAATTTGTCCAAAAATATTGTGTTCATTATTGTGAATGTTTTCTTCTCTATTCTTGTGAGTTTTATTAGTGAAGTTGCAGTTGTGTTATTTTTCGATATTTGCTGAGAATTAATTTTTAGAGTCAAATAATCTATGTATTAGATAGGAGATTAATAATCAGTAACTGCAATAGAATTTTCACATGGTATCAGAGCTGATCTGAGGGCAGATAAGGCTTAACAAAGGAAGGAAAGATCCTGCCTTCAGAATTATTATTATTTGTTTTCTTTTATCTTTTGAGATGGCCTCAGCAGGTTTAAGAGATCAGGACAGATTGGATGGAGCCTCAAATTTTGGTGTCTGGAAAGCCAGAATTTCTTTGTTGCTGGAAGAGAATGGGATCAAGGAATATGTGACCAGTGTTGTACCTGTACCTACAGATCCAGCACAGCTCTTAGCATATAAGAAGGAAGATGCCAAGGCGAGGAGGATGATTCTTGATGGTGTCAAGGATCATATTGTTCCACATGTCGCAGAGTTAGATACAGCGAAGAAGATGTGGGATGCCATTCTGAATCTGTACCAGAATGCTACCACTAATCGGAAGCTGATTCTCAGAGAAAAGTTGAGGACTACTCGGATGAACAAGGGAGAGGACGTGACAAGTTACCTCACCAGACTCAGACTTGTCAAGGATGAGTTGGCTGCTGTTGGAGATAATCTAGGTGATGACGAGCTAGTGCGGATAGCCCTAAATGGGTTTACTAAGCAGTGGGATGTCTTTGTTCAAGTTATTAATGGACGAGACACCTTGCCGAGTTGGGATCGACTTTGGAGTGACTTCACTCAGGAGGAGCTTAGACTAAGTCTTGTCAGTAGGACCAGTAGCAAGAGTCAGCAAAGTGAGGCGGAACAGGAGAACGTTGCCCTTGCAGGAAAAGGGAAAGCAAAGAAGGGGTCTAGTAAAGGATCAAATCCACAAGGTGAGAAGAAGAAGAAGGACCTATCTAAAGTCAAGTGCTATGGCTGTCACGAGTTTGGCCACTATGTCAGCGATTGCCCGCAAAGGAAGAAAGGCAAGAAGCAGACAGCAGCTTCAGCAAGTGCAGATGAGCTCTCTAGTAGAATGGAGGATGAGTTCGCTCTCATAGCTTGTATGGCTAGCTCAACCTCACAGGGTGTTTGGTATATAGATAGTGGGGCGTCATTTCATATGACAGGAGTTAGAGAGTACTTCTCCAGCTATAAGGAGGAGGACATCAGAATGCAGATTTCTATGGGGAACATGTCCAAGCTCAATCCAATTGGGAAAGGGACTGTTCTATTTCAGAGGGAGAATGGTAAGCGGATTCCCATTCATGATGTGTTGCATGTGCCAGGCTTAGGTATGAATTTGATTTCCATATCTGTCCTTCAGGATAAAGGTTACAATGTACTCTTTAGAGGGGCAAGTGTGTTAATTAAGCACAAGGATTGGAAATCACCCATAGCTATTGGAGTTAGGAGCGGCCGGCTTTATAGGTTGCAGTTTGATACTCATAAGGCACTGATGAGCAGCAGTAATTCTAGAGATCAAGGAGAGCTATGGCATAGGAGGATGGGCCATATACATCATGGAGCACTTAAATTGCTTCGTGAGACAGTGACAGGTGTTCTAGAGGTGAGCACAGAGCATGATGATATATGTAAGGGATGTGTGTTAGGGAAGTTTGCGAAAGCAACTTTTCCAAGGAGTGACACTAGATCCAAGGGTGTTCTTGATCTAGTACATTCAGACATATGTGGACCAATGTCGACGAAGTCTCTCAGAGGATATGAGTACTTTGTTACTTTTATTGATGATTTCTCCAGGAAGACCTGGATATACTTCTTGAAGACCAAGGATGAGGTTTTCACCGCTTCCAAGAGTTCAAAGCTCTTGTGGAGAATCGACAGGAGGAAGATAAAGGTTCTTCGGTCAGACAATGGAGGCGAGTACAAAGGGAAAGAGTTCTAGGAGTTCGTACCGGGAAGGAATCAAGAGAGAGTGGACTGTTCCTTACAACCCACAACATAATGGGGTTGCTGAGAGGAAGAATCGGTCTATATCAGAGGCGGCAAGGGCTATGCTGTATGACCAGGATATGCCACGTTACTTATGGGCAGAGGCATGCAGTACAGCAGTGTACATACAAAACAGGGTTCCACATAAGGTATTAGGCAAGATGACACCAGAGGAGGCGTTCTCAGGGAAGAAGCCAGATGTCAGCCACTTCAGGATATTTGGGAGTTTGGCGTATTGTCACATTCCAGGTGCGACACGTTCCAAGTTAGATCAAACTGCAGAGAAGGGGTACTTTGTGGGGTACAGTGAAACCTCAAAGGCATATCGGATATTTATTCCAGGGACCAAGAGGACTATAGTTAGGCGTGATGTCAAGTTCATGGAGGACAAGGCATTTAGGAGGTCCAGAGATTTGCCAGCAGATGATCAGAGTGAGCAGTTAGTGGAAGCTCCAAGGATCGTTCAACCAGATCAAGGACAGCGAAGCTCGAGTACAGTTACTAGTACATGCACAAGCTCAGGTGCTGAGAATTCGCAGAGTATGGAGCAGCAGATGCAGCAGATCCAAGAGATGCATCAGGGTGATATGGAGGTTGATACTTCATCCTCTACAGTTGGTAGCAAGAACCAGCAGTCACAAAGTAATACTCAGGAGTTTGTGGGAGCTCCTAGGATGAGTAGTAGACAGCGGAGACAACCAGCCAGGTATGATGACTATATGGCATTAGTTAGTCAGTTGGTAGATAGTGAACCTTCTAGCTATCAGGAGGCTGCACAGCAACAAGTGTGGCAAGATGCAATGGTTGAGGAGTATACCTCAATAGTGCAGAACGATGTGTGGGAGGTTGTGCCTAGACCCAGATAGGGCAGTGGTTGGATCACCTGGATCTATAAGATCAAGCAAGGTGCAGATGGTAGCATCGAGAAATACAAGGCAAGGTTTGTGGCCAAGGGTTCTCTCAGAAGGAGGGAATTGACTATGAGGAGACATTTGCTCCAGTGGCCAGGTATACTTCTATACGAGTCGTGATCTCTCTTGCAGCACAAATGGGATGGCAGATCCATCAGATGGATGTCAAGACGGCGTTTCTTAATGGTGAATTGAAAGAGGAGGTATACATAGAACAACCAGAGGGCTTTGTGGCACACAGCAGTGAAACCCACGTGTGCAGATTGAAGAGAGCTTTGTACGGACTCAAGCAGGCTCCCAGGGCGTGGTATGAGCGCATTGATAGATACTTGCAGGGAATGGGCTTCGTGAAGAGTGAAGCGGATGCTAACCTCTACTACTTGGTGGTTGGGGGTGAGGTTCTCATTCTTGTTCTTTATGTGGACGACTTGTTTTTAACAGGTTCACTAGGGCTCATAGAGGAAAGCAAGAGGGACCTTGCAGCAGAGTTCGAGATGAAGGATTTGGGGCTTATGCACTACTTTCTAGGCATGGAGGTATGGCAGACAGATGGAGAGATTTTCCTTGGACAAGGGAAATACTGCATCGAAATCTTGAGGAGGTTCGAGATGGAGGATTGCAGAGCCATGTCTACTCCTATGATCACGAATTGGAAGAAGGTAGACTCATCCAGAGAAAAGGATGTAGACCCCACCTTATACAGGCAGTTGATTGGGTCTCTCATGTATTTGGTCAACACCAGGCCAGATATATCCTTTGCAGTAAACTCTCTTAGTCAGTTCATGGTGGAGCCGAAGAGAGTGCATTGGACAGCGGCAAAGCATGTGTTGCGGTATTTGCGTGGTACAATCGAGTATGGAATCAAATATACTCGAGGTGATGGTATCAGGTTGATAGGCTATACTGACGCAGATTGGGCAGGCAGTACAACAGACAGGAAAAGCACTTCAGGGTGTTGCTTTAGCTTGGGATCAGGAGTTGTCTCTTGGTACAGCAGGAAGCAGAAGTCTGTGGCTTTGAGTTCTGCAGAGGCAGAATACATAGCAGCTAGCATGGCGACGTGTGAGGCGATATGGCTTCGGAAGTTGCTGGTGGCCTTGTTTGGTCAGAGGGTTGAGACTACGGTGATACACTGCGACAATCAGAGTTGCATCAAGTTGACTGAGAATCCGGTGTTTCATGATAGGTCTAAGCATATAGACATCAGATATCATTTCATCAGAGATTGTGTACAGCGCGGGATTGTTCAGCTACAGTATATACCTACAGATCAGCAGGTAGCAGATATTTTGATAAGGCATTGGGGAAGGCGAAATTCATCTTCTTCAGAGATAAGTTGGGTGTCATGCAGAACACCTTCCTCGCTAAGAGGGAGTGTTAATTTATGTAGCTTGGACAGGTGTCTCCATTGTCTAGAAGTGTCATTTAATTATTTAATTATTTTCTAGAAACCTCCAGAAAAGGGCTGAGTTGTCTAGATAATTATGTAATTAAATAAATTGATTCTCCTAGAGACTTCTAGAATCCAGTTAGTTAGGGTTTTAGAGTCTATTTAATCTTAGCCATTGATTGAGATTAAATCATGGCCATTGGTTTTCCAATGAGAAAAGTATAAAAGGGGATCAATGGGCAATTGGAGTATACAACAACAACAAGTAGACTTGCAGTGATAGCAAGTAGAGATACTTGAGAAAGACTTGCAGTTTAGCAAGTAGTAGATTTGCAGTGAGAGCAAATAGTCTTGCAGTGTTAGCAAGGGCGCAGTGTTAGCGTTGGGGATAGCAGCTGTGGAATTTCAGCAGGAGAAATTGAGGGAAGAATTTCCGGAGAAGAATATTGCCGGAGCTCTGCCAGTAAGAGGCAAGCAGTTTTGTGTATTCCTTAATTTGCTGAAGTTTAATATAATTCCTCATCTGCAGTAGTGGTTTTCCCTTCGGGGTTTTTCCACGGACAATTTGTCCAAAAATATTGTGTTCATTATTGTGAATGTTTTCTTCTCTATTCTTGTGAGTTTTTATTAGTGAAGTTGCAGTTGTGTTATTCTTCGATATTTGCTGAGAATTAATTTTTCAGAGTCAAATAATCTATGTATTAGATAGGAGATTAATAATCAGTAACTGCAATAGAATTTTCACACAACATTATGTGAAAGTTTGCTACTGCTAAATTTTCTGAGTACCTAAGTCTGTGGACCATTTTGTAATGTCTCTAAGAGGATTAATTTGCTAGCCCCTCTCTACAGAACCATTGTCTACAATTGTAAAACTTCATTTCGCCATCATATTTCAGCAATGCCCTCCAAGAAAATTACATTATTCCCACTAATGCAAAAACCAGGTTACATACATGTCCATTTGAGAGAGACAATTACCATGGAATCATATCCAGATTACAAGAGAGAAATCCAATTGAATTTCATTGTCAGTCTATTAGAGAAATTAATAGACATCTCATAGTTAATTAAATGAGATTAGTAAAGGGGTGTAGTTCAATTGGTCCCAGTACAACTGATGAGGATGACAGTATGACATAAATAATAAGGTGAGGATTCACGACCTTGCTGGAATGGATCCTCTCAGTCCTTGACTCTTAACCTAAGAACTATCAACATAAAATCGTTCTCCATATAATTTTTTAATGATATAAAATCTTTCATTAAAAAAAAATTAAAAAAAAAATTAATTAACAAATAAACCCTAGATAGGGCATGAGATAGGAAAGAAAACCACGAGTGAAGAGATCTTACAAAGACATATATGATTGAACGCTGGTTGAAAGAGCCAACAAAGCATAACGAATTTCAACATAAACCTGCTCAGATTACAACTTAATGTTAGCAAATTTATCGCCATTTAATTCAATAATTAACAAATCTGTAAATTTGTTGATGAAAAGCTTAAAAAACAGAACAAGACTGGTGCAGCGATTTCTCCTCTTCTTGTAGGAGGCCTCGCCTGCACGCAACACAAAAACAGTGATATATTCACAAAACTTCGTAGCATTATCTTTATTCATGCCCTGCAAAAGAGATCTGTAGAGTCAATGTAGTATACTCAATGTATATATCAAATGTTTCTGTGTGCAAGCAGGCATGGCGACTCCACAGAAGATGAGACGAGCTGTGCGCTGCTCTCAGGAGGGCATCTTAAAATGCCAGTAGCCCCTTCCATTACAACGGCTACGATCTACTCTGAGAATATAGGATGCAATTGTGTCCGCTGATTTACCCTGTTTGTAGTACATGAATACTAGTGGAGTAGTACATGCAGTCGTCTGGGACAGTACAAGGTGTTTTTTTTGGAACAGTACAAGATTGCTCCGAAATAGTACATAAGGGATTTTTTTAATTAATTAATTAATTAACAAATATTATTATTTGGGAAGAATGAACAACGATTTCACTTTCTAGTAACCGTGTACCTTTCTACCAAATAAAACAATTTATTTTTAAACAAAGATTGATTTTTATTGTTTAAAAATTTATACATTAAACTTGTTCATTTTTTAAAAAATTGCTCAATATAATTTGAAATTCAGATAGATTTTTTGATAGATTATTAAGTTGAAGGTGTATTAGTTAAGATAGAAAAAAGATGGTTTAAAATGAAACTCACATATTAGGGTTTACTTTGTATAATGTAATGTGGGTTTTGATTGATATAATATTATGAGAAAGATTTGTAATTAGAAATTAATTTGGATTCTAGATTTGAGATACCTGACGATTGAGACTTGTGAATTTGAAAGTTCAAGACAATAATACACCTACAATTCAATATAGTTGACATGATTTTATTCTGTGCAGAAGTAGACCTTTAGTATCTATAGAAAATGCTCGTTTGATGTATGTTTGTGGAAGGAAAATAATGTGGTACTTAGGAGCATCATTGGACAATATTATGCAAGTGTTGAATTGTGCAAACTACTGAGATCCCTAGGTTGATTTAACAATACTAAAGAGAGAAAAATGGTAGCAATGAATGTCGATGCAAATAGTGGCAATAAATATTGCTAAGATGATCATTAAATGTGATTAAAGTTTGATGCAAATAGATGTTTGCTTGTGCCTAATTAATGCTTTTATAATGCACCTTACCAATAATGTTGCTAAAGTTTGTTACAAATAAATGAATGATTATGCTTGATATATGCTTTTGTTGATAATGAATATTAATTGTTGCTTGTTCTTGATGCTAGTTGCTCGTAAATGAGGACTATTGATTAATTCCAACAAAATGAGACATGATCTTTGTTCTTAGGATACTTTGAGATTTATCCACCATTGATTTTTATATGAAAGTGTCACAAGATTATGCATTTGTATATGCAACCCTAGATGTGCAATTTAAACTTTTTAATGCCCATGTTAACGGGTAATGACCAACTCTCATGATTGTTGGCCTTGAAAAGTGAAAATTCAAATTAAAAAAAGGGGGACAAGAGTGTGTCTACAATTTAGTCTAAGGAACAAAATTATAAGTGTAGTTCCACTCAAGTTAAGAAAAATGATAGGAATGGAGTCAAAAAGTTTATATATTGTGAGATATTATATATTAGAGTGTTGAGTGCAACCTTGGGGTTAGTGATCAAGCCAATATATATATGTGTGTGTGTGTTAGAATCATGTGTCAAAGACATCCAAATGGTGTAAAATTGCTAAAGAAAAATGAAAGGGTATGCACTTTTCTCTCATACACTTTCTCCCCACTTTAGTGTGTGTAATACTAATTGTGTATAGTTTCCAAAGTAAAAACAAAGAAAATAATTATTATAAAAAGGATATGAAATTTTTAGATCTAAAAGAATTGAGCAACTAGAGAAATGTAAGAGTTGGTATAGAATAACTCTACACCATACAAGATTTGGCTGAAGATTATAGCCACTCAAGATCTAGGCACTTCGTGAAAGCACAAGAGAGATCAATATGCAATGCTCAAGATTGCAATGGAATTGATTATCCAAGAATTGTATGAAAATATGAGAGAACCACCTAGTTATATAGCCAAGGTGAGACACAAGATTAAAGAAGATTATGACAAGTGTCTTAATCCTATGACACGTGACAACTTATCACAACTACCTAGAACACATGTGTTATAAGTCAAAAGATAATATAAGATCTAATGAAAACTAACACCTTCTAGAAAGATTCCTTCCTAGGACCTAAGTAAACTTAACATGTAAATAAGTACCATAAGTCCCCTAGTAATGAATTAACTAGGTACAAGACTTTATTTACACCAACACCCCCCCTTAAGTGCAAATTAGGGAGTAGCAGAATATTATGCAAATGAAACAAAGATGGGTCCCAACTATGAGGCCATGTTAGGTACCCATGTACAAATGCAAATGCAATCTCTCACAAATGGAGAAAAGGAGAAAACCCAGTGGGACAAATTTCCTCCCCAAAAGAGAGATAAGAAAAACAAAATGCTCTCAATGATGAATGAGAAGGAAAAAAACCCCATCCAAGGAAAATTCCCCCCATAAGAGAGAAGTAGAAGAGAGACCATGCAGCCCCCCTCAATGTTGAGTTTGCTACAATGATGGTAGAAGCTTGAAATTAAATGCTAAAGATGATCCAAAACTGTCAAACAGCGTTCCTCCCCTTAAGAAGAAATAAAACCAAGATGATATATAGGTTGTGTGATGTCTCTAAAGAATTCTCAAGTGTCTCCATGTTGATGTTGAAAGGTATCACACTCCAAACAGGCATTTTAGCCCACACTACTAAAGAAGACAATCCAAAATCTCCTAGAAATGATTGTTGAACACAATCCAAAGACAAAGAATCATCCTCCAAACGTTATCCAAAAGAATCCATATGCACTTCAAACTGCAAAGAATGATCATGTAGAGAATGAACAAGAGGGTCAGAGTGTTCCTCGCAACAAATAAAGAAGGATCATCTCCATCAAAGAGAAGATGAATGCAATCGATGATGTCTCCCAAATCTAAAATGAGGGACTCACAAAATAAACCAACAATGTCTGTCAAGTACTCATCCCAAGTAGCCATCTCTGGAAGACGGTGTATGTCTTGTTGCACTGAATCACTAGGAACCCAAACTATGGAATCACAAGCATCCTCAGGTACAACAATAGATGAAGGAGATGGAATATTAGCACCTTTCACTAGATCCTCAGTAGATGAAACAATACCAAGATTCAAATGACCATACTAAATCTCCTCAAAAGTCTCCACACAAGATGCCTCAATGTGAATATTTGTCGAATCATCAAGAACAAAATGTGAGAAGGTGTAGACTCGAGATTAGTGATCAACCTCCCCAACTGCAACTATATCTTTGCTCTACAAATTCTGAATTATGATAGAATCTAGTGTGAACTCAACACTCTTGCCTACTCCACCATGTGTGATCTAATAGATAGAAAGGATAGTGGTTGACAATGAAGGCACACAAAGAACATCGTTGAATTCTTTGTCATCCATGTCAATGGATCCCTTCCCACAAACACACACATATGTTTTGTTAGCCATTAGGATGGGTGGTGATGAATAAGTCTCAAATGAAGAGAACATACTCTCTGATGAAGCCATGTAATGTGAGGCTCCTAAATCAAGTATCCACCTCTCTAATTTAGAATTTGCAACTGCAACAAGAGCTTTCCCCTTGAGTCTATTGATCTTCGATGATGAAGAATAAGATGAACCCTTTGATGATGAAGACTCATTGATTTAATGCTTCTTAAGAAGATGCTTCAAATCATCAATTTGTTTTTAATAACATTGATGTACATTATGCCCTGATTTCTTGCCATATGCATAAGTAGGCTTCTCCTTCTTAGATGATTCCCCTTTAGAGGGAGATGATTTAAATTCTTTATGTGGCTTGTTCTTTTTCTTCTTTTGCTTCTTATCAATATTCCTTGATTCTTTACCTTTGACTCACTAGCCAATAATGTTTGTGACTTGGAAGACTTGATTAGACCCATGTTCATTAACTTAGCTTCCTCTTGGATTAGTAAATTTTCAAATTCATCAAACTTAGGATCAACATATGATGCTCCCATATAAATTTGATGGGTATGAAAGCTAAAAACAAACACTAAATACTCAGGACTGGGCTTGGATAACACATTCAAAATCAATTATAAATCCTCTTTATCAATGTTGCAATCTTTCAACTATGTTCTTAGTTGCTTTTAACTTTGGAGATATAGTCTTGGATGTGGTCAAAACTTTTAGGATCAAGATTCATCAAATCATTATCAATCCAGATTACATCCCCTAATCTTATTTGTTTTACCATACAATTTTTCAAAAGCCTCCCAAGCCTCTTTAGGTGTTTTGCATGATTCAACATGAAATTGTAAATCAAATGAGACTAATGAACATATGTATCCAAGCGTTTTCTCATGATCAAGCTCCCATTTTTCCAATTCTTTAGCATCAGTAGGTTGAGGAATGCTTTCCTTTAGATAGCCTATTAGAACTTTCATCATGAGATAGTTCCATACTGATTTTCTCCATGTAGCATAATTATGTGGAGTTAGGAGTTCATTTTGAGATTTCCCCATTGCAAGAACACAAATCAAACAAAAGAAAGCAATCAACCACTAAAAGATTACCCCCCCCCCCCAAATTACTCAATCATAAAACCCCCCAAGAAAATATGATTTGTGGCACTTTATACTTAGTGTGATTACAAGTGCCACTAGCCAAAAACATTGAAGTGGACTTGATATTAGTGCATACAGATTGCCAAATTTTTCCACAAGTTCAAAGTAAGTTTTTTAGAAAGAATGAGATCAATCTGATCACACCATTAGAAATTACATGAAAATTTATGCACTTTCAAAAAAAATCACTGAAAAAATGTTACCGTAGGAGCAAGAATGGAGCCCTGAAAGTTTTGAAAATGAGAATGGCTCAACAACAACTATGAGAATCTATAATTTCTAGAAAAACTAGGCACCAAAATAAAAATGTGATTGCACCACCATGTAAAGCATAAAATTTTACCCCAAATTAAAAAAAAATCTCAAGAAAAGGAGGTCGTATCAGAAAGTTATGGGCCTCCGAAGTTAGACTACAAAATGAAAAACTTCAATGAAGAGGGGGGAGAAATTTTGAAAAAATTGTTGATGTCACTACTGACATCAAAAATTTACGTGTTTAAATTTGACAGTTGCCTACACGTCAAAAAGAATATACTCTCCCCTATAAGGAATATTCTAAAACTATGAGTTTGAGTTTGATGTTCAAATGCATGTCAAGGCTCATTGTTGAAATCTTTGGGTTGTCGATGGAATATTCTTCGCAGTCAAAATATTATTTCCTTCCAATAGTTTTTGGTTAGTTGTTCGGTTGGCATGTATTGGGTCGCATAGCCTACTTGTGGGGCCTACTATGTAACGTGGCCTACTGTAGGAATGTTGCATGGTAGATGGTACTCTACCAGCACAGGTCTACATAGGCATACCCTATGCTTTATTTTAATTTTTTCAAATAATTTTTTCAAAGAACTATATAAAAAATCTAAAATATTTATTAAAAAACTTTTTTCATGTCAAAAAATTATCAACCCGTAAAATTTTTTTCTATGAAATTATTTTCTACTCAGTATGGTACGACACATTAATGGTGACCTGGGGGTCGTGTGACTCCTTGGGCAATTTTTTTTCCTCAGCAAACAACTTTCTCCAAATTCAATGATTTGATAATCAATCTTGGGGTTTTTTTCCCTTCTAGATGTGATGGCAAGGTCGATTTTGACCCAAAGTGCTCCAAAATTATAGCTACCTTCTAGATCTAGCAACCACACTTCAGCTTCAAACCCTCATAGATCTAGCCTCATATGTTTGATTTGGATGAAAAAAAAGGAAAAACTGACTTTCTCGAACCCTTTAATCTCAATGGTGAGATCAGATTTGCACCAACAAGGTCTTATTTGAAGTTGCAGTACAAGGCCATAAAGAGGAAACCCCCAAATCTGGTATTTCTTTCAAGATTTTTTGATTCTCCAAATCATCTTTCAATGCAAGAGAAGAGCATACTCAACTTTTCAAGATTTACCAAGATCTCTCAATAAAGACTAACAAGAAGCAATCCCACAAGCTCTGATACCATGTAAGAGTTGGTATAGATTACTCTACACCATACAAGATATGGCTAAAGATTATATAACCACCCAAGATCTAGGAACTTCATGAAAGCGCAAGAGAGATCAATATGCAATGCTCAATATTGCAATGGAATTGATTATCCAAGAGTTGTATGAAAATATGAGAGAACCAACTAGTTATATAGCCAAGGTGAGACACAAGATTAAACAGGATTATGACAAGTGTCTTAATCCTATGACATGTGACAAATTATCACAACTACCTAGGACACATGTGTTATAATTCAAAAGATAAGATAAGATCTAATGACAACTAACACCTTCTAGAAAAAAAATTTCCTAAGACCTAAGTAAACTTAACATTTAAATAAGTCCCCTAAGTCCCCTAGTAATGAATTAACTAGGTACAAGACTTTATTTACACCAACAAGAAAGTGCAAGGCATCTTTATGCATACAAACAGACTGAAAATAGAATTAGTAAATGAGATACCCTTTCAAATTGTGTGTACTATAAGGAATGCATGCAAATCTAGTAAGAGAGAAAAATGAAAATGATAATGTGACTAAAAAATGATTATAATTAAGTAAACCTAAATTGTGACTTTTGAAATTTGGGTATGATAAGAAAATGTGTCAATCCAAAACTATGTAGGAAATGCACATCTCATGGGTACTTTTCTATCTGGTTGATTAGTCTATTGGAGGATCTTGTGAAAATATTTCCCCTCTTTTTTCCTCAAGAAGAGCAAGCATAAGCACATCAAATTTGTAAAAGCAACAAAGTCTTACCCCCCAAGTGGCAAGATTAAGTGAAAGTATGAAGGGAAAACATACAATGTGATATAGATGAAAAATTGAATAACTAAATAATATTAGTGTAATTTGTAGCAATGTCAATGGGGCCAAGAAATATGTTCCATTAGAAACCAAACACCTCCCTTGGGAGCATCCCATAAGATGCTATGATTGTGCATATAGATAGGGTGGCATAGTGTTATCATGCAATTTCCATTTATGAACAATTGTGGTATTCAAAAATGTGTTTTTGTTGTTATAACTTGTGTTTGATGATTTTTTTTTGGTGATTTTTCCACATATATTTTTTATTAGGATATTGATCATAGTCATAAGATTGCACATGTAATGATGCATATTTAATAAATTTTGTCTTGTCTTCATTATTTTTATAAACCTTTATTTTTAATATAATTTCCATTGGATCATCAAGGTCAACCATCATACTGTCACAAATTATTTTATTGATACTCACATGTATGTAGACTCCTCCATTATTATTTTGTTGGTGTCTTCATGTGTGCGAAGAAGCATCATTAGACAAATATAATATTATGACAAAGGTTTGCAATTAGGAACTAATTTTGGACTCCATATTGAAAAGCCAAGACAATTGATACTTGTGAATTTGAGATTTCAAGACAATACTACACCTATGATTCAATCTAGTTGGCATGATTTTATTCTTTGCTAAATTAGATCTTCAATATCTATGGAAAATACTCATTTGATGTATGTTTTTGGAAAGAAAACAATGTGGTACAAAGGAGCTTCATAATTCATTAGGAACTATTATGCAAGTGTTGAAGTGTACAAATTAGTGAGACCCCTAGGTTGATTTAATAATACTAAAGTGAGATAAATGATAACACTGAATGTTGATGCAAATAGTGGTAATGAATGATTCTATAATGATCATTAAATGTTTTTTAAGTTCAACGTAAATAGATGTGTTTCTTATGCCTAATAGATATTTTTGTTATGCACTTTGGCAATGAATGTTGTTGAAGTTTGATGTAAATAGATTAATGATTTTTATTTTGACTTGATGAACGTTAATATTTTCTTTTTGTTGATGATGGATGCTAGCAAAGGAGGGCTATTGATTGATTCCTACAATATTTTCTCTTAGGATTCTTTGTGATGAATTCACCATTGATTCTTATATGAAAGTTTCATAGGATTATGAATTTGTATATACAACCCTAGATGCATAATTTAAAAATTTTAACACTTACACCAATGGGTAATGATCAAATGTCATGATTTTTGGCCTTGGAAAGTAAAAATTCAAATTTTAAATAAGGGGGGAAATATCATGTCTACAATTTAGTCTAAGGATCAAAATAACATGTGTAGTTCCATTAAAGAAAATTGATAGGAATTGGGTCATGAAATTTATGTGTTGTGAGATATTATATATTAGAGTGTTGGATGCAACCTTGGGGTTAGTGAACATTCTAAAATAGATAATTTATATGTTAGAACTAGGTGTCAAAGACATCCAAGTAAATGGTCTAAAATTAGTGAAGAAAAATGTAAGGGTGTGTGCTTTTCTCCTCTACATTTTCTCCGAGCACTTTAAAGTGTGTGTAAAAATAATTGTGTATACTTGCCAAAGTAAAAATAAAGAAAATAATTAATATAAAAAGGATATGGGATTTCTAGATTTTAAAAATTGAGCAACTAGAGAAAGTGAATGTCACTTGTGTGACTACACATAGATTGAAAATAGAACTCATAGATAATATGCGCTCTCAAATTGTGTGTACTATAAAGAGTGCATGTAAATTGAGTAGGAAAGAAAAATGAAAATGATATTGTGACTAAAAGTTGAGTATAATTAAGTAAACCTAAATTGTGACTTGAAAAATTGGGTATGATACGTAAACATGTCAATGCAAAACTATTTAGGAAATATCTATCTTACTAATTTTTTATATGGTTGATTAGTGTCTTGGAAGATGTGGTGAAAATATGACTCCTCTTTTTCCCCCAAGAAGAGCAAGCATAAGGAAATAAAACTTGTAAAAGAAAAAAAACATTACCCCCCAAGTAGCAAGATCATGTGAATGTGTGAAGGGAAAACATAGTATGTGATATACAAAACACATCATATACATGAAAATTTGAATAACCAAATAATACATTAGTACTTGATTTGTAGAAATGTCAATGAGGCCAAAAAATATGTCACTAGAAACCAAACACCTCCCCTAGGAGTATCCCTTGAGTTGCTATGATTATGCATATAGATAGGGTGGCATATTATCTTCATGTAATATCTACTTATGAACAACTATGGTATTCAAAAATAAATTTATGAAGTTGTAATTGTGTCTAATGCTCTTGTTTTGGTGATGTTTCTACATACGTTTTTTATTAGCTCCTGGATCATAGTCATAAGAGTGCACATGTAAAATGTATCTTTAATAACTTTTGTCATCTCTTCATTATTTTATAGTATTTTGTTTTTAATATGATTTGCATTGGATCGTCAAGGTTAGCCATCATATTGTCACTTATTGTTCTTGTAGACACCTAAATTTGACCATTTCCATTTGGTCAAATTTATCCTTTATTTTGTCCATTTCATCATCCTATCTGCATTAATTAAATAATATTGTTATTATTTAATTAATATTAGATTATTCCAAAAGTAATCTAAGGTATTTAATTATTTAATTAAATAATTTATCCCCTTTATCTTCTTTCTTCTCTAAATTGAATAAATAAACCAATTTATTTAATTTAGTCATTAGCCCACATTAATTAAAATTCATTTTTAATCCATTCCCTTTCTCTCTCCAAATGTCACATCCTCCATTGCCTTTCTCTAATCTTGATTAACTTACCTAATATCTAATTAGGATGTGCACACCCCTAATCTTTAATGTGGGCATCATTTTGTGCTTCTATTTGTAGGTTTGGGCTTCACCTTAGCCCTTAACTTGAGTGTTTGTTGTGTTTTTTATTTTCCATGGTTTTTATATTTACTTGCATTTTAGTTAGATTAAAAACACTACACACATTTTTGGCATGCTTAATGGGACCCATGTCATGGGTCCCTTAATCTATTTTTCTTATAGTTTTTATTTTATAGCTTACAGGTTTACCTTCAGAGGTGGATTCGTTGTAGAGGCAGATCCACTACAAAGGAAGATCTGTTGCAAAGGAAGATACACATGACACAAGGTTAGTTGCACCTTTCAAATAGGAAAATATACATTAGCTCTAGTCTTCATCGATGACAAGATCTTCATAGGTAGACTTTTTTCCAAACAAGTGGATACGATAGGTTTTAGAGGCAGACCTAAGTTGCAAAATGGTGAACCTACATACCGAATAGTAAGGATCTTCAGAGGTGGTTGTGAGAGTTATAGGAGCTGACCTATAGCTACTCGGGTGAATACGTTTCTTCAGGGACGGACCTACATAGACATTAGGCAAATATTCAGAGGCATTTCTAGAGTCTTCATAGGCAGTTGTGCACAAATTACAGATGTGGTTGCACCCTGTTCATAGGTGGTTGCACTGGTAACTTTCTATTGCATTTTTATTCTAGAATTTTAAATTATTTCTAGCTTAGTACTAATCTACTAACCTGTCTTGTCTGTGTATGTGAATAGTATTAGCCAATTGCACATTTCTTTTATCCAAGACTAGGGGTTTAAAACTAATAACTCATTTTTTTTAGGATGATCAATCAAAGATGTGTAAGTATTTACACACTAACTAGGCACATTTGGATTTTCTAAATGGTAAAATCTTGTTTGTCATGTTTGAGATCAATTCATCAATAAGTTCTCTCCCCTTGCACTATGTGTGAGCCTCAAGATTAAAAGCTATGAATTTTTCTAAGTCCTTTGTAGTGTCTACCTGGGAGTGCTAGCCTGCGTGTATGCTCTCCCCTTGCACTACGTGCGAGCATGGAGATAAAAAATTCCTAGCATTTCCTTCCCTTTAGGAGGCCTACTTGGGGATTTCATCACCCCAAGAGATGACCTCAACCACATGAACGAATGAAGTATATAAAGGGGGAGAACAAAAGTTGTACCCCAGTCTAGTTGCATCATCTTTAGTGAAGCACTGATACTTGGTTGATTCTAAGTTAGACGTGTAGGGATAGTCTGAGCTTTCCCATTGAAATTTCCTGGCCCATGATTGTGACAATTTTTTATTCATGGACGTGCCTCACACACCCTCCTAGTGTTTAGAGGATGCACTAGAGAGCTTGTTTCAGCCTAGGATAAGACATGTTAGTCGTAGCTTAGTTTGGTGCAAGGGATACGTATTGTACCCTAAATCTACTCACCACATACTCCCTTAGGTTGAGATAGAGATCTTTGGTTGAACTTTGATAGTTCCCAAGGAGAGATAAAAGGTGTACCCATTCCATTAAGTGTGTTTCACAAGATCTCTAGCTGTTTTCCTTCATGAGAAAGGGTGCTCCACCCAAGTATCAAGGAGTATTAACCAAAGAAATTGGGTGGTGGTCCTACAATAATTTTACACACCTACCTAACTAATCTAGGTTTATGTTTTTTGGCATGTCTTCTTGTGTGATACCAATGATTATCCTGTCTATCCTAGTTCATGTCTAACTATCTGATTTTTCATTTTTCCTTTGTCGTTAGGTCATTTTCTATCCATAGGCGGATTCACTTGACACAAAGGTGGCTTCACTTTTCCCATAGGTGGTTGTGCTTTTTGGAGAGGTGACTACATATCATAGTCCATTTTCATCCAATTAGTCATCCCCCATAGGAAAATATGTTTTATACAGAGGTGGCTATGCTCTGCCCTTGGGCGGCTATGCTTTCACTATCAGACCATCCATTCAATCATCCTACATAGGTGGAATCACTCTCTTCAGAGGTGGATCCACTCTTCCCATAGGTGAGTTTTCTTTGTTCATAGGTAGATACACTGACCATTTACATACACTCCTATCCATCCCTCATAGGTAGACCTGCATCTTCAGAGGTGGATCTGCTCTGTCCATAGGTGGCTACATTATCTACATAGGCAGTTGCACCATCATCCTTCAGAGGTGGCTACATGTCTTCATAGGTGGTTGCACTTCACTCAGAGGTGGATTTGTATAAGCGAATGTGCATTCTATAGAGTTGGATACACTCTATTCTTGGGGGAAAAAAATCCCATACAAAAACCTAAGAGTGAACCCTTCCAAGTAGTCATAGCTCTTATTTTTTTTAGTCTGATTCTACCATCAAATTTTTTATCATCTACCAATCTTTTGTAGCCTCCATTTTCATTCAGTCAAATTTTTCAAAATTCATCAAATCATCCTCCTGATCACACAAGAACATCCTTAGGTATGTCTAATCACCATCCCTATCATCAAACATTCAATTATAGTCTTCTAAGCATCAAATTGAAAACTTTTATATCCAAATCAATTAATCAACCAATCCCCGTCATCATCTTTACACTTACTTAGGAACCTAGTCCATCCTAAGTTAGTCATTGTCATCAACCAAATCAACTTTCCTTGAGCAAGAGGTTAGTTCATGTTGTAATCATCTTTCATGCTTGAGAACATTGTCTATCTCAAGTATTATCCGATCATCATCCTCATTGCTATCCTCATCTAGTTTTCTTGAGAATGTAAGGCTACCTCAAGTAACAATCAATCCAATCACCATCAAATCAAGTTCTCAATTTTAATTGGAGCGCTACACCAATCAATCATCTAATAATCATCCTATCATCGATTCATCAAATCAGTCATCCTATTATCAATCTAATCAATTGTCTAATTGATCATCTTCTTATCAATCAACTATCCAATCAATTAATTATCCAATTATTCTCTCCCTTGGGTCCTAAATCATCTTAATCATTTGATCATCCCTTTCATGCATGTTGTCACTCAATTATAGGCTAAGAAACTCATGTAACAACAACAACAACAACAAAAATCTCATATGTCACCTTACCCTCCTAATCTGCATTCCAACGGAGGATCCCAACAATCCAATATGTCAAGTCAATCCCTAATTCAAATCATCCTCATGGTTGAGTCTCTCTTGAGGAAGGAATGGTATCACAACTTGAAGTCACTGTAGAAGAGTATCTTAGCAATTCACTTAATGTCCAAATGAATTATTTTTTATGTATGCAAGGTACTAGACCTCCACTTGGGTTTGATATGACACAATACTTGGGTGTGGATGGAATTTCTACATGACAAGGTCCCTTAGCCTCCCCTAGTCTCTCAAGGTCCCCAAGCTCTTCTTGAGAACACTTGGTACCAGCCAAGATTTGGAAATGATGTGTGCATTTGGGTCCCACCTTGTCCTCTCTGGATTCCTATAATGGGGGCCAAATCAAAATATAGTGATGTTCAAGGACCTAGATCTATGCCATCTACATAATTTTTCCTGCAAAATATCCCAAATCAACCACAAGGAAATATTGGGGGCAATTCTTCTAATGTTTTAGCATCAACACCCTCGTATGTTCCTCTCATACCAACACAACTAGTTTATAACACTTCTCATACATTTGCTTCATCTTCATCACATGTTCCACCACTTACAAATCAAACACCACAATTCAACCCTAGTCATTCCATTACACCACCACCTAACCCCCATTACAATCTTACCAACAACAACAACCTTCATATCAATAAAAATAATCACAATCCAATCAACAAATCCCACAACAATCGCAATCTCATCCTCAGCAACAACCCTCATCACAACCGCAAGGTAATACATCATACCAATATCTACAACAACCACCACATTCATATTACAATCCTTTGCCCCATTATTTCTCACTACACTATCATCAACATCACCAATCATCATATTTTGTGGATCTTTCCATGTAATACACTTATCATCAGCCACCTACACCTCCTGCTACTCCATGATAGCAATAGTATTCACACCAACAACCACAACACCACTCATATATCAATAAACAACAATTCTAGTCCAATTCGTTTCAACAACAATCTCATCCACAACCACCACCACATCAACAAGAACAAACCTACAAATATCAATCTAATCTATCTTATTATCAACCCCCTCCATATCAACCTCCTCCATTATATGGAGGTGTTCCACAAGCCCCCCCACAATATCAATCCAATCTATCATATTATCAGCCTCCACCATCACAACAACAAGCATACTCCAATCAATACCAATAATATATCAATCTACCTCCATCATCATAGCAATATTCACACATCCAACCTCCATCGACATATACTAATCCACCACTCGATCAATCTCAACCACCACCACCTTATTATAATTAGTATGATCCCCCATCTCAATCCAATATGGAAGCTCCTTTCTCGTCTATGTTTGTGAACAAAGAGTGGGAAGACATGATGGTTGCTCTCAAGGACTTACAAATAGGAACCTCTTCAAAGAAGTCCTATAAATTTTAGGAAATATATCCATATCCATTTGATCCATCCATTTCCACAATTCCTTTCCCTAAGTAATTTTAGATTCCAAAATTCAACAAGTATAAGGGAAAAGGAGACCGGCAAGATCACCTTCAAGAATTATATATGAATTGTCAAGAGGTCTTATACAATGACAAATATCTCCTACATTTGTTCCCTTGTAGTCTTGGTGAAAAATCATTAGAATGGTTCTTACACCTCCTATGTGGGTCAATCTCCACATTTTTTGATTTATTAGAAAATTTTGTGGCTCACTTCTTTTACAATCTTGAGAAGGAAGTAGATACTATGGACTTAATGAAAAACAAACATCTTGGGGAAATTTTTGCTAATTAGCTACAAAGATGGTGTGATCAAGCAAGTTGCCTTATATGTCATCGCCCTGAAAAATAATTAATGAATATATTTGTTGAGAATCTTCATCATGAGATGGCATAGCAATTGCGTCTTCATTGTGCATCTACCTTTTCTGGGGTTATTGACAAGGGTTTCACCATTGAGAAGGAACTTATAGCTAAGGGACTAGTTAAGATTATAAGGAAGACAAGGAAAAACAATCTAATGATAAATCTTGCTATTGGAACAAGAATAAGAATGTTGTTAATGATGGTGTCACCAACACTAAATAAATTCAAGTGGAAAATACATCCCAAGGTTGTCAAAACACACCAACTCAATCCATAGCTAATACCATATCCATGCCTCATAGAGCACCACATCCTCCCAATCAATCCAATCGATCTAATCAAGGGAATGCTAAATGAAATTTCACTCCCTTAGGAGATCCCCTTGATGTTGGTTTCCAAACGTTGGTTCAAGCTAATGCCATCACATATCCAATTACCCAGCTATTTGATGAGTCTAAACCAAAGCCCAATTGGTAAAAAGATAATGATTACTGTGATTTCCATAGGATGAAGGGACATTCCACTAATAAATGCATGAAGCTCAAGAATTACATCCAAGGTCTTATAGATCGAGGTGACATAGTTGTTGAGGGTAACCAAACCACATCTTCTAATGCTCAATTATAGATATTCCAAAATTCCTTCCACAAACACAATCAAGAAGATAGCTCATCTAATGCCAATGTTGGATCCAATAACATAGTCAAAACAACTGAAGCAATAATATAAATTACAACAAAGTTCCTTTCAATTATGATAACTCAAGGTTGGTTGTATCACTCAAGTTGATCCACGAGTCTCCATGATTAGAGTTAAGGGAAAAGAACCCAATTGTGTAGTTACCACTTATTGCACTCACATATATGTCCCTAGACCATCCACTTCATCCCAATAGCCTCTTGTGAACCAACAATATAATATTCTTGATCATCTAGGGAGGAATCCTACACAAATATCCATCTTGGATTTACTGAAGTCTTCTCCCATCCATCAAGAAATCCTCACTAAATCTTTGTAGGATTCACATGTACCTAATGACTTTGATCCCACTCAATTTCGAGCACTTGTGGGTCATTTTTCCACCACATACTAGTTGAGTTTCAGCCAAAATTATATTCCACCTATTTATTTGCACATAACTATTCCTTTCGCATTAAAGTCCTCATTGCTAAACATAAGGTGAAACAGGTCTTGATATATGATAGCTTTTCCCCTAACTTGTTCACATTGAAGTTTATTAAGGTGGGGTACACTCAAGCTAATCTAGATAGTTAGGTAATCACTATCAAAGCTTATGAGAATGTAGAACAAAATTCAAAAGGCACCATTTTCCTTCCCATTCAAGTGGGTCCTACTATGCAATACACCACTTTTCATGTTCTTGATCTTGATCTACCATATAACCTTCTCCTTGGCCAACCATGGATTCATGTCATACATGTTCCTTCCACTTATCATCAGTTCCTTAAATTCCCCCATAATGGAATTAAAGTCACCGTCCATGTAGACCCTCATCCTTTTGAGTATTATCATGATCTTGAGGTCTCATTTCCACATTCTCAGCATTGCCCAGGAATTGAAGTTGTACCCTCAAATGTAACTCCATCCTCCTCTTTTGTCAATCCTTATGCCCTTCTTACATCTAACACTCCATCATCCACACTTAAATCCACTTTTTCTAAGGTCAAGATCATAGACAAGGGTTGTGGAGAGTATGAAATGAGCACAATGCTTAATGTGTACACCATGCCCCCATCTCCATGAATGTATGGATGAACATCAAGATCTCATCATCAACAAGAACCATTGATCAATATTATGATCTCTAAGAATGTGGGTTCCACTACTTTTTAGTCTCTAAGAACTCTAGCACAAGAACAACTTGATGATGATGTCAGCCAGTGGGTTTACCATGAGGAAATCCTCCCCCTCTTCTAAAATACTTTCAAGAAGTTTATCCAGCTACCCATAAACTAGCACAAAAGGTCAATTATCAAGGAGGATTGGGTGTAAATGAACAAGGTATCTACAAACATATTGAGTCGCCTACTCAACCTAAACGTCAAGGGCTTGGTTATGGAAAGAAACAAAAGCAACCTGCATTGTCACCTAGTACCTCGAACAATGTTAATGTGGAATCCATTATTATTGAAGACATCCCTTAAAAAGAGATCATTAAATTTTCCCACAATGATATGGATGTCTCCTCCCTATTCAAATCCACATCCATTTTTACTATTAGTCTTTCCCTCCTCCATCCCAAGTTGATATATTGGGACCAACAAGGCACAATACCCATCAATTTTTCCCTACTAAAGAGGCATACATACACTTTATGGGTGTTGACAAGGATCATCCATCAGGATTTGTCTTTGAGCTTGATTGAAGTACTTACTTTGGGGAAGATGAACACCCTAACCCCAAAAATAAGAAACAATAAAATAAATAATGGTCTTCTAGTGAAAACCTTTCTGAGGTACTTTTAGACTCATCAAAAGTAAAAATAAAGGGTGTATCCTCTAGTGAAAACCTTTCTAAGGCATTAGAGGATGGGGATGTTCATCTTCCCCTCATGGGTACTCAACTATTAGAGAGATCTTCTATCTTAATTGAGGAGACTAGAGAAATTAATTTGGGTACCAAATCTTAGTCAAAGATCACTTACGTAGCCAAATCTCTATCCAAGGATGAATATCAGGTGTTTTCCAAGCTTCTTCACAATGGCTTCATCATTTTTTCCTGGACGTACTATAATATTCTTGGATTGGATCCTACACTTGTGGTTCACCATCTAGATGTACTCCTTGATGTAAAATGAATTAAGAAAAATCTCCACATAATACATCCACAAGTGGCATTACTCGTCAAAGTGGAGTTGGAGAAATTGTTAGTAGTTGGCTTCATACGACCAATTGACTACTCTAATTGGATATCCAACATTTTTCTTGTTGCTAAGCTCATTGGGGGCATTCATATTTGCACATACTTCAAGGACCTCAATAAATATTGTCCTAAAGACAACTTCCCACTACCTAATATTGACATTCTTGATTCTCTTACAACGGGTCATGCTATGCTCTCTCTCATGGATGGATTTTTAGGGTATAATCATATTTGCATTGCAACCAAATATCAACATTAAAAAAATCACTACAACTTGGGGTAATTTCTGCTATCAAGTCATGCCCTTTGGTTTGAAAAACATGGGAGCCACTTAGCAATGTGACATGACATTCATTTTTTATTATCTTATTCATATCATCATGGAGGATTATGTTGATGACTTGTTAGGAAAATCTAAAACTAGAGAAGAACATCCTAAGACCTTGAAGCAATTTTTTGACCGATTAGAGCAATATTAGCTATGACTAAATCCCAAGAAATGTGTCTTTTATATTACATCAGGGAATATTTTGGGCTTTATTGTATCTAGATGAGGTGTTGAATTTGATCGTACAAAAGTTAAAGCTATCATGGGCATGCCTCCACCCAAGAATTTAAAGCAGTTAATGAGTTGACTGGGTAAGTTGCAATCAATCTGAGGCTTCATAGCTTAGCTTGCAGATAAGTGTTAGCCTTTCACACATCTCTTCAAAAAGGATACAGTATTTAAATGTGATTCAACGTGTCAACAAGGCTTCGATAAAATCAAGGAGTATCTTGCTAATCCTCCCATCCTCATGGCTCCCATAGTAGGAATACCATTTTTGCTTTACATTTCCACTACTTTCATTGTATTGGGGGAACTTTTAGCTCAACATGACAAGAATGGGAAGGACAGAGCCATTTATTATATTAGTCACACACTTATTGGGTATGAACTTAACTACACTCCAATGGAAAAAGCATGCATTACAGTTGTTTTCAGTTCATAGAAGCTTTGACATTATATGCTCAGTCATCCTATCAAGCTTATTTCTAAAGTGGATCCACTTAAGTATATGTTATCTAGAACATCATTAACTGGTCATATGGATAAGTGGGTCATGCTCTTGAGAAAGATTTATATAGATTATGCGGATCAGAAAGCAATTAAAGGGCAAGTTATTGTTGATTAGTTGGTTGATGCTCCTCTAGTGGATGCCTATCCTTTGGTTGTAGAGTTCCTTGATGAGTCTATGTTTGTTATTTCAAAAGAGGAATCTTGGAAGCTTTATTTTGATGGGTCCTATACACAACATGGAGCTGGTGCATGAATCATTTTTGTTGCCTCTCAAGGTGACTTCATCCCCAAATAATTTAGGCTAGAATTCCCATGCACAAAGAATATTGCAAAATATGAAGCTTTAATCATAGGTTTGATAATTATTGTCCAATGGAATATCACCCATCTGCATGTCTATGGAGATTCACAGCTTATAATCAAACAGGTCAATGATTAGTTTCAAACTAAATATGAAAAGCTTATCCCTTATAAACACATGGTGGATTATTTTAAGAAATAATTTGGCTATATTTAGTTTGAGTAGGTTCCTAGACTACAAAATAAGGTTGCAGATGTTATGGCTACTATAGGGTCTCTCTTGGATATGCCTCATGATTGTGCTGAGTGTGAATTTCTAGTAGAACAATTATTAATCCCAGCATATGATCTTCCTAAAATAGAGATGGTGTGTGAGATTGTTGGCCCCCAATCCCCTTTGGTACCATTACATCTATATTACCTTCATGATAATACCCTTCCACTTGATCTAACACATAACCAATGTTGCTCCTTCATCCAACAAACATCATGTTATACCATCCTTGGAGACACACTTTATCATAGGGAGTATGATGGCTATCTTCTCTAATGTTTGAATGATGCAGAATCCAAATTAGTGTTGGACAAAGCGCATAGTGGAATTTGTGGGGCATGTACTAGTGGGATGGCTCTTGGAAAGAAGCTTCTCATAATGGGTTACTATTGGTTGAGAATGGAACATAATGCATGTGAGTTTGTTAAGAAGCATGTCCCTTACTAGAAACATGCAGATTTAACACATGTTCCTTCACAAGACATGCAACCAATCACTTCACCATGGCCCTTTTCATAATGGACTTAATTGGAAATATTTACCCTCCATCTTCCAATGGCCATTCATTCGTAATCACCACTATCAAATACTTCACTAAGTGGGTGGAAGCGATTCCACTCTCTCTCATCACTAAAACTCAAATATTCAAATTCATTCTATTTTTGATGTGGTATTCCTTCCACCATCATAACCAATAATGGAAATATTTTCAATAACCAACATGTGAGACAATTATGTGAACAACTCCATATCTAGCATCATTGGTCCACACCCTATTACCCCCAAGGTAATGACTGGGATGAGGAAACTAATAAAACCTTGATTAAAATCTTGACGAAAGTTGTCAATGAAACTGGTCGTGATTGGCACCTCCATTTAAATCCTACCCTTTGGGCTTGCCACACCTCCATTCACACTTCAATTGGAACTCTTGATATTCCCTTTTTTATGGTGTCAAAGTCATCTTTTTTATTGAATTCAAACTCCCATCACTTAATGTTTTTTTGAAGAATTTGATCAATGATGACGAGTATCGTGTTTCCTGCTTAATTCAATTGGAGCTTCTTGATGAATGACGCTTCAATGCCTACAATAATCTTTAGGTCTATCAACATCAACTAAAGAGAAGCTATAGTAATAAATTTCATCCCCACTAGGTCCAGATTGGTGATCTTGTGCTTAAGGAGAATCAACACACCCAACATTATCAAGAAAAGAAAGGTAAGTTTGAGGCAAATTGGTTGGGTCAATATGTCATAAAAATAAAATATTTTTCAAGGGCCTATCAACTAGCTACACCCAAAGGAGAACCCTTGGATTATCCTATCAATATCATCTATCTCAAGCGGTTCTCTGCCTAAATCGGGGTAGTTACCCCACCTTGAAAAACATTAAAAAAAAAAGTAAAAAAACTACAAAATACAAAAATCAAAAAATATCAAAAAAAAAATTATCAATAGTAAAGAGAAATAAATCATCCTATGGTGAAAAACCCCTGGTGATGCCTTGGATAAGTATGTTTGGTGAAAACCTGGAAACAAGCACCATTCGTAGAGGGCATAATTATTATCTACCTTGAATCCAACATTCATATATGTTTATGCATCACCCTGTCCATCCCATCTACCCTATCCATACTATTCACATTGAATTTTTTATCCATTCCCATCCCATTACCTACCACATGGTATATCTTGATTGAGAAAATTTAGAACAACTAAATCTACTATCCAAATTCCTAAGCTTCATCCATTTATTTTGGAATGTATCTGGAATATATCAATTCATATTTTTTTGGTCGTTATCAACTATATCTAGTGTATATATGGTTGGTCTTGCATCTTCATCTAGGTCCCATCATTGTATAGACTTATCACTAGGTCCCATCTTTGTGTCCATTGTGTCTCCAAGAATCCCTATCTAGTTGGTTTCTATAGCAAAGTTCACTAGCCCTTTGAGGTTTTCATCCATCTTGGGTATCCAATGTCATGTTGATC
>VDFB02000013.1:205741698-205915938 GCA_007258455.2 Sequoia sempervirens | reverse complement strand
CAAATAGGAAAATATACATTAGCTCTAGTCTTCATCGATGACAAGATCTTCATAGGTAGACTTTTTTCCAAACAAGTGGATACGATAGGTTTTAGAGGCAGACCTAAGTTGCAAAATGGTGAACCTACATACCGAATAGTAAGGATCTTCAGAGGTGGTTGTGAGAGTTATAGGAGCTGACCTATAGCTACTCGGGTGAATACGTTTCTTCAGGGACGGACCTACATAGACATTAGGCAAATATTCAGAGGCATTTCTAGAGTCTTCATAGGCAGTTGTGCACAAATTACAGATGTGGTTGCACCCTGTTCATAGGTGGTTGCACTGGTAACTTTCTATTGCATTTTTATTCTAGAATTTTAAATTATTTCTAGCTTAGTACTAATCTACTAACCTGTCTTGTCTGTGTATGTGAATAGTATTAGCCAATTGCACATTTCTTTTATCCAAGACTAGGGGTTTAAAACTAATAACTCATTTTTTTTAGGATGATCAATCAAAGATGTGTAAGTATTTACACACTAACTAGGCACATTTGGATTTTCTAAATGGTAAAATCTTGTTTGTCATGTTTGAGATCAATTCATCAATAAGTTCTCTCCCCTTGCACTATGTGTGAGCCTCAAGATTAAAAGCTATGAATTTTTCTAAGTCCTTTGTAGTGTCTACCTGGGAGTGCTAGCCTGCGTGTATGCTCTCCCCTTGCACTACGTGCGAGCATGGAGATAAAAAATTCCTAGCATTTCCTTCCCTTTAGGAGGCCTACTTGGGGATTTCATCACCCCAAGAGATGACCTCAACCACATGAACGAATGAAGTATATAAAGGGGGAGAACAAAAGTTGTACCCCAGTCTAGTTGCATCATCTTTAGTGAAGCACTGATACTTGGTTGATTCTAAGTTAGACGTGTAGGGATAGTCTGAGCTTTCCCATTGAAATTTCCTGGCCCATGATTGTGACAATTTTTTATTCATGGACGTGCCTCACACACCCTCCTAGTGTTTAGAGGATGCACTAGAGAGCTTGTTTCAGCCTAGGATAAGACATGTTAGTCGTAGCTTAGTTTGGTGCAAGGGATACGTATTGTACCCTAAATCTACTCACCACATACTCCCTTAGGTTGAGATAGAGATCTTTGGTTGAACTTTGATAGTTCCCAAGGAGAGATAAAAGGTGTACCCATTCCATTAAGTGTGTTTCACAAGATCTCTAGCTGTTTTCCTTCATGAGAAAGGGTGCTCCACCCAAGTATCAAGGAGTATTAACCAAAGAAATTGGGTGGTGGTCCTACAATAATTTTACACACCTACCTAACTAATCTAGGTTTATGTTTTTTGGCATGTCTTCTTGTGTGATACCAATGATTATCCTGTCTATCCTAGTTCATGTCTAACTATCTGATTTTTCATTTTTCCTTTGTCGTTAGGTCATTTTCTATCCATAGGCGGATTCACTTGACACAAAGGTGGCTTCACTTTTCCCATAGGTGGTTGTGCTTTTTGGAGAGGTGACTACATATCATAGTCCATTTTCATCCAATTAGTCATCCCCCATAGGAAAATATGTTTTATACAGAGGTGGCTATGCTCTGCCCTTGGGCGGCTATGCTTTCACTATCAGACCATCCATTCAATCATCCTACATAGGTGGAATCACTCTCTTCAGAGGTGGATCCACTCTTCCCATAGGTGAGTTTTCTTTGTTCATAGGTAGATACACTGACCATTTACATACACTCCTATCCATCCCTCATAGGTAGACCTGCATCTTCAGAGGTGGATCTGCTCTGTCCATAGGTGGCTACATTATCTACATAGGCAGTTGCACCATCATCCTTCAGAGGTGGCTACATGTCTTCATAGGTGGTTGCACTTCACTCAGAGGTGGATTTGTATAAGCGAATGTGCATTCTATAGAGTTGGATACACTCTATTCTTGGGGGAAAAAAATCCCATACAAAAACCTAAGAGTGAACCCTTCCAAGTAGTCATAGCTCTTATTTTTTTTAGTCTGATTCTACCATCAAATTTTTTATCATCTACCAATCTTTTGTAGCCTCCATTTTCATTCAGTCAAATTTTTCAAAATTCATCAAATCATCCTCCTGATCACACAAGAACATCCTTAGGTATGTCTAATCACCATCCCTATCATCAAACATTCAATTATAGTCTTCTAAGCATCAAATTGAAAACTTTTATATCCAAATCAATTAATCAACCAATCCCCGTCATCATCTTTACACTTACTTAGGAACCTAGTCCATCCTAAGTTAGTCATTGTCATCAACCAAATCAACTTTCCTTGAGCAAGAGGTTAGTTCATGTTGTAATCATCTTTCATGCTTGAGAACATTGTCTATCTCAAGTATTATCCGATCATCATCCTCATTGCTATCCTCATCTAGTTTTCTTGAGAATGTAAGGCTACCTCAAGTAACAATCAATCCAATCACCATCAAATCAAGTTCTCAATTTTAATTAGAGCGCTACACCAATCAATCATCTAATAATCATCCTATCATCGATTCATCAAATCAGTCATCCTATCATCAATCTAATCAATTGTCTAATTGATCATCTTCTTATCAATCAACTATCCAATCAATTAATTATCCAATTATTCTCTCCCTTGGGTCCTAAATCATCTTAATCATTTGATCATCCCTTTCATGCATGTTGTCACTCAATTATAGGCTAAGAAACTCATGTAACAACAACAACAACAACAAAAATCTCATATGTCACCTTACCCTCCTAATCTGCATTCCAACGGAGGATCCCAACAATCCAATATGTCAAGTCAATCCCTAATTCAAATCATCCTCATGGTTGAGTCTCTCTTGAGGAAGGAATGGTATCACAACTTGAAGTCACTGTAGAAGAGTATCTTAGCAATTCACTTAATGTCCAAATGAATTATTTTTTATGTATGCAAGGTACTAGACCTCCACTTGGGTTTGATATGACACAATACTTGGGTGTGGATGGAATTTCTACATGACAAGGTCCCTTAGCCTCCCCTAGTCTCTCAAGGTCCCCAAGCTCTTCTTGAGAACACTTGGTACCAGCCAAGATTTGGAAATGATGTGTGCATTTGGGTCCCACCTTGTCCTCTCTGGATTCCTATAATGGGGGCCAAATCAAAATATAGTGATGTTCAAGGACCTAGATCTATGCCATCTACATAATTTTTCCTGCAAAATATCCCAAATCAACCACAAGGAAATATTGGGGGCAATTCTTCTAATGTTTTAGCATCAACACCCTCGTATGTTCCTCTCATACCAACACAACTAGTTTATAACACTTCTCATACATTTGCTTCATCTTCATCACATGTTCCACCACTTACAAATCAAACACCACAATTCAACCCTAGTCATTCCATTACACCACCACCTAACCCCCATTACAATCTTACCAACAACAACAACCTTCATATCAATAAAAATAATCACAATCCAATCAACAAATCCCACAACAATCGCAATCTCATCCTCAGCAACAACCCTCATCACAACCGCAAGGTAATACATCATACCAATATCTACAACAACCACCACATTCATATTACAATCCTTTGCCCCATTATTTCTCACTACACTATCATCAACATCACCAATCATCATATTTTGTGGATCTTTCCATGTAATACACTTATCATCAGCCACCTACACCTCCTGCTACTCCATGATAGCAATAGTATTCACACCAACAACCACAACACCACTCATATATCAATAAACAACAATTCTAGTCCAATTCGTTTCAACAACAATCTCATCCACAACCACCACCACATCAACAAGAACAAACCTACAAATATCAATCTAATCTATCTTATTATCAACCCCCTCCATATCAACCTCCTCCATTATATGGAGGTGTTCCACAAGCCCCCCCACAATATCAATCCAATCTATCATATTATCAGCCTCCACCATCACAACAACAAGCATACTCCAATCAATACCAATAATATATCAATCTACCTCCATCATCATAGCAATATTCACACATCCAACCTCCATCGACATATACTAATCCACCACTCGATCAATCTCAACCACCACCACCTTATTATAATTAGTATGATCCCCCATCTCAATCCAATATGGAAGCTCCTTTCTCGTCTATGTTTGTGAACAAAGAGTGGGAAGACATGATGGTTGCTCTCAAGGACTTACAAATAGGAACCTCTTCAAAGAAGTCCTATAAATTTTAGGAAATATATCCATATCCATTTGATCCATCCATTTCCACAATTCCTTTCCCTAAGTAATTTTAGATTCCAAAATTCAACAAGTATAAGGGAAAAGGAGACCGGCAAGATCACCTTCAAGAATTATATATGAATTGTCAAGAGGTCTTATACAATGACAAATATCTCCTACATTTGTTCCCTTGTAGTCTTGGTGAAAAATCATTAGAATGGTTCTTACACCTCCTATGTGGGTCAATCTCCACATTTTTTGATTTATTAGAAAATTTTGTGGCTCACTTCTTTTACAATCTTGAGAAGGAAGTAGATACTATGGACTTAATGAAAAACAAACATCTTGGGGAAATTTTTGCTAATTAGCTACAAAGATGGTGTGATCAAGCAAGTTGCCTTATATGTCATCGCCCTGAAAAATAATTAATGAATATATTTGTTGAGAATCTTCATCATGAGATGGCATAGCAATTGCGTCTTCATTGTGCATCTACCTTTTCTGGGGTTATTGACAAGGGTTTCACCATTGAGAAGGAACTTATAGCTAAGGGACTAGTTAAGATTATAAGGAAGACAAGGAAAAACAATCTAATGATAAATCTTGCTATTGGAACAAGAATAAGAATGTTGTTAATGATGGTGTCACCAACACTAAATAAATTCAAGTGGAAAATACATCCCAAGGTTGTCAAAACACACCAACTCAATCCATAGCTAATACCATATCCATGCCTCATAGAGCACCACATCCTCCCAATCAATCCAATCGATCTAATCAAGGGAATGCTAAATGAAATTTCACTCCCTTAGGAGATCCCCTTGATGTTGGTTTCCAAACGTTGGTTCAAGCTAATGCCATCACATATCCAATTACCCAGCTATTTGATGAGTCTAAACCAAAGCCCAATTGGTAAAAAGATAATGATTACTGTGATTTCCATAGGATGAAGGGACATTCCACTAATAAATGCATGAAGCTCAAGAATTACATCCAAGGTCTTATAGATCGAGGTGACATAGTTGTTGAGGGTAACCAAACCACATCTTCTAATGCTCAATTATAGATATTCCAAAATTCCTTCCACAAACACAATCAAGAAGATAGCTCATCTAATGCCAATGTTGGATCCAATAACATAGTCAAAACAACTGAAGCAATAATATAAATTACAACAAAGTTCCTTTCAATTATGATAACTCAAGGTTGGTTGTATCACTCAAGTTGATCCACGAGTCTCCATGATTAGAGTTAAGGGAAAAGAACCCAATTGTGTAGTTACCACTTATTGCACTCACATATATGTCCCTAGACCATCCACTTCATCCCAATAGCCTCTTGTGAACCAACAATATAATATTCTTGATCATCTAGGGAGGAATCCTACACAAATATCCATCTTGGATTTACTGAAGTCTTCTCCCATCCATCAAGAAATCCTCACTAAATCTTTGTAGGATTCACATGTACCTAATGACTTTGATCCCACTCAATTTCGAGCACTTGTGGGTCATTTTTCCACCACATACTAGTTGAGTTTCAGCCAAAATTATATTCCACCTATTTATTTGCACATAACTATTCCTTTCGCATTAAAGTCCTCATTGCTAAACATAAGGTGAAACAGGTCTTGATATATGATAGCTTTTCCCCTAACTTGTTCACATTGAAGTTTATTAAGGTGGGGTACACTCAAGCTAATCTAGATAGTTAGGTAATCACTATCAAAGCTTATGAGAATGTAGAACAAAATTCAAAAGGCACCATTTTCCTTCCCATTCAAGTGGGTCCTACTATGCAATACACCACTTTTCATGTTCTTGATCTTGATCTACCATATAACCTTCTCCTTGGCCAACCATGGATTCATGTCATACATGTTCCTTCCACTTATCATCAGTTCCTTAAATTCCCCCATAATGGAATTAAAGTCACCGTCCATGTAGACCCTCATCCTTTTGAGTATTATCATGATCTTGAGGTCTCATTTCCACATTCTCAGCATTGCCCAGGAATTGAAGTTGTACCCTCAAATGTAACTCCATCCTCCTCTTTTGTCAATCCTTATGCCCTTCTTACATCTAACACTCCATCATCCACACTTAAATCCACTTTTTCTAAGGTCAAGATCATAGACAAGGGTTGTGGAGAGTATGAAATGAGCACAATGCTTAATGTGTACACCATGCCCCCATCTCCATGAATGTATGGATGAACATCAAGATCTCATCATCAACAAGAACCATTGATCAATATTATGATCTCTAAGAATGTGGGTTCCACTACTTTTTAGTCTCTAAGAACTCTAGCACAAGAACAACTTGATGATGATGTCAGCCAGTGGGTTTACCATGAGGAAATCCTCCCCCTCTTCTAAAATACTTTCAAGAAGTTTATCCAGCTACCCATAAACTAGCACAAAAGGTCAATTATCAAGGAGGATTGGGTGTAAATGAACAAGGTATCTACAAACATATTGAGTCGCCTACTCAACCTAAACGTCAAGGGCTTGGTTATGGAAAGAAACAAAAGCAACCTGCATTGTCACCTAGTACCTCGAACAATGTTAATGTGGAATCCATTATTATTGAAGACATCCCTTAAAAAGAGATCATTAAATTTTCCCACAATGATATGGATGTCTCCTCCCTATTCAAATCCACATCCATTTTTACTATTAGTCTTTCCCTCCTCCATCCCAAGTTGATATATTGGGACCAACAAGGCACAATACCCATCAATTTTTCCCTACTAAAGAGGCATACATACACTTTATGGGTGTTGACAAGGATCATCCATCAGGATTTGTCTTTGAGCTTGATTGAAGTACTTACTTTGGGGAAGATGAACACCCTAACCCCAAAAATAAGAAACAATAAAATAAATAATGGTCTTCTAGTGAAAACCTTTCTGAGGTACTTTTAGACTCATCAAAAGTAAAAATAAAGGGTGTATCCTCTAGTGAAAACCTTTCTAAGGCATTAGAGGATGGGGATGTTCATCTTCCCCTCATGGGTACTCAACTATTAGAGAGATCTTCTATCTTAATTGAGGAGACTAGAGAAATTAATTTGGGTACCAAATCTTAGTCAAAGATCACTTACGTAGCCAAATCTCTATCCAAGGATGAATATCAGGTGTTTTCCAAGCTTCTTCACAATGGCTTCATCATTTTTTCCTGGACGTACTATAATATTCTTGGATTGGATCCTACACTTGTGGTTCACCATCTAGATGTACTCCTTGATGTAAAATGAATTAAGAAAAATCTCCACATAATACATCCACAAGTGGCATTACTCGTCAAAGTGGAGTTGGAGAAATTGTTAGTAGTTGGCTTCATACGACCAATTGACTACTCTAATTGGATATCCAACATTTTTCTTGTTGCTAAGCTCATTGGGGGCATTCATATTTGCACATACTTCAAGGACCTCAATAAATATTGTCCTAAAGACAACTTCCCACTACCTAATATTGACATTCTTGATTCTCTTACAACGGGTCATGCTATGCTCTCTCTCATGGATGGATTTTTAGGGTATAATCATATTTGCATTGCAACCAAATATCAACATTAAAAAAATCACTACAACTTGGGGTAATTTCTGCTATCAAGTCATGCCCTTTGGTTTGAAAAACATGGGAGCCACTTAGCAATGTGACATGACATTCATTTTTTATTATCTTATTCATATCATCATGGAGGATTATGTTGATGACTTGTTAGGAAAATCTAAAACTAGAGAAGAACATCCTAAGACCTTGAAGCAATTTTTTGACCGATTAGAGCAATATTAGCTATGACTAAATCCCAAGAAATGTGTCTTTTATATTACATCAGGGAATATTTTGGGCTTTATTGTATCTAGATGAGGTGTTGAATTTGATCGTACAAAAGTTAAAGCTATCATGGGCATGCCTCCACCCAAGAATTTAAAGCAGTTAATGAGTTGACTGGGTAAGTTGCAATCAATCTGAGGCTTCATAGCTTAGCTTGCAGATAAGTGTTAGCCTTTCACACATCTCTTCAAAAAGGATACAGTATTTAAATGTGATTCAACGTGTCAACAAGGCTTCGATAAAATCAAGGAGTATCTTGCTAATCCTCCCATCCTCATGGCTCCCATAGTAGGAATACCATTTTTGCTTTACATTTCCACTACTTTCATTGTATTGGGGGAACTTTTAGCTCAACATGACAAGAATGGGAAGGACAGAGCCATTTATTATATTAGTCACACACTTATTGGGTATGAACTTAACTACACTCCAATGGAAAAAGCATGCATTACAGTTGTTTTCAGTTCATAGAAGCTTTGACATTATATGCTCAGTCATCCTATCAAGCTTATTTCTAAAGTGGATCCACTTAAGTATATGTTATCTAGAACATCATTAACTGGTCATATGGATAAGTGGGTCATGCTCTTGAGAAAGATTTATATAGATTATGCGGATCAGAAAGCAATTAAAGGGCAAGTTATTGTTGATTAGTTGGTTGATGCTCCTCTAGTGGATGCCTATCCTTTGGTTGTAGAGTTCCTTGATGAGTCTATGTTTGTTATTTCAAAAGAGGAATCTTGGAAGCTTTATTTTGATGGGTCCTATACACAACATGGAGCTGGTGCATGAATCATTTTTGTTGCCTCTCAAGGTGACTTCATCCCCAAATAATTTAGGCTAGAATTCCCATGCACAAAGAATATTGCAAAATATGAAGCTTTAATCATAGGTTTGATAATTATTGTCCAATGGAATATCACCCATCTGCATGTCTATGGAGATTCACAGCTTATAATCAAACAGGTCAATGATTAGTTTCAAACTAAATATGAAAAGCTTATCCCTTATAAACACATGGTGGATTATTTTAAGAAATAATTTGGCTATATTTAGTTTGAGTAGGTTCCTAGACTACAAAATAAGGTTGCAGATGTTATGGCTACTATAGGGTCTCTCTTGGATATGCCTCATGATTGTGCTGAGTGTGAATTTCTAGTAGAACAATTATTAATCCCAGCATATGATCTTCCTAAAATAGAGATGGTGTGTGAGATTGTTGGCCCCCAATCCCCTTTGGTACCATTACATCTATATTACCTTCATGATAATACCCTTCCACTTGATCTAACACATAACCAATGTTGCTCCTTCATCCAACAAACATCATGTTATACCATCCTTGGAGACACACTTTATCATAGGGAGTATGATGGCTATCTTCTCTAATGTTTGAATGATGCAGAATCCAAATTAGTGTTGGACAAAGCGCATAGTGGAATTTGTGGGGCATGTACTAGTGGGATGGCTCTTGGAAAGAAGCTTCTCATAATGGGTTACTATTGGTTGAGAATGGAACATAATGCATGTGAGTTTGTTAAGAAGCATGTCCCTTACTAGAAACATGCAGATTTAACACATGTTCCTTCACAAGACATGCAACCAATCACTTCACCATGGCCCTTTTCATAATGGACTTAATTGGAAATATTTACCCTCCATCTTCCAATGGCCATTCATTCGTAATCACCACTATCAAATACTTCACTAAGTGGGTGGAAGCGATTCCACTCTCTCTCATCACTAAAACTCAAATATTCAAATTCATTCTATTTTTGATGTGGTATTCCTTCCACCATCATAACCAATAATGGAAATATTTTCAATAACCAACATGTGAGACAATTATGTGAACAACTCCATATCTAGCATCATTGGTCCACACCCTATTACCCCCAAGGTAATGACTGGGATGAGGAAACTAATAAAACCTTGATTAAAATCTTGACGAAAGTTGTCAATGAAACTGGTCGTGATTGGCACCTCCATTTAAATCCTACCCTTTGGGCTTGCCACACCTCCATTCACACTTCAATTGGAACTCTTGATATTCCCTTTTTTATGGTGTCAAAGTCATCTTTTTTATTGAATTCAAACTCCCATCACTTAATGTTTTTTTGAAGAATTTGATCAATGATGACGAGTATCGTGTTTCCTGCTTAATTCAATTGGAGCTTCTTGATGAATGACGCTTCAATGCCTACAATAATCTTTAGGTCTATCAACATCAACTAAAGAGAAGCTATAGTAATAAATTTCATCCCCACTAGGTCCAGATTGGTGATCTTGTGCTTAAGGAGAATCAACACACCCAACATTATCAAGAAAAGAAAGGTAAGTTTGAGGCAAATTGGTTGGGTCAATATGTCATAAAAATAAAATATTTTTCAAGGGCCTATCAACTAGCTACACCCAAAGGAGAACCCTTGGATTATCCTATCAATATCATCTATCTCAAGCGGTTCTCTGCCTAAATCGGGGTAGTTACCCCACCTTGAAAAACATTAAAAAAAAAAGTAAAAAAACTACAAAATACAAAAATCAAAAAATATCAAAAAAAAAATTATCAATAGTAAAGAGAAATAAATCATCCTATGGTGAAAAACCCCTGGTGATGCCTTGGATAAGTATGTTTGGTGAAAACCTGGAAACAAGCACCATTCGTAGAGGGCATAATTATTATCTACCTTGAATCCAACATTCATATATGTTTATGCATCACCCTGTCCATCCCATCTACCCTATCCATACTATTCACATTGAATTTTTTATCCATTCCCATCCCATTACCTACCACATGGTATATCTTGATTGAGAAAATTTAGAACAACTAAATCTACTATCCAAATTCCTAAGCTTCATCCATTTATTTTGGAATGTATCTGGAATATATCAATTCATATTTTTTTGGTCGTTATCAACTATATCTAGTGTATATATGGTTGGTCTTGCATCTTCATCTAGGTCCCATCATTGTATAGACTTATCACTAGGTCCCATCTTTGTGTCCATTGTGTCTCCAAGAATCCCTATCTAGTTGGTTTCTATAGCAAAGTTCACTAGCCCTTTGAGGTTTTCATCCATCTTGGGTATCCAATGTCATGTTGATCCTAGAATCTACCCCAACCATCCTTATTATTCACATGATATATCATTCCTCACATCAAACCACATTAGCTCACCCACTTATCATCCTCGTGGCAAAGGATATTTGAGATTTATTGTGATTTCTTGGTGCTCTTACATTTTTTTATCTTTTGAGTTTCCTACTATACCTACTCGAGGTCGCCATGATCCATCATATCATGGTGCACTTTGAATTGTAGAAATAGGGGCCTATCTTAGTTTATTGTGATCTTGTTTCCCTTATTGTCTTGCTTTGTACCCACCAAGATCCTTTGTGGTCTCTTGTTATATTGGGGAAACCTCTTGTGTTTGTGGTTTTCCAAATCGGCCCCACCAAAGCACTTTGTGACTTTGTGAGATGTTGGACTAACCTTTTTGCTTGTTGTGTCAGTCATATGCATGTGGTACAAATTCACCTTGGTTCCTCATACCTTGGTGCATAGTAACCCACGCTATATCAAATTAAGTGCTCACTACAAGACAGCATAATGCATAACAATTAAATTTCTTGATTTGATCGCTATCATGTCATTCCCCATCTACCATCCTATTATCCATCATTTTCCCTATTATTTCCATTTCTATTTCTACCATTTTTCTTTGCTAATCATTGGATTTTGGTTGTACAAACTATCCATTTCCTTATCACGTTGATCCAATTTTGACAGGCTCATTATGGTTCCATCTATCATTCATTTATAATTTGAGTTTCATTCACATTACATTATCATTTAGGTTGTTTAGAATAATATAGATTTTTTATTCTAAGCATCTTCTCCATCTTTGCATTATCATTTAGATTTTTTATTCTAAGCATCTTTTTCATATTTGCATTATCATTTAGGTTGTTTGGAATAATATAGATTTGTTATTTTAAGCATCTTTTTCATATTCATATTACCATTTCATTACCATTTAAGTTGTTTAGAATAATATAGATTTTTTATTATAATCATCTTTTCCCTCATTGCATTATCATTTTGTAGATGTATAAACCTAATTGACCAAATAAAGCTAAATTGAACAATAATTATAAAGCTAATGATCAATTAAACATATAAATCTCAATGAAATTGTTTACACAAGAAAATTATCTTTCAAAATATGAAATATCAAATGTAGATCAAATGAAAGCAATCAAACAAGTGCAAACCTTAATCCCATTGGGGGATTATGTCCTTCATGGATGTGGAGTGTTACAATTTAGACAAAATCCATGATTTATGCAAAACAAAATTGATAGAATTGAGAATTCAATTATCACACAAGCTCTAAATTTGATAAAAATTGAGGATTCAATTCGAGAGAGTAAGTTTACTCAAAGCTTGTGGATCCTTATTATGATGAAATGGTCACTATTTATAGATTTTTGAAATTGGAATCAATGGTGAATATCAAATTGGATAATCAATGGATGCAATTGAATTGAAGGAGTGAACATGGATCAAGGGTGAATCCAATAGTTGCTAATCCATGAGGCATGGATCAAAGATCAAATCAAGGGCTTAGGATCCATGAGAGACCCAATTAATTCCCTAATTTTTAGGAAATATGTTGGAGGAATTTTGGAGATATTTCCATTCAGGGGGGAATTCTTGAATTTGAAAATAGAATATTCCCTTGGAATATTCATTGTGCAAGTGGGAAAATTTGGAGGATTTGAAAGAAATTAGCCAATTAAACAATTAATCAAAATTATTTAATTGTGTAAATGAATGAGAGAAAAGATTTTATTAAATAATCATGAATTATTTAATCAAACTAAGATAGGTGACAATTAATCAAATAATTTAAATTATTTAATCAATTAAGAATGACATTAGCATGAAGAATAATGAATTAACTAAATAAATTTGATTTATATTTAATTAATACAAGAAAAGGTGAATGTAACTAAATAATTAACATTATTTAATTAAATGGAAGAATTAGGTGAAATAAACTATAAAGTGATGTTAGTATGTGAAACCAAGTATGCAATATTATGAGGAGAAATTTAAGTTTCTACATTTTTCCCCTCCTTGAAGCAATGCACTCATTGTGTTGTTTCAAAGACCTGATGTTGTTGGAATCAAAATTAAAAATTTACCTAATTTTCTTGATCCCCCACTGTTCCATAGCAGAAGGAATAACTACTAGTATACTGCCCCCTCAAGAGATCAAGCAAAAATAACTGATTTTCATTAGGCTCGTGACATAGCTACAATATTAGTTTAGCTACAAAAAAGATGAAAAATAAGCTCCAGGACACTAATAAAATAATTAAAATAGGCTTCGAATCTCAAAAAAAGAGAAACAAGGGTGAAACCCTAGGTTTGCACTGTAGACACATAAAAATGTCCTTATAATAATTTGATTTCTTCTATTAATTAAATAGGTTCCATTATCTATTTAATTAATTCCTTAATATATTTTCCTCCTAAATCATTTGCATATCCAAACATTTATCCATTTCATTTAAATAATCCATTTGCACATTTCACTAATCCATTTCATAAATATTTATCATTAATCATTTTTATCCATTACACAGATTATAACCATTTATACATATTATAAGCATTTATTCATAACCATTATCCATTTGCATAATCATTTATCAATCATTAATCGATTATTTGTCCATTTGTATTAATCATTAAAATATCATTTGCATTCATACACAAATCTTTATCCATTTACATATTTCATTAAATAATTTAAATTCATAAAATTATTTAATCTATTTTCATTAAATCATTCATCCATTAATTCAAAAATGTACTTTATTCTAAGCTTCTAAACATATATTATGTCATAAATCATCTCACTCATTTATCTCTCATTGCAATCAATTTCAAATATGGATTTCTCCATCTCACTTTTTTATCCCACATCTCTCCCGTAACTTGAATTCACCCCGTGAATTCATCTATAAAAGCCCCTTCTTCTAACCAAAAAGCCCACAACTCCACTTTCATAATTCTCAATTCCATTCTACATGGCCTCTTGTGCATTTGCTACTATAAAAAAAAATCTGAGAGCAAAGACAAAACTTTGTAGATAGGAAAACAATGGAGTTATCTTTCCTTTTGAATGCATTTGCTTTGATTTCTTAGAATTAGAATTTCATTTCTGCATCTTGTTTTCATTTTGGAAAATCTCTATTGATGATATGCTGAAATTTTTTATTTGAATTTATAGATTAAATCATTCAACTTTCAGTTTTCAGCATACACATTATGGTGACCCTGACGTGAAAGTATTTGATTTTAAATTGCTATCACCATAAATTATTGCATGATATATTTGATTGTAAATAAATGGATCCCAATCAATAGATCCCAATTTCCTTTTCTGTAAATACATCCATACAAAGCACTCATCGATTTGCTTCTTGCACTTCACTAAAAAAAATTCTCATAATTTCTCTGTTGAAGCTAATAAAGATAAAGTTTTTACTTATATGGCGTACTTTTGACTGCAAACCTTTTTTCTCACAATACAATGGTTGTATACACATATGGTCATAATGGTTGCAATTCAATCTGCATTTGCAGCTACACATATAAGGATTTCTTAAATTTCTCTATAGATTTTTTTTTGTTTGCTCATCTTTAGAGGCATCTCCTTCAAAATCCTTTGAGAGTCTAAAATGAACCACTTGCAGAAGTTCGCTTTACCTCATCAGATCTCCTTGACTATTTGATTCAAAATTAAATAAAATCAAATTTGAGTCCTCAGACTTTCTTCCACTATTTTGTTGCAAATGTCTTGGGACTATCCTCTTTTTTTGAGCCATTCTAAATATGCTTTTGGTAAAGAATCTAATGATTAATTGAGAGATATTTTATGTCATATTGAGCACATCCTGCAATCACCTTCTAAATGTATACTATAATTTTTGGCATTTTCAGTGCATGCCATTTTGAGTTTATCCTGCAATTATCTCATTTAATTCTCAATCACATCTTGCAGTCAAGGCAGTGAGCAATCCATTTTGAGCGTATCCTGTAATTTAATTTTGAGTGTCAATTTTTAGTTTTAACATTTAAATTACATTTTTAGTTTTAACATTTAAATTAGATTTTTATTTTTAACATTTAAATTAAGTTTTTAGTTTTAACATTTAAATTATATTTTTAGTTTTAACTTTTAAATTAGATTTTACTTTTTACCTTTTAACTTTTAATGTAGATTTAGTTTTTAACTCTAAATTAGATTTAGCTTTTCTAGCTTTTAACTTTTAAATTAGTTTTAGTTTTTACTTTTAATTTAATTTAATTAAAAACTAAAAATTAAATTAAAAGTAAAAACTAAATGAAATTGATCTAGTTTAGATTTAATTTAATTTAATTTAGATTAATTCTAATTTAGATTAGTCTTTAATTTAGATTAATTTTATTCTAGATTAGCTTTTAATTTTAGATTCCTTTTTAATTTAGATTATTTTTTAATTTTAGATTAACTTTTAATTTAGATTAGTTTTTAATTTTAGATTAATTTCTAATTTTAGATTAATTTTTAATTTAGATTAGTTTCTAATTTAGATTAATCTCTTTCTCTCATAGCTTAATTGTTGATTTTGTGGCTAATCGTTGGTTTTTCTATTGCAAGTCTACATGTCAAAGACTCAAAAGGTAAAAACATAAACACACAATTGTCAAAGAATGGAGGCTTGAAGCTACTAATGACATTTGGTGCAGGACATTTTCGAAGACTGGATTTTTAAAACTGATTGTCTTTTAACTTAGAAAACACTTCAATTGGTGCTTAAAAAGAACAACTATCTTCTTTCATGTATTTTTAACTAGGAGGTTAATAAACCACTTTTTTAATGCTTGAAAGATGGTAGGTATTATGCTCTTACCTTGTGCAAACTCGGTGATAAAAAAGCCAAACCCATCTTTTCCTGTGTTTACCTCTTAAAGGGCCTGCCTTGGTGAGAAAAAGTACTCACCCCAAGGGAATGACCCAAGTGATAACGGGCTAAAGCCAAGTCCTTCTGAACCACTATATAAATTTGTGATTGCAAGGAAAGTTTGCAATCAATGGGAAGCAGTACATGATAAATCTCCCCCAATATCTTTATGATGCGAAAATCCCTTGTTCTAAGGGTTGGGAGACCTCTCGAGGGAGTTTATTATAGTACCCCCTAAACCGGATGCCCTTACTAGACACCTCTTATTTTAGAAGCCAAAATCCTTCTATTTGCTAGCGCAGGAGATCAGACCTCTGAAGTCATCCCACACTTTTGCGGTTCATTGTAGAGATGGAAAATTTCTTGAGATCCTTGTGGTCTTAGGGAATTCAGAACTTAGTATGCCCAAGAAGTCATTTTTGTGTAAGAGGGAGCCAGTGCGACCAAGTTCCTAAGCTATCCGCTCTGAATAGGTGTGGCTGGAGAAATCCAAGTGGGAACCCAGCAAATATTGTCTCTGCTAGCCTAGGATTTGTGCTTGTATTGCAACAATCAAACAAAATTCACAATTAAAAACAAACTCAAAAACACTATTTTTGTTGTGTCTTGTGTGTGTGTTGAAAACAAATTTCAAACAAACAACTTAAAACATTCAAACCTTGACACAAACTAGGCCAACACATCCAAAAAAAGCTTGACATTTCAATCTATTTAAACCAAGGACTTTCTCATTCGTTCATCCATCACCTCATCTTTTGCATTAAACATTCCTCGTAGATTAAACTTTAGGTCATCCTTTTAGCTTACATAAACCTCTTGATTTGGAAGCTCATCAAACTTAGACTAGACCATAGCCTCAAATCTATATTCACTTGACCTTATCTTTCAAACAAAATTCATCCTAGTTGTTGTGCAATTTTGCACACACGCCCCACTTGGAGTAGGGACCCTCTTTTTTTATTTCAGATGTCTCTTAGACCTTTGGTTTTTATTGGATTTATCCTTTCAAGGTCTTGAGATGTTGGTCTTGCTTGCCTCGGTCTTACCCTGAGGGTTGAATTGATTAGACTTGGTTTTTAATGGAAGTCCAGGTTTTTGGATGAATCCGGGATTTTTTGAGTCACCCAGATTTTCTCGGACTGCGTCGAAGTCCCAAAGGGTGCATTATCCATGGAATTCATGCTCACCTGGATTGTTCGTCTGACTCCATTTTTTCCAAAATTCTGTTTTGGGCTCGAGTTTCCGGATTTCCTCGATATGTCTTATCAGCCATTAATGCTTGAGGTACGTCTTCTCTAGCGCAATTGTGAGCAGATTTAAAGGCTTTTAGTGCTCTTCATGATTTCATTATTCATTTGTCATCTGCTCTAGTGCTTAGGATTGTTCATTTTGAGCTTTGGTCATTGGATTTGGTCTTCTTGCGTGTGGATTGCTTGAGCGCTTGTGTTGAATATTTTCATTGCTAGGGCACCCTGATTCGCAATGACTTCCTCAGGCTCGAGCTTCATTCGGAGTTGATCCATCGTAAGTCGTTATTGACTTTGCCTTTTGTTTGCGCTTTGATTGAATCTATCAGGTTATTGAATGGTGGTTATTTGGGTCAGCCCTTGTTTGTTTCATGATCACGTATTTATCGAATTAGGGTTTGACCCACCTTTTCACTGATTTTAGTGCCTACACTATGCATCCCTTCATTTATCTATTGAATGTCAGGTACTCCCCTGTGATTAGGTGTTTCTGTTAGGGCCTTGCCTTGTTGGCACGTAATCTAGTAGAATTTGTAAAGTTAGGGTTTCAGTATGTTTGCCTGGATTTGTTAAGTTGGGCAGAGTTGTCACAACTTTCATGTCTTGCATCTAGCTCGACCTTGTTCGCAACACTTGAGACCCTGGTGCGCCCTAGTGTCATCATTTTGAGGGATTATGTCTGAATTTTGAGCTTGCTTTAGCTCTCATGGCAGAGGTCTAGCTGTCAATTTTAGGGCATCATCCTTTCGTTGCAAAGATCAATCCCTTGAGAGCTTTTTGGGAGTTAAATTCATGTGCAATCGAAATTTGGCTTGTTGGGGTCGAGTTTATCTTCATGGAATCTAAATAGGGAGGTTTGTATGATTACTCGGTTAATGGTCTACGCATCAAATGGTCATTGAGTTTCTGAGGTGTCCACGGAATTTTTGTGCACTTGGATTTTTCCATTTCCCCGGAGTAGATCCTAGAATTTTGAGCTACCCGCGGAAATCCAGACTGTCCAGAATCTTCCAGTTTTCTGCTTGGTTTCGCTTGATTTAGATTTTTGAAATTGAAGTAATGAATTAAATGTTGGATGATGATTTCTTATTGCTTAATGAATGAATCTCATGATAATCACGCATCTATTTTGTCCGTATTAACAATTTATTTGATGAATGATGTCTTGGCAGCAGGAGTCCGTCTGGGTCAGATTTCTCTGAATTCTGCCCCGACTGGATTTTCTCAGATTACTTCATTTTCCTGAATTTTCAAGATTGATGATTAATGATTGATCTTAATGATTTCATGTGGTTTCAAGGCTAACCTTTGATTGAGATATGGATGATAATTGGATGCTCATGAGGCTCTTTTATGAATGCAGGCTGAATCGAGCAAGATGGCGGCAAGAAAGGCCAAGGGAGATTCAGAGGGATCTTCAGTTACAGACGCGGAAAGGTTGAGGCTGGATGTGAAAAGTCAGTTGCTTGATAGTAAGATAGCTTCAGTTTGGTATGAGGTCTCGAACACCAATGTAGGAGCTTGGAGATATGAAGAGTTCAAAGAAAGGATAACTCAGAAAGATTTATCAGCCCTGACCAAGGGAATGGTGAAGTCCGGACTAGTTCATGTGGCAGGATTTCCTCCTGTAGTTCAATGCTATGAGTTGATATTGGAATGTGCCCAGAACTATGATTTTGATACACAGAGGATTGTCAGCACTGATCGAAGAGTGTTGGCCAACTTTAATCCAGTCTTCATTCCCAAGGCATTTGATATGTTAGACTTACCATGTGTGTGTGCCTTGGACATGGACTTGGCTAGAACTTACTATGAGGATGAGCCTACCAAAGCCCAGCAGATGATCAATTCTTGGTTGGAAAATCCAAAGTCTCATTTCTCCAAGCTGCCTAAGCAGTTACACAGGATCAAGTTCCGACAAGATATATATGATGCAATCACACTGTTGAGCAGGGTGGCTAGCTTGAAGAGTGTTGGGGCATTGGAGAATTGGATGGTGCATGTTATTAACAGGATTGAGAAAGGTATTAATTACCATTGTGTAGGGATTATTAGTGCAATGATTGGTAGGCAGTTGAGAGATGTGTTGGAGACAAAGAAATTCACCATGTCATCTTATGTGATATATGTGCTAGCCAGATTTTACCCATACAGGGGATTGAATCCAAAAGGAATATTTGGAAAAGATGTCATCTATGAGGTATACCCTGAGTTGCACCTAGGGAATCAGAATTATAGAAGAAAAAATGATGCATTTACTATGCATATTACTAGGTTGCTTCAGAATGTGGAGCATGTGAGAATTTATGATGGAGCCAAGGAGCTGATCAAAAAATACGGAGCTTGGTTTATACAATTCCCCACCTTCTCCTATATCAGAATTGATGGATGTCTGACTGCTCCATACAGATTGCCAAGATATCCTATCGACCATGTCATACTTTTGGAGGTTACCTGATAGATATGTGATTTCAATGTTGTTGTTAAAAGAGAGAAGCACAAGATAGGGTTTGGTGGGGACTTTCCTCTAAAAATTGGTATAGCTGAGGTGTGCCCTTCGATCCAATCGGCTCATGCATCAGGAGAGGAATTGAGTACTTATGGTTTCTCTTTCCATTCAAAGAGGGCAAGCTTTGATATTACTGGTGAAGCACAGAAGAAAGCTACCAAAGAATATCACCATAAAGATGATCTAGAGGACTACTAGGTGAATAACAAGGATGACTTTGAGGTGAGAAAGAAAAGATATTCTAGGCTTCCAGCTGATGTGATTAGAATGTACAATGTCAAGTTGATTCCTGATCAGTTGGAGGATGATAGGAATTTAGTCTAGGATCATGCATATGAATCAGTCAGGGATAGACCCATTAGAGAGGTAAACTGGTCAGAAAAGGAAATAACTGAGCTGGAGGAATTAATGGCTCCTATTGTGAAATCTACCAAGTCATGGCTGAAGCATAAAGTGTGAGAATTGGAAAGTGAAAAGGTACCCTATGCTTTCAATCTGATGGGAAATTTGAATGCTCATTCCACTTCAGAGGAGTCCGGTGAGGATGATTCTACAGGAAAAACTAAGGTAAGCTCACCTTTTAAAATTAAAATCAGAGGTCCCAAGGAGAGTGAGCCTAAAAAGAAAAGAAAGCCTAGGGGAAAGAAGAGAAGTCATGCTGTGAAAATAGGTAAGTCTACAGAAGAGGAGGAACTTGAGAAAGCAGAAAAAGAAGACACTCCTCCAAATCCAAAGAGGACAAGGACAACCAGGGCTTCTAAGAAGAAAGGTCAAGAAACTTCCAAGGATAAGGTGGATCCTCATGTGATTGATGTGGAGAGTTCAGGTGAGAAAACCCAGGTTTATTCAAGAAGGTCAAGAACTCCATCTCCCAAGGAGACCATGCAAAAGACAGATCCTCTTCTAGTGGCATCCACTGTAGAACAATAGAAAGATACATCTCCTCCATTGGGTATGCCTGAGTAGACAACTCACGAAGAGCATGAGACCAGTGAGGAAGTAGAACCGTTTAAGGATGGGGAACTTTATGGCGTAGCTGCTGAGCTTGAGGTTGGGGATGTGGAAGTGCATCCTTCTCCACTGGTACATTATGAGGATTCTCCTACAAGTAGCAAAGATAACAGATCCCCTAGGAGAGAAGATGTCCTTGTTAAGACTCCATCACCCCTGCAAGAAGAGGAGCCAGAGTTGTGGAATCAAGGTGATCAATCTCTTGGAAAGGAAAAGGATGAGACGTTAGATCAGCAAGAGGAGGTTAAGAAAGATGAAGTCTAGGTGGATCCTACTGTTCCAGACTGGCTGGATAAAGAAATCAGAAGGAAATAGGTCATTGTTGAGGACACTCCTCTCAATTGGGATGAAATGTTGGCCAAGATTGGAAAGGGAAAGAAGAAGAAGGCAGCCAAGGTGGTTTCAAAGATTGAAAGGGATGAGGATAGTAACAGGGTTATTCATATTGCTACCCTTGCTGCTGATAAAGGTAGAGATGAGGTCATCGGGAAGGATTATAATGTACAGACCATCAATCTTGGGCCCGCTTCTATGGAGCAAGATATTGAAGAATATGAGGGGTCCAGTGCAGTGATAATTAGGAGATTAAGGAAGGAAACACAGTCTAAGAATGAGCTAAAGAAGTAAAATGAAAGGCTAAGGAAATGTCTAGAAGATTTAATGAAGCCTTTGCAGTCTTTTCACCCATCTTCTTCTGCTACTGCTGGTTTCCTGCCAAAGGAGACCATCTCTGAAATAGAAAAGATGAAAGCTTCTACTACGGCTACAATAGATTAGTTGAAGGAGGTATGGACTAAGGGAGATGATGCAATAAAGGAAATCCTTTCAACTGGAAAGGATGCAATAAGGGCTAAGGATTTATTAGAGCATGTTTTATCTTAGGACAAGGAGGATATTGATCTTTTATTGTAGAAAACTAAAGCAATCATGGAGTATGGTAAGGATCAGCTGGTTGTTGATGGAATCCTTTCTTTATCTAGGGTTAATGAGCCTTGGGAGTGGTTTGAGGCCTTGCAAATCCGGCAGGAGGTCATCAAAAAGATCTACAAACAGAAGAAGCAAATTGATGGTAATTTGACTAATGCTTAGGATGGATGCATAACCTTTTTTGAGGTAATGACTGGCAGGAGGAAGATCGCCCCTAAGTACTTGAGTTTTGAACAATTGAAGAAATGGTGGCATGATATCTATACCCCAGACATTGAGGATTCTGTGACAGGGCACCAGCTAGATGATGCAGTGACTTATCTAGTTGTGATGGATAAATACCTTGCATACAAGGGTGATTGGGATAAAATTGTTAAGCAGTCAAAGGAAGATATTGACTCAATTGAATGTCAGCTCAAAATCCTACCCTTGCCACCTATTGCTGAGTTGGATAGGGTACTCTTGAGAGTTCATGAATTGCTGGATTAGAACAAGGATAAGGGAGGCGGAAGTTAATGCCATGCCACTTCGTGATTTGTGCTTCCCTATTATTATAGGGCATGTGTTGATCTGAGTTGCATTGGGGAATGTGTTGTGGCCGACCTTGATGATGTACCGACATTTAATGTGTGCTTTATTTTGAATTTCCTGAGGCCGACTTGTTTTGGCTATTTTATTTTGTAAATGTTTGGCTGGGCCGACATGTTTGAGGATTCTCTATAAATGGCATTCCTGCCTCATTTGTAAGGGGTTAGTTAGACAGATAATAGAGACAAGCTAGATTAAGAAGGAGCTAGAGCATTCTGTAGTAGAGATAGTAGTTAGTTCTTTGAAGCAAATGTTGTAACACATAACAATGGAATTGTTGCTACATTTTGGTGATCTAATACAATTGAAGGCATTGTGGTTTCTCTAGTGAATTCTTTTGCGTTAGTTTATCTTGCATGGTTCCTGTTGTTCCATCTTTTGAAATTGCTTGAAGAAATTAGATTAATGTTAGATTCAGAATTAGATTAGTCTGGTGAATAATGTTCATGATTTCATGTTTGGAATGTTTGTATCAATCTCTGGTCTATACTCCCAGTAACTATCTGATTGTAGTATACTAGTGAAGTCAACCTGGACCATACATCTATTTGTGCTTAGTTCGATTGTGGATGAATGTCTATGATTTGAAAATCTATATGCCTTAGAAGATTGCACCATTCTTGTGATATTGCATTATGGGTTAAGCAGGAATTGGTTATTTGAGATTGGTTCGTTCCAGGTATTTATCATTTGCATTGTTCATCCTAGAAATAGTTTAGATTTCATTACATCTCTTGCACCCTCATCTTTTGTTGTTTCTTTATTATTTGGTTAGATTTAGGATTTAAGATCATAATATTGCAAAATCTGATAAATTAGAGAGATACAGTTTTCTTGTAGTAAGGTCTGATTGTGATTACCAGTATTTTCACATATTATCTGAGTTTTTTATGCATTGTCATGACCTGACAACTGAGAGACCTTGGGGTGATTTTCAGCAATTTATTGTTGAAGATTATCTTTCAAGAGAGATAGAATATCATTTTCTGTCTGAGTTGTTGCTGTGCAGAAAACACCATCAACACTAGTCTTTCATCATTTAGGTTGGTTCCTCAGCTCACCAGTCCAGTTTAAGACCACCTTGACAACACATCCTATTATTATTTACTTTACCCAAGGTCATTGACAATCAGATTAGCTGTTATACCTATCTTAGTTTGATTAGAAACCATATGTTAGGTTTTACCCTTCATACTAGGTCATACTATTCCATCTCTTCATTCCACACTCTGCATAACTTAGTCATAGACTATCATCACTTTGACTCTTAATCTAGGCATTATTATTAGGAATCCCTATATATTCAAATATCCAAAAAAATAGTTGCATTGCATTTAGGCATTACCTTATTACAAAAAAAAAAAAAACCAAAAAAAAACATAGAATAGGTCCATACCTTCTATTGCATTGGCATCTCTTAGGCTTCATACCATCCACCACCATGTCTTCCCTTCACCTTGATATGCTTGCTAGCCAAGTTGAATACCAATTAATCCACAATGGTCTCACCTAACAAGCCATAGACTTCAAAAGACAATTCATCTAATTTAAATACCAACCAACCTCAACCCATAGTCAACCACCCATCTATCCCTCTTACCAAAAACCCATGAACTCTAGTCCTCCATCCACCTACCCTCAATATCAAGAGTCACTTGCCACTAATCCACAACAAACTTCTATTAGTCATCCCTATCCTAACCTTGACAAGGTAAACCAACCTTCCACTAGTCCCTTCCAAGTTGCTACATCCTATCCTAGTCCATCATTCCTCAACCCATTCCAAGACTCCACATCCTATCCTAGTCCATCGTCCACTAATCCATTCCTATTCACTTCATCCCAAGCTACATTTAGTCATGAAAATCATATCCTTGTCCAAAGTCACATTACATTGCCTACACTTGAGGATATATGTCAAGAAAAAAAAAGGCATGATAGCATAGCTTCACCTTCATGTCAAGATCAAAGTAGTCCATCCCATGACCCCATCCTTAAGTACATCCAAGAAATCCTTTCAGGCAATCAAGTCACTAAAGACAAACCTATATTTGATCAAGACAATACCATTGATCAAGAAATCCAAAATGATTCACTCATCAACCTATATGCCATTCATGATCACACATTTGAAGATGACCCTATCCAAACTCCAAACACATCCATTTCCCAAAATGAGACACTTTCCTCCTTTGGAAACATAGATGATCTTCCTCTAGAACATGAGTCTTCTACACTAGACATATTTTCAAATGATCAAGCTATAACTAAATTCATAGGAATCTATGACAATGACCATAAATACAGTTTCAACATCGACTTGGAAGCACCAGTGGAATCATTTGAATCTGATATGTCACAAAATCAAACCAAAGATGTTAATCAGAAATTTATCTCACATTTCAATGAAGCTAAGACATCCTATCAACTAGGATCATCCACTTTTGTTAAAGCAGGATTTCTCGTAGAGGAGAAGATTTCGAGTAACAGTGTCCACATATACAATGATGGGTTAGCATCTTGCTTTCAAAATGACAAATACCCCATTGCAAAGAGAATATGTCAAAGCATGCAACATCAAGGAAGAGGACTAGGCATACATGAGAAAGGAATTTGAGAACCAATACAATTTATGAAAATCCTAGACATCAAGGTCTTGGCTATTTTTCAATTGGAAAATCAAATGATGTTAGTGGTACCTCCTTGATATTGGGGGAAACTTTATCTGATAGAAACATCAAAATGGAGGCCATGAGTAGTCCTTGTCATAAGGTTATTTCCAACACTCCTTCCATCCACACCATAAACCGTCATTTTAACATGAGTAAACCTTCCATTTGGAACCAACACAAAGAAAATTATTACAAATCCACAGTTCAAAATCAAATATCAAATTCCATTGAATCAATCAAAAATCCAAGTGGATAAATGAAGTTAAAATGGATCCTAAAGAAAAATGGATCAAGAAAAGAAAATATTACAAATCCAAAAGTCAATCAAAATGTGGAGCCACAAGAAAAGAAGACTCGCACATATAATAAATGTCCACCTCCTTCAAAATGGTCATCAAACAAGGAATATAAAAGTGTTGGTTCCAAATGTTATCCCAATCAAAATTCCCAACTCTGCCATCCAACATCCCAAGTTTGGAAAATAAAAAGTGATTCATCCAAACATCCAAACAATCCTTCCATATCTACCATCATCCATCATTCCAAAAATCATACCTCACGAATATGTCACATCTTGGTAGCTACTCTTTATTGTAAGGACTCTCATGGAACTCTATCGTGATCATGATGTGTGTATTTTGATAAGTCCAACTCTACTATCAAAAATAATCACAATGACATTAATCAGTTGTATGCAAGTGTTATGATCCTGACAAGGAAACTACTCCATCAAGGTCATTAATGGCATATCATGGTGCCAATCTCTACATCAGCACCATTGAAGGATTCAGAACATTTAGTGATCAACTAAAATAACAAAGGCATCCAAAAATATTTAAAATACCAAAAAAATTGAAAAATAAAAAAATTTCACCTTGATGAAAACTTGGAAAATAGGCGTCTTGGTGACACCAAAAAAAAATCAAGAAAAAAGTAAAGAGAAAAAATATGTCCAATAGTGAAAAGCACGTCAATGGCGCTTTGGATAAGTACCATGATGAAAACCTAACAAATAGGTGTCATGTGTAAAATAAATTATCTATGTGTACCATTACACTTAGGGGCAATTTGTCTCATCTCCCATACCCTTCACATGAAATTTCATATATTTCCATCTATCCATTTAATCCCTATCATTTCTATCCATTTTCCCACCTACTTTGATCTTGATAAGGATGGGGGTACAAACATAAATCATGCGTTGGGAAAACTCTTGACATGTCTATCCTTTGGTCATACACTATTCATGAAACATCATGGCATAGCCTTCTTAGCATTATCTAAACCCATACCTTGGAGAAAATAAATTATTCCTATGTGATATTCCTTGGAGATCATATGATAATTCTTCCAACCAATAATCCTCATGTCTCTTATCCTTTACTAAAATCAATCCATTATATCCTTCCATACCTATTGTTGGACTTGGTCTTCCCTTGTCATTGGTTTAAGGATTCCAATCCACTTATCCAACATCCTTCCATCATCCCATTCAATCCTGAAAATAAATCATTCCAAATGTAATAAGCATAATCCATACAATCTTGCTATGCAACCTCTACATCATCCAAAAAATTCATTGGCTTTGTTCCTAGCCTTGTTGTAGACCTCAATCCTTTAGTCACATTATCGTCATCCTCACGTTGTTTTGGGATGTGTCCTTCCCACGTCAAACAATGTCATCATCATCATCATCATCATCATCATCATCACCTATCAATTGGTATTCAACTTGACTAGGGGCAAGAGCATGTTTGTCCTTGGATTCTTGTGCATGCTTGCTCGCTTGCTTGTAGGCATCATTCACATGCATTTGTCACAATCCTCATAAAACATTAAAAAGACAAAAAAATCAAAACATTTCAAAAGGCCAAAAAAATTAAAACATCAAAAAAAAAGAAATCAAACATCCACAAAAAGACCAAAAAAAATCAAAACGGTTCAAAAAGACAAAAAATCGAACATTTCAAAAGAAAAAAGTCAAAACATTTCAAAAGAAAAATCAAAACATTTGAAAACACAAAAAAAATCAAATATTCACAAAAAGAAAAAAATTAATCATAAAACTTCAAAATCCAAAAAAAAACCTGTCAAAACCCAAAAACATTCAAATAACTTTCAAATAATCCCAAAAATAGAGTCAAATTCAATATGCCAGTCTTTGTCATTGTTAAACTATGTTGCCTCTGCGACTAGACATAGGTAAGGTCATCTGTCGATGTGCCCCTGAGGCATTAGGTCAATCTTTGGGTATTTTCAAATAAAATCATGATTCAGTCCTTTGTCATTGAAACAAATTCAAGGTCATATCTAACTACAAGGTCTTTGCACATTGCTATATAGGCAAGGCCATCTATCGATGAGCCCTCTAGGACCCCTAGGTTAATCTTTTAGGTTTTGTCGAGTCAGTCAAAATAAATCGAACACTGTCAACTTAGACACAACATAATCATCTACACTTCAAACACAAATCCCAAATCAACAAGACACATAGGCCAACAAGTCTTCAAGTCAAAACAATCATTTATCAAATCAATCAAACCAATGGTCTTATACAGGATGTGTCCTTCCTGAAACCAAACCTTGTCACTATCACACTTTGTCATTTTCCTTATACAGGTAGTTGCATGATCAAAACTAGACTTGATGTCTTATACAACATGTTTCTTCTCCTGAAACCAAGCCTTGTCAAAACAGTCCACTCGTCGTTCACTTTGTCCCTTAACACACTGGCAAACACTTATTGGAAAACAATCTGAATAGTTGTTGACCTTGTTAGTCTATTTTGTCTTATCTTTTGGATTTTCTTCGGTCATGTTACTAGCCACCTCAAGGATGTCCCATGAAGGATTCAGAGGAGCGATGATGTCTCATGACTCATTTTTTATTTGATTTTTGTCTACGTTTTGTCTTGACAAAAAGACTGGGGAAACTTTGCCCTTAGTATGATTTAGGACATTCCTTGTCTATGACTGTCTATTTTACAAATGGATGACCTTGCACACACCTTGGTCTATGTCATACCATGGTGTTTGTTTTCCATTTGTCATATTTTACCACCCTATGATGATAAAGCACTATGACATGCACAAGGGGATTCATCACCTTCATTTTTGTTCATATCTCATTTTCATCTATCATTTCTTTTATCATCCATTTTCTTCATCATTTCATTTTTCCTTCATCATCTTAATCTTTTTTCCTCTATCATCTTCTAGTCCTCTCATTCATTTCGAGAACACACTGCATTGTATCAAATAGGGGAAAAATGTAGACATATAAAAATGCCCTTATAATAATTTGATTTCTTCTATTAATTAAATAGGTTCCATTATCTATTTAATTAATTCGTTAATATATTTTCCTCCTAAATCATTTGCACATCCAAACATTTATCCATTTCATTTAAATAATCCATTTTCATATTTCATTAATCCATTTCATAAATATTCATTTTTATCCATTACACAGATTATAACCATTTATCCATATTATAAGCATTTATTCATAACCATTATCCATTTGCATAATCATTTATCAATCATTAATTGATTTTTTTTCCATTTGTATTAATCATTAAAATATCATTTGCATTCATAAACAAATCTTTATCCATTTACATATTCATTAAATAATTTAAATTCATAAAATCATTTAATCTATTTTCATTAAATCATTCATCCATTAATTCAAAAATGCACTTTATTTGAAGCTTCTAAACATACATTATGTCATAAATCATCCCACTCATTTATCTCTCATTTCAATCAATTTCAAATATGGATTTCTCCATCTCACTTTTTTATCCTACATCTCTCCCGTAACTTGAATTCACCCCATGAATTCATCTATAAAAGCCCCTTCTTCTAACCAAAAAGCACACACAACTCCGATTTCATAATTCTCAATTTCATTCTACATAGCCTCTTGTGCATTTGCTGCTGTGAAAAAAAATTTGAGAGAAAAGACAAGACTTTGTCGATAGGAAAACAATGGAGTTATCTTTCCTTTTGAATGCATTTGCTTTGATTTCTTAGAATTAGAACTTCATTTCTGCATCTTGTTTTCATTTTGGAAAAGCTCTATTGATGATATGCTAGAATTCTTGATTTCAATTTATAAATTAAATCATTCAGCTTTCAGTTTTCAGCATACACATGCACTATCCTATTATCTCAAAAACCCTAATTTACATGCATATATAAAGGCTAGGGGTCAGTTTCCAACTCATTTGCACCCTTTGAGTTTGATAATTTGATAGATTTGGAGAGAGACCCTGCAAAGCTCCCGACGAAATGGCAAACCATGTGCTTCCACTACACATCACAGATTGATTATGTGAGTTCCAATGACCAACCGACGTAGGACCACCAGTACATACCTTGAATTTTTTTGATTGTACACTTTTTAAGGTAGGTTAATTTTAGGATGAAATTTTTCTACAAATGCATCTCTATTTTAGCAGCGCACTTGTTATGGTCGGTGACACACTTGCCCAACCAACGAAACACTTGTAAAAGTGCAATGCACTTGTTAAACACTAGCGCACTTGTTTTTTTCTAAAGTGGTGCATATGTAAAATTGTAGAGAAATACAGTTGAGAAACCCCAAGCGCACTTGTAGAACCACTATGCATATGCACTTTAGTGATGCAATTGCAAAATAGACCAGTGTGACACACTTTTGAAAATTGGCGCACTTACTTTTTAGCAACGCACTTGTAAAAGTGTGATGTAATTGCAAACTTGACAGTGAAGTGCACTTGTTTAAAGTGGAACACTTGATTCTTTAGGATTTTAAACTTTAGAATTTTTTCTGATTTTTAGCAAATTTGATGTTGTGCACGTTGTTCGTGTAGGACACCTTTCATCCCCTATAGTCACGCGAGAGGATACCTAGCATTTTATCATGATTGAGTAGATTCGGGGATGATCAAGGTTTCTTCCTTGGCACCATTGGTCTACACTTTATTGTACACATGCCTGAGATTCAAACACACTTAGCAATGATGATCACGCTAGTGGAGAGATATCATTCTGAGACCTCATCCTTGCATCTTTCGATCAAGGAGGTGACTTTCACACTTGAGGATGTTTGGTGCATCATTCGAGTACCTATTCACGATGCCTGAGTTATCTACGACATAAACCTTGATTGTGAGGACATGTTTTGAGTGCTAGATGTCAATGCTTTATATGTGGAGAGTTACCAGATTGACCTATGCAAACACCGTGGATGTGTCAACAATTTAACCTTATTTATCACAGGATTGATTATGGGGGCCCTAGTTCTAAATAGATGCAACCAAGGATTCAGCATCAGTTGGTGTTTATTCTTGGAGGATATGGTTGATGACATGATCATGTATGCATGGGGTGCAATTATAGTAGCTTCTTTATACCATGATATGCACTAGGTGGTCTACATGCGAGGCTGCAACTTATCTATTGGGGTGACTTTACTACACATCTAGGCTTGGGAGCACATTGTCGTGCTCAGACCTATCGTTGCACTGAGATACATTGATGAAGAATATCTCAGTGTATACAAAATACAGAGCCATGATTACACTCCACTACACTAGAGTGACAAGGATAACATACAAGAGGAGGGTCATAGATGATATGATAGTATTTAGGTGGAGACCCTAGCTCCAAGCATGACCATGGATGGATGATCAAGAGAATCTCTTCTATGCTCGATAGACATGGTGGATTATGGGCCATTGACATCATATCATTGAGAGACCTATTTACCTGACAGGGTTGCTTGATAATTTGGTGACCAACAGGATGTCATGGAACCAACTTACAAGGCCATATATGCACGCATCGCCAAAGAGAGCCTAGGGAAATCAGGTGGATCTGCAAGTTGCTATTTAGGATTTTTCACATCTTATTCCATTACCATGGGTTTACGTAGGGGGACCTAATGATCTTAGCACCACACCATCTTACGATGCTTGGTTTGCTCAGCATGCCCCTATTAGATTAATTAAACCTCCATGAGGTTACGGTGTAGGATGAGGACAAGGTAGAGGCAGAGGAAAAGGAAAAATTAGTCAAATACCATAGCAGCCTCATCAGGATGGTCAATTTTTGAGAGAGTTTACGGGATAGCATGATGGACAGGTTCTGAGTAGCCTCCTCAACAATCACCACTTATTCCTCAATAGCCTCCAGTAGTCTAGCAAGTATCGGATTTGATATATCTATGCATACAAGCATTGATGACTGAGAGACATTAGGCCATACACGAGAGGGATACAACCATACAAGAGAGAGACACTGCAAAAATTGATTGAGATAGATATAGATAGGAGTGTGACCAAGAGCTCCAATAGAGCTAGTAGTTAGCACTCCAACTTACACAAGAGACTACATGACATCAGCAACTCGAGGCTACAACACAGCTATAGCAACAGGCCCAAGGACAAGGACAGGTGTTAGCTACACTTTATGGATGGGCCGTGGTAGAGGCTTCTTATTATAGGACATTGTACCACCAAGATGTTCCACGACACTGGTGACAATCGAATTTTCCCATAGGAGCGAGGTTGCAACGAGCAGTTCAGCAACTAGACAATTAGTAGGGAGTCCTTCAGATGGAGGGCATTAGCAACCCTCTCGACAAAAGGATCAAAAAATCATTGGCTAGTTTGATAGCCTCATGTACATATTTATCATATACTTGACTTGTATCATGAAATTTTGATGATTCTAATATATATGAGATGATTTTTTATGTGATCATGATATGATATTTTATTTCATGATTATGATGATATGTTATGGATGTCCTATTATTTTAAATGGATGTATTATGGATGATGTTTGATTATGTATACAAATGTGATGTGTTTCTTATGCCTATGATGTGATGTATGTAAATGTATATGATTCATGGATGAGATGCATATGTTACAGTTGACATGGATGCATTTATTTTTGTACTTTTGACATGTCATGTTATGCATATGTAGGATGTATGTTATGCTAATGGTTTATGGATGAAATATGGATGCACTTATTTTTGTTATGTCATGATACTTGGATGTTAGTAAGAACTAGATAGAATATGGATGATAGAATAGAAAAATTGAAATGGTTCATTGATTAACCTTTATTTTATGTTGATATTGATTCATAATTCTAACAAATCCATAATTATTATGAGATTTTATTGGATGTGGTGATGAGATAGATGATATTTCTTTACTTTGAGGACTTTGTCTTAATAAATCATAGCAATCCTTATTTTGATATAGAAAATACACATGATGCACCAAGGAATGAATAACTAGGGTGATGTTGTATCTAATGCAATGGATTTTGACTCTACAAATAGATAGGAGTATCCTTGTTCATACCTAACATATGGAAACCTTGTTTTACCATGTGAAAGAATGAGCCATCAAGGTAAGGATACTAATACACAAAAGGTATGAAGAACTTGATATGTCCTAGCCATTGTTTTACCTGAGACTATCCTGACACATGCAAGATAAGTATTCATCGAGGTTGTACTACAAGATTATCCAACAAGAAAATAAAATGAAAGTGTTCAATGCCCCATTCCTTTCTCTCTAAATCATTTTTGTTAGACATCATCGAGAGATCACCATAATGGACCAACAAGATAAATCATAGGAAAATATTAAAATGAAAAAGAAACTAATGTTATTCATATCCATTGCAAAGATATTTTTATGTCCTTAGCTAATATCCAAAATGAGGCCCATTGTTGGAAAGATATATCCTAGGACTTTCATTGGATAATGATGTTGTGTTAAACTAAGTAGGCTATTGATATAAACTTAATTAACGTGTTTGAAGATTAACCTTGACTTCATTAATTGTTTTCCTTAAAGTTTACTTTCTAAAATGTTGCACTTGTTTCTACTTACTTCACCAAAGAATGGGAATGACGATCAATTTATTATGAATGAAGATTATTATGGGTGAAAGAGAGATCAAACAGGTGGTTTTGAGCTTTTTGGATATTTGAAATTTTTTTATATTTTGAAATGTTTTGAGGATTTTTAGGTATTTTGCTATTTAAATGTTTAAAGTTTCAGAGTTATTTGAGGTTGTTTTGAGTTTTCAAGATGGTGCAACTGTTTAGGGTTTTAAAAAATTTAAATGTTATTGTGTTTTCCAAGGGTAAGAATAGGACCTAAGAGGGATTGACCTAGTGCCTTAGGGGCTCATTGATGATGGCCTTGCCTACGTAAGTGCAAAGACAACGTAATTCAATTGAATCTTGACTGTTTATTGATGAGCTATGAACATTTTGAAATTCTAGTTTATTATGGTAGATTCCTAAGGACTGACCTAATGCCTCAGGGGCTCATTTATGATGACCTTTCTTATGTAAGTGCAAAGCCAACATAGTTCAACAAGTTTTTTTAACTTTTTTTACTTTTTAGACCTATTAGGGTTTTGAGATGATTTGGATGTTTTTAATATTTTGACATGTTATGAATGTTTTTGGATTTTAGGATGATTTGGATGTTTTTGGATTTTTTAAATCTACAAATTTTTGAATGTTCTTTGGATCTTGAAATTTAAAATTGTTTGAATGTTTTTCATATTTTTGATATTTTTAATGTTTTTTTGGTATTTTCTAAATATAAACAATACCTAGATCACGATGTCGATGTCACTTTTGTGATATATTAGACATGGATCAAGAATTATTCAAAAAAAGAGTACAAGAACCTACCCCCAGTATCTAGCAATGTTTCATACTTCATGTGCAAGGTAGTGAATGAATAAGCATGCAAATATTTCAATAGAGTTTGTATCATGCAATAGGGCCATTAGGACAATGCTAGAGATAGGAAATGAGACTACATGAGATAAAATGGTAAAGAAAATGTCAATATTTACATCATGAGCAAGGTTAAAGTTTCCACCGAACCTTTTGTCAAGATCAAGAGATTTTTGGAAGATCTGGATAAAGATGGAAGGGATGAATGGAGAGAATGTTGTATTTACCATGAAGGGTATGAGATGCTTCCATCTCAAATGATACACATGCACACTCTATTCTACTCATGATGCCTACTTTCCAATTTTTCATCATAGTACTTTCCCAAAGCATCATCGAAGTGGTTTTCATTGGAGGATGATTTTTATCTTTACTATTTTCTTCATTTTTTATGTTTTTTTTATTTTTTTCAAGATTTATGCTCGTGTTGAGCCACCAAGTGGTACTGGTGTAGATGCAACCATCAAAATGTGCCAATGATATCCTACTTAAAGAAGTTGCTTAGCTAAGATACAAGAGCTTGAATGCAACTTTTGAGAATTCTAATTTGCCTTGTTCATACCAAAGTTAACCTTGTCTAGGTGCACACATCACAATAGAGTGACTTCAATATCTTTATAATGAAGAGTTATTTCCAACACATGAACAATGTGAGAATTGGATATCATGAATGATGGAGTGAATGGTGATGTGAATTGGGGGATATGAGATAGATTGGCCGACAATTTGGAATATTTGGCTTTCCAAACTTGGGAAGATGAGCAATGATGGGTGGAGATGAAAATTTGAGTGAAATTAGGACCAACCTCTTGATATACTTTATACATCACTTGAGAAGCCTGATTTTGTGTTTGTGGATGTCTTTGATGGATACATTTCCCTTTTTTAATTTTCCCCATAGTTTCTTTGACCAATGGAGTTTTATAGAGATGATTTTCCTTTGTGTTCTTTCGTATCCATTTGTATATACTTTTTTCATTATGCTTCACTGCTTCATTTTCTTCAATGAATTTATTCTTACTTTGATTAAAATCTTTCTTTTCATGATGGCCCAATTTGTGAATGGAATCATACATGAATGTTGATTCATGACATGGATAGTTGTAGCATTGGTAATGGTTTCATCATAAGGATTCTTCATGCCCCCTATGTTGATGTTTGCATAAGACAAAGTTTCCTCTGGTGTTGTGGAGGTGTTACTAGCATGCTTTGATTTTGTTGGTGCTAAAGAACCATTTTCTTGCTCTTCAAGATTATCTACTATATTTGTTGATTTGAAGGTGTCATTTTTAACAAGACCTAACCTTTTTCCTTGGTAATGTATCCTCTGATAAATGGCTACTCAATATGACTTGTTTTTTATTAGGAAAAATAGGTTTTGAAGGGGGGTTGGAACCCTTTACAACAGAGAGAAGCTACTAAAAAGATAGAAACATTAAGACCTATAGTCCACAAAAAACAAAAAGCTGACTAAAGAAAAAACCAGAGAACCCGTCAGCAACCCAACAGCAAAAATTAGCAACAAGGTTGAACAACCAAAAACAACAAAAAAACTATAGAATTTTATCAAGAACATTGGTCGAGGCCATATTTTCAACAATGACCCCCTCATGCATCTCAACCACATCCTTCAGGTCCCCAAAAAAAATGCCAATCCTTTTCTTAGTCTTGCTTCTCGTTCTCAAGCACAAGCCAGCCTCCAAATTCTTCTCCACATCCATGCCAATATCCTCAATCTTCTCCTCCAAATTCATGTGGTTAACTTCATCAATGGTCTTCTCATGATCTCCCAGATCCAGAGACTTTCTAGTCCATTTTATAGCTTTCTCATTTAAAATTGAGAGGCCCTTAGCAATAGATTTCAAAGACTTGTTACTAACACAAACAAAAGTATGCAAGTCACACTAATCTTGCTAATTATTTCCTCCATATTCATAAACCTCTCCTTAATAATCTTTTGTACAATCATTTCCAGGGAGGTTATCCTATCCTTATGACTTTTACCAAGTCTATCAGCATCAACAACAAGTCTATCAAGTATAACATTCATAGTCTTGACCTTACCTTTAATCGACCATTCCTTTTGACTACCATGTACTAATGCAACATAGACATCTTGCTATTTTTTAAGTTTGACATTGAGCTCCTTCACTTCCAAAAAAAGCCACTTCAACAGTGGGAGCAAATTGCAAGTTTCATCCTCTGCCATTCTACAGAATAGGTCCATGTTAATTTCTTCCCAATTAACCGATGGCATAGCTTGGGAACCAACATTCTCAATAGGTTCCTCTTGAACCCCCTTTCTACCCTTCAAATCCTCCTTAGTAAGGGAATCCTCAACTTCAATAACCTCTACTTTCACATGGTGCTTATTAGGCATATCTACCAAGTTAACCATAATTTCAAGCTGCTATGCCTTCACATCACTCCCCTTAACATTCTTAACACCAATAGGAGAATCAAATTCAGCCTAGTTAGGGCTAGCCCCCTTGGAACACACAACGCCCTCATTTTCCTGCTCAATATCCTCCATGGGATGCTCATTACCCTCAAGGCCATCACCTGGACCATGTTTAACATTAGGAACAATGGATTTCTCCACATCTCTTGAATCATCCACCATCTGCTTGATAGCATGCTTCTCTTTCTTGGGGAATCTTTTCTTCCCCTTCACATTCTTTTTCACCGAAAGCACCACAACTTCCTTCATTTCATTATTAGTTTCATAACCCTTAGACTAGAAATTTGAATCCTCAGAATCATCAATAGAATCACTCTCCTCCTTTGATGGTTCCTCATAATTAGAGTCATCTTCCTCATAATCCCCTTCCCACTCATCCGCCGACTCACCAATATCATACCCGGTATTTTTTCCACCCTTTTTACGAGTTAGAGTCTTAGGAGTAGTTGGTAACACCTTCATCTTAATGTGATAAAAAATGAGATTCATAAGGCCTTCCTATGGTTCTTCCTATGATCCTCGATACTAGTTTCCATTGAAAGGAGGTAAAAAGGAAACAAAACCTGAGAGTTATGGTAGAAGTGATTGAATAACATGAAGTGATAGCCATAGATAACAAAATACCTACCCTCGAGAGTAAAAAATTGCACAATAGCCAGAGCAATGTCCCTCCAAAATGGCTTAATAGATTTGTGTGCATACCCACTGCTACCAATAAACTTAAGCTTCTACTTCACTGAACCTTTTAAGAAATTGGCTAAGGTCATCTTGGCCACAACCCTATCTCTGCAAAATTTCCTTCCCTTGGAAGGAAGACCAATTACCTCAGTGATGAATTCCTCATTGATGTTGAATTCCACTCCCTGGTAGTGCAAAACCCTATTGTTCCACCCACTAAAAAAAGCCTATGTCACTTCAGGGTTATGGCCATGGAGCTTCAACAAATAGGGGCAGACTCCACCCTTCTCCAGATGCTCCCAAATAGTTTTATTGCTACTAAACTCTTCGCAAGAGCTCGGCTCCACTCTGTAACAAGCACCTCCCATGGCGACAAGCAATAAACAACACTCCACCTACTCTTTGATCTTCTGCACATTCAAAATTATGTGAACAAAACACAAGGAAAAGTAAAAAATACCCACAAAATGTGTGAGCCTACCAAACCAAGTACTGCCATACCTTAACTCCTATCCCATAATCTTGCGAACATCTAAAAAGAAATAATTAAAAGAGCATGCATTGAACTCAACATGCAAGAACCATCCAAGGAAGAAATAAAATAGCCTTTCTCCCTTCTTAACCGCATCCTTGACATGACAACTGGTCATAAATGGATATGTTATGAAGATTAAGTGGCAAGGAATCATAAGTATTCCAATTAATTTGAGTCATCACTCCTAAATTAGCTAACCCATCAGCCAACGAATTAGCCTCCCTGAACACATGAGTAATTCTCACCTCATCAAAAGTATTAATGATAGAGATAGAATCATCAATTAGATGGGCTATAGACCATGATGGTGGGTTACTCTTCAGAAGAAACTTTATAATGTTAAGGGAATCCCCTTCAATCCATAGTTTAGAAACCCCAAAATATTTATCCAATAAAAGGTCATGACAGGTTGTTTCCTCTGCAAAGTGATTTGTCGAGATTCCCAAAGGGAGCACCACTATAGAGACAAACCTACCATTCTCATCATGTAACACTCCTCCACAACCAGTAGGTCCCAGATTCCCCTTAGAAACACCATCAAAGTTAACTTTGAACCATCCTTGAGAGGGAGCTTTCCAACGAACCCCCTCCCTAGAGGCTTTAATCTTCTTCACTGAAATAGAAATATCACAATAAAGATCCCACCAGTTCCCCACTAACAAATCATAATTGAAGATAGTTGCCTTAAGACCCAAGGATGGGAGCACTAAGAATTTAGAGAGAAAATTTTCCTTTATGGCTTCACAAATTTTGAAAGCCAACCTAGAAGGAGAAAGCTCCAACTAATGGAAAACATGGTTGTTACATTCCTTCTACACTCCCCAAGCCAAATGTGGAAAAATGAGAGACCAAGGCATTGAGAGATCCAGATTATGAGTAGGAGCCACCCATTGAAAACATATTTTTGAGATAGAAGCAGGAAACACCCAAGAGATACCCCACTACTGAAAAATATGAGCCCACACATCCCAAGTGAAACTGCAACCAACCAAAAGATGATAACAATCCTTAGCAGTTTCTTTACATAAGAAACACCTATTTGGAAAATACATTCTCCTTCTCATGAGATTATTGGGAGTCAAGATCTTATCTTGGCACAAAACCTAGAAAAATATATTAATTTTAGGAAAAAGATTCACATTCCATAATCGACCCCAAAAGGGAGGGGGACCAACCACCCGAGTATGAAATAAGAAGGCTGAAGAAATAGAAAACTCACCATTAGGAGCAAACCTCTACACCATAGAGTCATTAGGGGAATCAACAGGGATGTGAATCAAAGAGAGGAACATAAAAAGAGGTTCCAAATCCCTGTTAACCAAATCAAGTCTAATCCATTTACCCTGAAGAATATAATCAAACACAAAAACACCCCATTCCCTGATATAGAAGGATTTGAAAGGGGCCACCCAAGATTCATCCTTCAAGGGACCATAACCTATCCACCAATTGTCCCTAAACAAGATCCTTCTACCATTCCCAAACACCCATCACAAGCCAACAACAATAATGGAGCGAGCTCTAAGCATGAAATTCCAAAGGGAAAACCCCTAGAGAGGAACAAAATTCTCCCGCAACAAATCTCTAAACTTATCCACCCCCCTCAAATACTTTGAAGAGTAAATAGTAGTCCATTCCTTGTCACACACAAGCAAATTCCACAATGGTTTTTCCATAAGGGAAGAATTAAAGTCTTTCAACTTATGCAGGCCTAAGCCACCTTGGACTTTTGACCTACAAACCTCCTCCCAAAACAGAAAATGTAATATTTTCTTCTCCTCCACCCCAAACCACAAAAAAAAAATTGAATACCCTCAATCTTCTCCCAAAACCTTCTTGGGATTTAGAAGAAGCTTAAAGCATAAACCAGCAGATTCTAAAAAGTTGACTTGATTAACTGAATTTTACCAGCTTGGCTAAGGAGGGCACCCTTCAACCTAGCAATTTTCAAATGAAACTTATCAATGATGCCATTCCAAAAGGAATTTGGAACTCCATTAGAACAAAGAGGTATCCATAAATAGGTTGAGGGAAGCTCCCCAATGTCACATTCCAAAATGTTGGCAATCCTCAACTGACGATGTTCCAGAGTATTAAGAAAAAAAATAGTGCTCTTAGGAAAACTCGCCTTCTGATTAGAAGCCACCTCATAATGATGAAGAATAAGATAGATAGATTTAGCCATAGCAACCAAAGCCTCAGCAAGAATAACGGTGTCATCAAAAAATTATTGATGAGAGAAACAAAGCTGACATGAAGAAGGATAAAGGCCTTTGAAGGCCCCATTAGAAACTGCCTATAGAAGAAATCTACCCAAAGACTCCACCATAATGATAAAAAGAAAAGCAGATGTAGGATCCCCTTGTCGCAACCCATGAGAACTTCTGAAAAAGCTATAAGGAAAACCATTGACCAGCACTGGGAACAAAGGCGAAGAAATTAATTTCCCAACTAGTTGCAAAACCCAGTCCAAGAATCCAAACGCCTTCAAGATACTGCAAAGGAAATGCCAGTTCACCCGATCATATGCTTTCACCAAATCCAACTTTAAAATAAGCTCAAGTTTCTTGTTAACCTTGAGAGAGTGAATATTCTCATGCACAGTGAGCACCAAATCCAAAATCTGCCTACTCGGCACAAAAGAATTATGTTGAGGCAAGATAATCTTAGGAAGGACCCTTTGCAACCTTGAAGCAAGCACTTTAGAAAATATCTTATAGATAGAATTACATAAACTAATGGGCTTGAAATTTCCAAAATGCTCTACCCCAGGATTTTTTAGGAATTAACACAATAAACATCGAATTCAATTCCTTAAGAAGTTGCCTACTACCAAAGAACTCTTTAGTGGTGTTGATCACATCCTTGGTAATAATATCCCAATAAGATTGGAAGAATAACATCGGAAACCCATCTAGCCCAGGAGATTTTTTTCCTTCAAAAGAGAACACAACCTTTCTAATTTCCTCATCAAACGGAATACTAGCCAAGCCCCTATTCTCCTCCTCTGACACCAAGTTAGGAATAACATTAAGAAATCCCTGCTGGAAAATAGGATCAAGAGGGTGATCCTCTGAAAGAAGGTCCTCAAAGAATGACAGAGCAGCAAATTTAATGTCATCATCCTCTTCAAGAGAAGTGTTATTTACAACAATTTTAGATATCCTATTAGAGGATCTATGCTTCAAAGTTGTAAGATGGAAGAAACGGGTATTTTTATCCCCACTTTGAAGCCAGATAGCTCTAGACCTCTGCCTCCAAAACTCCTCCTCCTTAGCTATAATTTTATGTAGACTAGACAGAATGACACTTTCCTCCTAAAGAAGTGAAAAATCATTCCCAGAAGCTTGCATTCTCTACTGCAAGATGTCCAGTTTGGCCTTGAGCTCCGATTTCTCCTTAAAGATATTTCCAAAAGAAGATTTGTTCCACTAGATCAAATTCTTCTTAATAGAAGCAAGCTTCTTAGCAACTTTATACATGGTTGATCCGTCAACATTAATATTCCACCACTTAGGAATTTTGGAACGTAACTCTAGGTGGCTAGTCCACATTTTTCAAATATGAACAAAAAGGACTTTTAATGACCCATTAGCTCAGCATTCAAGGATATAGGAAAATGATCTAATCTAAGCCTGGTAAGATTAGAGGGAGAACAAGCAAAAAATTACAACCAATTAGGAGAAATTAAGGCCCGATCCAACTTAACCTAAATGAGAGCATCCCCAGCATGCCTATTGGACAAGGTAAAGGATGCACCACCCAAGTCCAAATCCAACAATAAATTATCATTGATGAAGCTCATAAGATTAGAGTGACTTTCATCTGCAACTTGGGATCCCCCAAAATTATCATAATCATTAAGTGAGGTATTAAAATCCCCCATCACCAGCCATTTTTGGAAAGAGAATTTAGATTTAAAGGTATTCAAACTCCCCCAAAAACACTTTTGAGCACTTTTCAAATTAGAAGCATAAATATTAGACAACACCCAAGAGAACTTATCCTTGGGACATGAAAAGGAAGTAGCCACATGACTATCAAAATCAAACAAAGTAGAGCCTGAAACCAGCTTAGGATTCCAAAAATTAGCCACCCCTCCAGAGGCACCATCAAAATCAAATTCCTACGAACCACAGTCCTTAAAAAATCTTTTCTTAATTTTTTCAACCTTCTCAACACCCATCTTAGTCTCCTAAATCAAAATACCATGATATTTCCATTTCTTCCTGTTGTTCAGGAATTTTAATTGTATCCTCTAATTCCAAGATATCCTATCTATGTAAATGTATTCCTTTGCTTGGATAATGTTGGATATCTTCATACTCAATGTCTTCAAATAGAACTAGGGATGTGTTATTTGTTGATGTTGATTCAAGAAACGTTGAAGATGCACAATCACTATAAGAATCAAGGATCTCTACCATTACTTGCTCTTATGTCATAATGTCAAGAGTGAAAGACTCTAGTTTTGGATGAAGAACATCTATATGTCCATCAAAAGGGAACATCTTAGTTGTAGTATCTGGTATATCCTTGAAATTTTGAATGGATTGGAAGATGTTCATCAAATCATGATAGTAAATTGGGTAAGTGAGCTCCTCAACTTGACTTATGGTAGAGAAACTATCACTTATAGATTGGAAAATATTCTATAAATCATGATAATGTTTTGAGGTTATGAGCTCTTGATCTTGACTTGATTTAGAGTCACTTTCATTATACTCAAGAGCACCATATTGACATGACTCTTTGGTGGATAGTATAGCATTAGTACATGACTCTTCACAAGCGTTAGTGGGTATGGAAATAGTAAGGGATGTTTCTTGTTGTCTTGGAACCTCTTCAATATGCCCAATCATGAAGTCATATGAGGGAGGGATATTACAATCTAAGACATACTTGATGCCATTTTGATATGAAATATTGTTAGAAACTGTTGATGGATTTGGAATTTGTTTTAAGAAATTTTCTTGATGCATGTATGATTCCTCATGTTATGATGGGTCAATAACATGAATGTTTCCTACTGTGTCATCATAGGTATAGATTGCATTGTGTGAACTTGATGCATGTTTTGAATCTTTTATTTTTCCATGATTAGGCATAAGATTCTTATATATGTATAAATTTTGATTCCCCAATGTTTGATCAACATCGATTTCTCATGGCTCAGTAAGATCTTGGATGAGATGTTTGAGTCTAAAACATTTTGCATTTTGTGACCTTTATATTGGTGGAATTCACAATGAACTTCCTCTCTATACAAAGGATGTTTGACTTGTGGTTGTTAATAATTCTTGAATTTTGGGAGTGTGATAATATTTGACTAAATCAACTTCTTCAACACTGTTTCCATAGGCTCCCCTAAGGGAGTAAATTTTCGTCAAGGAGTATTTTTTTCCTTGGTAGGTATTTTTTTGTCTTAGTGGTTGTCCTTGTGAAGTGTTCATATTGTTGAAATTTTGTTGATTTTTTCTATTGTGTTTTGTTGAGTCTTTTGTTGTATGTTTGTGTGTTCGATGGTTCCTTAATCACAACCTTTGCATCTACCACACCATCATTATTAACTGCCTTACTTTAGCCCAAAATTAGGTTTTTTCATTGAAACTAGACGGTTGGTTTTGAGTTTGTGTGGGTCCCCTAGAAATTAGGGCTCTTTTAATGTTTAGATATTTTGATATGAGCTCCTCAAATATTGTTACACATTAAATTCTTAATTGAAAGGCTAAATTAGTTTCCACATTTCCTACAACAATTTCAACTTGTTGTCTCTCTAGAATAGGAAATTTACGTCTATTTGCTTTGTGTCTCCATTGTAGGAATGATCCAAACATGTTTCACCCTTGTTTTGTTTAAGGGTATAGAGGTATTCCAAGGTTACATTCGTGTTAACGTTATATGAGAAATGTGCAACAAATTGGTCTATGATCTCTTGGAATGTCCTAATTCCTTGAGGTAAATGTTAAAAACATTTCATGGCTATTCCACCCAAGCTTCTTTGGAATAGTCTCATAAGACACAAATCATTGTAAGAGACCTCCATACAAGCAACATAAAATTCCCTTATGTGTTCCTCTAGATTTCCTCTTCCCTTGTACTTGTCAAATTTTGGCATCTCAAAGTTTGGAGGGAAAGGTATCATCATGATGCTCCTATCAAATGGATAGAGGCATAAGTCTTGAATTTCATATGATTTCTTTACCTTTCCTATTTGAATATCTTGTATTTGTTGGGTCAACCTTTTTAATTGTGAGGAAATATCCATGTTTTTGTTAACCAATGGTGGAGCATATGTATGATTTTTATATGAGGGTGTATTGTATGAATGATATTGTGAAGTTGAAGGTGGTGTTGGAGGTGTGTTATATGCTCCACTTTGTTGATATTGTGGTGTAACATTTCCTTGAGGTTGAATGTATTGTTGACCTTGGGGATTAAGATATTGTTGATTTAGAGAACCAATATATTGTTGACCTTGTTGTTGAGCAAGAATTTGTTGTGTATACATTATTTGAGCTTGTGTTTGATCATGATAAAATCCTTGATATTGATTTATGTTTTGGTTGGGACCCATATATTGTTTTGAAGCAATGCTTGGATTTGAAACAACATTTTGATTAGGAACAATATTTTGATTGGGCACTATGTTTAAAAAATTGTTTCCATGATTTGGAACTATGTGACCTTGATTTGGATCCATATTGTTGCCTTGGTTTGGAACTATGTGACTTGTTGAAATGTTTTAATTTGGACTCATTTTGGGATTTTGACCAATGTTTGTATTTGGAACTATGTTTGTATTTGAACCAATATTTTGATTTAGACCAATGTTTGGATTTTGAGTAATGTTTGGAATTTGAGCGATGTTTGGATTTGAAAATTGATTTGTATGTGGAACCATGTTTGGATTTGACATATTGTTTTGACTTGAAACTATATTTTGATTTGGACTCACGGTTTGAGTTTAAAAAACATTTTGATTTTGACCCATGTTTAGATTTTGAACCATATTTTGATTTGGTTGTTGAACATTAATGTATGATGATGGTTATAAACTTCGTTGTGACATCAATAATTGTTTTTGGGGACTTTTTTGTTGTTGCAAATATTGTAAAGTGGTGTATTGTTGATGTTGTAAGGGTTGACCTTGATGTTGTATTGATGGTTGATTCAAAGGTTGATTCAATGGTTGTTGTGGTATAGTGGAAACTATTTGATTAACCTCATGACCTTGATAGTTTTGACTATTTAGATAAAATGTAGGGGGGATTGTAGCATTTTGAGAATCCATATTTCCTACATTTTTTTGAGTACCTCCTTGTGTATTCATATGTATTGTTGAAGGTTGATCTTGTGATTGTGTCCCTTGTTCAAGACATTGTTATTTCAATGTATTAACATCAAAGTTAGATGGAAGTTTAGTACCCATTTGTGCAAGTTTTAACATTTATTGTGTAGGGTCTTGTTTAATTCACACTTCCATTACATGAAGGAAATCTTGGTCTTGTTGTAACTCTATGATATCTTCTTGAGTAATTTCCTTTGTTTTTGGTCCCTCCTCAATATAAATAGTTTCCACTTGAGGTTTTGTTGTGTTTGTTGTTGGAGGGTTTGTGATTTTTTTTGGAGAGTTTGTGGTTGTTGTTGGAGAAACCTCACTTGTTTAAGGCATTCCATAGGGTTTATCACTAACACTTGAGTTAGTATCTCTTGATTCCTTAGGGTTATTCTTCATATCTTTCTTGTATTGTGATCTTGTAGTGACGATACAAGGTTGGAGATGTATTTTGCAACCTCAAATTTGTTGTCAATGATGATGTCTTAGTTTGATTTGGATCAATGATGTTGTGAATGATATGAAATTTTTGACTTGGACTACCCATAGGATTTGGTCAGGTGATTTATGCCCAAATGTTTAAGTTTATTGATTTGGTATGAGATGTTTATGATGTTTGATTGGATGTTTGATTTTTTTGATGTTGAGTGATTTTGATCCCTAAATGACAACCTAAGTTTATGTTTGACAATTTCCAAATTTTTGTGATAAATATCCTTGTACAGTGTTTCAATGTTTGATGGAGAATAATGTTTTGATCTACGGATAACTCAAAAATTATTTTGATAAAAACAATCTTGAGCATTAATTTCCTTCTTTATTTTTATAGAACCAAGTGTTTTCGAATCAAGTAACCAAATGTATTTAAATGTTGTAACCAAGGGGAATCCTGCTTTGTGGGTTCAATTCTTAAAATCCGATTTAGCATGAATAATTTTTACCACATAGAAGTCATGATTATGAATTGTTTAGGACTAAGATGTCTATAACAAAGCAAGTTGTTTTCCACAAAAGCTCAAAATTTGTGAAAACCAAAGTGCTGAATTATTGTTCCCTAGGTTTAATTTGATTGATTGAGTAAAGATATGAACAAAAATACTAGGAATAACACTAAGATATTGTTTTGATAAAAATAAGATAGAATTAGATGCATGCAGTAGTATAATGTCCTTCAAGTGCACTCAATTATGTTCAAAGGGTTTTAATTTTTAGTCATAACTATGTTAATGTTTTTATTGAGTGTTAGAATGATAAGCCATGTATTTACCGACTCAATAATTAAATGGGAAATTTCATAAGATTTCTTCCATAAATCTTACTAAGCAAAATTTGATACCACCACTCAAGCACATTCCTAGCTAATAGTAAAGGAACATCTCCTTACAATAGGCTTACAACCCAAAGGTCAATTTGTATCCAATGGAGTGTGTGAATAGGGTATACCAAGGTTGTGTACCACCTTGACACTCATGACCTTGAAAGAGTGTGAACTCTAGCAAGACACCTTATTCCTCAACCATGAATCAAACATGGTAAGTCACTTCTTGTGATGATGCTATCACGATGCACTACTATGACTCAATGCAATGAAAAACTTGGTCTTAGGCTTCTAGATATAATGGTTTGTAATGACTCAATGGACACTCATGGTATAATGTCATACATGAGACACTAAAGCCTCTAATCAACCCATGTGTGGTCTATACACCCACATCTGAATTGGCATGTGTGGTATACATCATGGGATAACTACTACTTGCTTTCACTTTCACACCTTTTATATAACCCACCTGAACATGTGCTTCGAGGTTGCCTTGAGTTCTCTATGTTGGGATGTGTCTCAAGGAAGGACCCCTCTACAAAAAAAATAAGGAATGTTATTTCTCTTTACCCAAGATCACTTGAAGCACAAGGGGTGAGGATACATAACAATCCTTGGGTGACTTAAAGAACAAAGTGAAAACTAGGAGTGTTTCTCTTCACCCAAGATCGCACGAAGTGCAAGGGGAGAGGATACTCACTACTAGTCTACCAAGCAAAGAAAACAAAGCAAACACTTGTTCATTTTAGGTACACTAAAGATCAATATGAGGTAAATTTTAAAGAACCAAAATAAGTGTGAGATTTGTTTTTTTCAATTTTAAAGCCCAAACCAAGGTGAGGTTGCATGGTTCAATTTTAAGTCCAAACTGAAAGTACAAGTTGTATTGTTCATTGTTAAGCCCAAATTGAAGTGTGAAGGTTCAATTATTAAGCACCAAATGAAGTGTGAACCTAAGTTAAAGCTTGAATTAAAAGTGCTCTCATATTATCCTTCACATAAGTGTTGAAAAATGCTTTGCAAAATTGATTAACTCATGATGATAAAGTGTTGATAAACACTTGACTTCAATACTTGATCCATCTTTCAACTTCTGCAAAAAAGTTAGACTTATAGAAACAAAAAATAGCAAACTAGGTTAGGGTTAGAAATTAAATAATCATGAAATTCAAATGATCAACCTAAGATTTAGCTCTTTTTATACCTGCAAGTGCGCGGCTCTGTCAAAAAAGTGTGTTAACCTATCAGACAAGTGCACTAGACTATCATGGACCAAGTGCACTACAATATTCAAATGTGTGGCTCTGCCTCTTCACAAGTGCATTGCAATATCAAGTGCTATGCTCTGTCAAACCTTCAAAACAAAAAACAAGAAATTATAAAATGTGTCGCTAAACAAGTGTGTGATCCTTTGATAAGACGACTACATCACAATGCAACAAGTGCATACCAATATTCAAATGTGTTGCAATAAAACAAGTGTGTGGCTCTGCATCTGACAAGTGCACTGGCCTACTTTTGGTTTCTGAAAAGCATGAAAATCTAAAGTAAAATTTATTAATTAGGGACATGGGATCCCACTGGGCATGCCATTTTGTAGATGTATAAACCTAATTGACCAAATAAAGCTAAATTAAACAATAACTGCAAAGCTAACGATCAATTAAACATATAAATCTCAATGAAATTGTTTACACAAGAAAATTATCTTTCAAAATATGAAATATCAAATGAAGATCAAATGAAAGCAATCAAACAAGTGCAAACCTTAATCCCATTGGGGGATTATGTCCTTCATGGATGTGGAGGGTTGTAATTTAGCCAAAATCCATGATTTATGCAAAGAAAAATGGATGAAATTAAGAATTAAATTATCACACAAGTTCTCAAATTGAGGATTCAATTCGAGAGAGTAAGTTTACTCAAAGCTTGTGGATCCTTATTATGAAGAAATGGCTCACTACTTATAGATTTTTGAAATTGGAATCAATGGTGAAGATCAAATTGGCTAATCGATGGATGAAATTGAATTGGAGTGAACATGGATCAAGGGTGAATCCAACGATTACTAATCCATGAGGCATGGGTCAAAGATCAAATCAAGGGCTCAGGATCCATGAGAGACCCAACTAATTCCCTATTTTTTAGGAAATATGTTAAAGGAATGTTGGAGATATTTCCATTCGGGGGGAAATATTTGAATTTGAAAATGGGAATATTCCCTTGGAATATTCATTGTGCAAGTGGGAAAAGTTGGAGGATTTGAAAGAAATTAGCCAATTAAACAATTAATCAAAATTATTTAATTGTGCAAATGAATGAGAGAAAAGCTTTAATTAAATAATCATGAATTATTTAATCAAACTAAGATAGGTGACAATTAAATAAATAATTTGAATTATTTAATCAATTAAGAATGAAATTAGTATGAAGAATAATGAATTAACTAAATAAATTTGATTTATTTAATTAACAGGAGAAAAGGTGAATTTAACTAAATAATTGACATTATTTAATTAAATGGAAGAATTAGGTGAAATAGACTAGAAAGTGATGTTTAAGTATGTGATATTATCAAGACAAATTTAAGTGTCTACACATTTCATTATCATTTAAGTTGTTTAGAATAATATATGTTTGTTATTCTAAGCATATTTTCCCTTAGTATTATCATTTCATTATCACTTAAGTTGTTTAGAATCATATAGATTTGTTATTCTAATCATCTGTCCCATCCTTGCATTGTCATTTCATTATCATTTAAGTTGTTTGGAATAATATAGATTTTTATTCTGAGCATCTTTCTATCATTTCATTTTCATTAAGTTGTTTAAATTATATGATTTTAAACATCGTGCCATTAGTTCATTACTCATTATATTGCATCGGTTTGCATTAGATTCATTTACAATCCATTTCATTAGATTGTATTAGGTTCATTTCATTGCATTACATATATATCCATTTCCATCTTATTATGCATCCATTGTATGTCAAAATAAATGTTATAAACATCCATAGCATAGTCAAAATCATCAAATATAAGCATGCACATCCACCCTGCATTGCACGTGTTATTTTTCATCATATAAACATATATATACATCCATTGTGCATCAAAAATAGTTAGTATCATAATCATCATAATCCATACAACATCTAACATATATACATCACATCTGTATGAACACAAAACATAAATCATGTACCATATTATAATCATAGTCATCCATACATCACATCATCAATAAATCCATCACAAAATAAATGCATACACATCATAAGCATCCATAATCGTCTGTATGATCAACATCCATATCATATATCATGTTGAATCATAATAAAGTCCATAATAAGCATCCATAACAATCCATGTATAGGTATATCAATAATAATAGTCCATAATACATATGATACATCATATATGGCATGAATCAATATAAGTACAATCAATGGCTAAATAATCTTATCAGGACTTGTGTCTTGGACAATGAATCAAAATCTATACATGGAGTATAAATATACCTGTTGCATCATAACTTGTGCCTTGTCAAAACTAGAAACCTATATCCCTCCATCCCTCTAACTACTACTCGCTACATTTGAATGTTGGGGTGATGTTGGCACTGACTCACTAGGTCCTCCTCCACCTCCCTCCTCTCATGGAAATCCCATGGACTCACTCCTATATGAGCTCCTTGATCTCCTCAATCTACTCCACCTCACACTCTCCATCACTGACAATGAAGGTCATCTATGCTCAGGTGGTGCTACTATATGATATAATGTTCTATAATACTCTGCCTCTCTAAGCACCTGATATAGGGTCTCCATGTCTCCTCCTAAGGCTCGAGCCTAGTCTCATTTTCTGTGATACCTATCCTTGTTAGCTTGGATCCATACCCTTTCCCTATCCCATGCCTCCCTCACCAATTACATGTTATCCCTCTTGGTTGTCATTGTCATGAGGTCTTCATGTACTCTATCCAATTGAGCTCTGAGATTGTCTCACTCAACTATCAATGTGTCTACTACCCTTGCAGCCTATGTACCTTTATCTATGCTCCTACTTATCTATCTATTGCATATTGTCCCTCTCTATAATCATTTTTTGCAATTCATCCTCCACCTATCACAATAACCTCTTCAACTGTGATATCTGAGCCTATGTACCTGTCAATCTCCCTCCATGATCATCATCCCCTCCTCTCCTTGCTAGTTGTGGCACATGCAATACAATATACCTTTGTGGAATCTCCTCCTCTACCTCCATATCAACCCTCTCCCCCTCCTCATCTGCCTCCTCCTCACCTCCACTCTCCTCTCTCTCCAATCCACTCCCCTCCTCCCCCTTACCCTCCACATTCACATCCTCTACCTCCTCCTCCTCTATCACCTACTCTCCCTGCTTTTGGGCCACCCTCTACCTCACCCTCCATCCCAGGACATCTCCCTCTCCTCCAGTCAATCCTTGCCTCCATGGTGGCATCACCCTCTCTAGCATCCTCCCTCACCACCACTCTACATATCTTTGTGCCACTCCAACATCATCCGAACCTCCGTTCCAATCCCATTTGGCATCCTCTAGTTGGTCCCATGATGCTCTAATAATCTATGGAAAAGCCTATATCACCCATAATCTTGTTTCACGTGTCACCCACACATACCTCTCCTTAGGCTTAGGAATATCCTGACAAACCTTGAACTTTCTCATCACTCAATCAAGCCTAAACTTCTCTATGGTATCTCTTTGTCTACTAATCAAATAGCACCTAGTGAGCATGAACCTCATATACACTCTATCCTCCCAATCTCATTTATGAAAGTCATCCCCTCCATATGGCCTCCAAACTACCTATCCCTCCTACAAATCATCCAACTGCCACCTCCATGGAGATATGATCCTAATCTCTTCATAGTATAACACACCACCCTATCTAAACATGATCAACTCATCTGGTTGTCTCTCAACCCTATCCACTACTACTGCTCATGTCATTCTAATATTCTCCCAAGACCACACCTATAGGAGCATCACATTGGTGAGGCTAACAAACTCTTACTAGAAAATGAAATACATATCTTTGTATAATTGTGACAATAAGCATGCACCCCATGCATATCTAGCCCCTCTCCCCACCATGCTCAGTACCATCTCTACCAATGTCAAGATAAAAAATCTCCCACTCCTATATGCTAGTAGGATCCCCCTAACCACACTACATAGGTATAATGGTAATGGTGGCACCATCCCATAACATCCATCCACATCCAACATCCTCCCTCTAATTAGGTCTATCCTCCCAAACAATTCCTATAGCAACTATGGGACCGGCTATGACATGAAGTCACCCTCTACTATCTCTCCTTGAATACATCCTCTAGTGTCACAGTCATCTCCCCCATGGGGAGGAGGAAGGTGCACGTCTCCAAACTCCATCTATTGATCAATACAATAAGCATGGGTTTGTGTGCCCTCAAAGATGGTAACATCAACATATAGGCCAACCTAATATCATCCAAGATCACCCAGTCATCCATCTTGAATCCCCTTGCTAGTTGTAGGACTGTTGATTGTCTCTCCCATGTCCACAAACTATCTATGCTCTGCATCCATCAAACCACCATGTCAAATATTTTCATCTCATTCTCTTTTTATCTTTTATTTTCCCCCTTTTATCATGGATTGGCATTTCTTGCATATCTTCCCATCCCCATAGAGGATTCAAATTTTGGCATATTCACCCCTTTTTTTGGTGCATTTTTCCCTATGCATGAGCGTATCTACCTATTAGGCAAGTTTTCCCATCCCTTTTCCTAGCCACCCCTATGAGCGACTCGTATTCATCTGTTTGGTAGGCTTTCCTATTCCTAAATGCATCCACCTATGTATGAAATGTGTTTCCACCCATTCCAAATTGCATCTATGCCTAAAAATTCAAGAGTGAAGCTGCCTATTTTTGTGTGTATCTACCCCTACTGAATCTACACATTCACCCCTCCTAGACCAGATCCACCTTTCTAGAAAATCCCCTCAAAAAGTGTATCTGTCCATCTCAGATATTCCCTTCCATTTGTATGTCTTCCTATCAGATTGTGCAACCAACCCTCCCCTAACCTAACCACCCATTGATGGATATTCCTATCATAGACACATCCGCTTGAGCTCTTGATGGGTGGATCCACTATGTCACGATAGGTGGATTTGTGCCATCATGGAGTTTGACATAAAATAAATGAAAAAAAGTCAATGCAACAAATTCAGTTTTGGTCATACCTGCTTAGGATGGTCTATGCTCGAATACCATGCTCAAACCACATCCAACTGATGTTGAATGCTACCCTCGCATGTCATTTTCTCTCCTGGCTCACAATTATCTCTTGGGTGATTATAATAAAAATGAATAGTAAATTACCCAATTTATTATTTATAGCCCCCTAATTACCCCTAAAACCCTAATTTCTTCTTTTCACTCCCATTCACATACAGTAACTCCTTTTTCCTTTGTTCCTTTTCCATTCTTCATCATTTTTCATCATGGTCCTACTGGTACCCTCCTTTTTCCTCTATCGAGATGTTGCTCGAGACCCCTTTTTCCCATCTACCCTCTCAAGGGGGCATCATCCTTGCATATTCCATATTTTTCTTTGCAACATCTTTTCCTACATGCTCGAGCATCTTAACACCTATTTTCTTCTATTGGGTCAACTATATTTTACTTTCTTCAAAACATCATTATTTTAATGACATTTTGAAGAGGGGGAAAGTGTAGACACCTAAATTTGACCATTTCCATTTAGTCAAATTTATCCTTTATTTCATCTATTTCATCATCCTATTTGCACTAATTAAATAATATTATTATTTAATTAATATTCAATTATTCCTAAATTCAAGTGAGGTATTTAATTATTTAATTAAATACTTTATCCCCCTTATCTTATTTCTTCCCTAAATTGAATAAATAGACCAATTTATTTAATTTAGTCATTAGCCCACATGAATTAAAACTAATTTTAAATTCATTTTGTTTCTCTCTCCAAATGTCACATCCTTCATAACATTTCTCTAATCCTGATTAACTTTCCTAATCTCTAATTAGAATGTGCACACCCCTAATCTTGGATTAGTGTCATATCCTCCATAATGTGCAAGTGGATGCCTAACACTCATTATCCCCCAAATCACCCATCTAATCTCATGTTTGCACAATAAAAATCCTTGATTAAAATATAAAGCCATTTATGGCACATTCCAAGTCATCTCTTTCATTAATGAATTTCTCCATTTGGAGAAGTCACCCCCACCTCCTATGGAATTTTAAATTCCAATTTATTACCCCAAGACCTTTTGAAGAATTTTTAATTCCTCTCCCATCCCCCAAGGAATATTAAATTCCTTTTCCTCAATCCAAATGTGGGTTTAAGGGAATTTTAAATTTCCTTTTGTCCTCTCATCCCATGATTTGGGAAGAATGGACAAGCAACTCCTTTATGAGGAGATCTTTTACATTCCTTAGGTACTTTAAAGTACCTCCACCTCACCATCCACATCACCTTCACACTCCCCCATAGGATGATAAATTGCATCTCCTTGATGGTTGAGATGCCTCAAGGCATCTAAACCCTTGATCTCTTCCCATCCTTCCATCCTCACTATTCATTATCCTCTCCCCTCCTAAATGACTAAAAAGACTTAGTCATTTTCTCATTCACGCACTACATGCATTCAACTCTTTGTTGAATTCACAAGAAAACTAAGAGGGGGGTCAATTAATTGTATATTAAAATATAAAAAACCCTCATTAATATTCAAATCTACATTACTCCTTAAACCATTATCATGCATTAACAAAATATAAACATGAGAAATAGTAATGAAAACACATCCATACACATGAGAACACCAGAGTTACGTGGAAAACCTAAGAAGGGAAAAAACATAGTAAGGATTAGCTCACGATATAAAGTAATTACAACATCGAATACAATAGGCTCACTATCAAATTAGAAAGAAGAAGATACAATATTGTTACAATGATAAATCCATCTTAGAGTGATAGAAAAGATCCACCACTGCATCACCAAAACATTCACACTCTCTCTATAGAATGTAGACACCTTCTCACTATTTCTAGTAGTCTTAGGTATTAAATCACATGCTACATTTCACACTTTCACACTTCACATACCAATAATTTGCATCAAACACCCTACACACCTTCCTCCATCAATTCATCACAAATTTATATCATCATCAACCTTGAAAACAATCTACAAGGTCGTCTATGCACCTAAAACATGCAAATTCAAATTAGGTTGACACCAAAACATTCCTGCAATGGAGAGGAATGAAGGAAGAACACATCACACCTTAAATTGAACCTAAATCAACATATACACACCACTTCACACTTCCACAAACATTGAAGCATATCCTAAATTAGTGTAAGCACCCAAGGTTAGTCGAACTTGTCTTAACACCATTAAACATTTAAGTACACACTTCCTCAAATCCAAAGATGACTTACGAACCACACACAACACTTAAACACAATCTAGAATATTTCATCAACACCCTAAAGTCCAACAAATCCTTCACAACAACATACACCTGAAGAACATAATCATTATGTACACCTAGTTAACCTTCCACAAACTCTAAAAATTGAATCTGACCTTGAAGAGTGTTGGTGTTTCCAACTGATTTTCTAGATTCTCTGAAATACTAGGTACTTCTTATACTCAAAAACCCTAGGTTAGTGGCCAATGAACAGGAGACAGATTGCAAAATTCTCCTTTGCACTTTAGGCTCTAAAGAACCAAGGTGGGTATCCCTATAACATCATGCACATATAACAACTCTATGCAAATGATGTTGTTGATAACAAATCATCACACTAACATGGTAGAAGGAATTTGATAGGCTAAATCATCTATGCAACCTTCTATATTCTCAATGATTCTAGGTAGTATGGAAATGGACATAAAAGAAAAATTCAGAAAGTAAAGGTTTTGATTTTGATTTTAGATTTTGGTTCTACCTTATACTTAGGCTTTAGGATCTAAATTGACCAGTGCCTTATCCACGCAGAGTCTAGAAATGAAATAAAACTCCTACAACATACCAACCTTTGGCTTCTAATAAACTAACTGCCTTACAACAAGAAACCAACAAATGATCAATACTACCAAACTACTTAAATATCCTTATTATATGAACACAACCCTAATACATAAATTGAAAGTAAATTACCCCATTCCTTGAACAGAAACTAACAATTCATACATTCATGACACAATGTGAACTAAGAACCAGATGACAATCCTTGATTATATTGATTCAAAGGAAATGAGTACAATAGTGGAGAGAATGATAAAATTGATACATACCATTAAGTGCAATGCAATGGACATTTACATCATCTATTGTTATTACAAAGTAGAATTTACAATATTTCCTTTCTAAGTGTAGAAGAAAAACACTATACAACCTAAGACAAAGACTTAAAAAGACTGAAAAGAAGAACCTAGAAGGGAAAACACAACTCCAAACCTCTTGGGAAATAGAGCAGAAATTTTAACCTATACAATGACCACAAAATTTTCCTTTACAATGTAGGCATAACTAAAATTTGAATTCAAATTCCTAACCCTAACCCAACTATGGTTTTCATAAAGATGATCTCTAATCAAATTTCAAATATCTGAATTGCCTCCAGAACTGAGAAACAAACAATGCATAAAGGCTCTGACACCTCGAGCACACTCTAGAATGATGATCTCATGTATGTAGGTATGGAGCACCCAAAAAATCAGCAATAAAACCTGGACAAACATACCTTGACAGGAGAATTTTGACCTTTGCAACACATCGCAAAGTAATGGCATTGTCCAGCAATGAATGCAGTGTGAGATTGGTGTGAAAAATTGATCCAAAGTTGTGTTGATGGTGTTTTTAGCACTGCAACAACACATAAAGAATACAAGTATCCTATTTCTCTTGAAAGGTGAATTTCTATCAGTAAGCCTCAAGAAACAACCCCAAAGTCTCTAATGTCAAGTCTTGACAATGCATAAACAACTTAGTGAAAATTTGATTTGCCAATAATCACAAAGGGTGTTTATGGTAAAACAAAGCTAAAACTCTTAAGTCAACAATTTTCCCAGACCTATGATCTGAAAATTATATTCTCATCAAATATAGAAATTTAGTGATGCTTTTCAATCCTATTCTAACAACATTCTCAAATAAATACCAAAATACAAGGGTTTAGAGAGATTTCTAATCTAAATCCTGAGTGCAATCATGAAAACAATATAGCATTCAAGGTGTGAACCAATCTTCAATAACCAATTCCTACTTAACCAAGATAAAATCTACAGTATAACAAAAATAGTGCAATCTCTAATGGTATGAAATATTTTCAGACTGTGAAGCATTCAAACATTCACCCAAAATAGCATGAAAATGCACAAACACTCACAATTGAACTATTGCAATAAAGTAGACCCAGGCTAACTTTACATAGTAACTTACAATCAGCAAGCCACCAAAAGTATGGACTAAAGATTCCTCAAACACTTTATCATCAACATAAAATAATTGTACTAAATGTGACAACTAATCACTTAAAACAACTTTTGAAACGTAGGAACCATGCACATAGATGAAAAAACACAGAGAAGAGCACCAAATCAATGTCTTCTCTTGTATTCACTTCACCAAAATTTTGCAACAATTCTAGAATCAATCCTTAAAATGATGAGAGACCTCATATATATAAAGTTTTCATCAAAACATATCAAACTAGAAGAAAATTAAATTAGGGCATACAATATAGGTCATCCAAAACAAATCAACCTTCCCAATTTTCCTTGCCCATTTAATTTTATAATAAAATACTTTAAAGTCGGCCTCAAATAATACATCAAATTTAAATAAAATCCCTTGACACAATTCTCTAGGTGTGGCTAACTTGAATCTCCAACTGGTTGATATAGTATGCACAAAGCTCAAGATAACTACTCATGTTCAGCCTCCTTATCCATTTATTTCTTTCTAGAAAACTCTTGGAACCTGTCGAATACCTTGTTGAGATTGGCCTGATTAGGAATTGGGATAAATTTCTATCTCAACTTAATTGATTTAAATTCATCTTCATAATTATCCAAGGTTTTATCCCAATCTATCTTATACTCCTGATATTTATGCAAACTTGTGATATACATGGTTGCATCTTCCAAATGATTCTCTATTATTGATCCATCCTCAACTTGTGAATAGACTTCCTTCCACCACTGTTTTAATTGATCAATCTTTAGATGCTTCTTACTTATTTTCTTCCTTCCAGTCATGATGTCTAAATAAAATGCAGCAACCCAGAATGCCCTCCAACTTAGTTTTCATCTCTAAAATCCTTTCTAATATTTTATCCATGACTTTTCTTTAAAATTTAAAGGCTTCGATCCATTCTCTACATTTATCTATATCTTCAGAAGCCAGAACATCTTCTTTCACCAAAATTTCCCTAGGAATTTCAATTACTTTCACTAACCTTGTCATGGATTTATCATATGTTGCCTTACATTCTACTGCTAACTACTATACATCTTCCAGATAACAAGTATTTTCATATATATGTAAAATTTCCTAAATCAAAGCAATTCCCTTCTTATATATACCATTTATCCATTGTTGGGTAGTTTGAACAAAAGTCTTCATCTTCTCCACTTCAATGATGGAATCCTTAGACATTATATCAACTAGGGTGGATGTACATATTTGATTCTGAGTCTGCAAAGGTTTAACCAAATGTTGAATATATTTCTGCAATTCTTCAACTTGTTTTTGTAGCCTTTCCTTTTCTTGTGTTTTATTGTCTAATCTTTTTAGAATTGCATCCATAGAGTCTTTCAAATCTTCTTTCTCTTGCTTCTTTGTAGATGGACCCAAGTTGATGGCTTGTAGTTTGTAGTCTGCAGGAGTAGCTCCATCTTTGTTCTTTTCCACAATTGGAGAAGCAACATGTAGTATCATGTTATTAGCCTCATCTATTGTGATCCTAGAGATTGTTCTAGCCTTCTTTTTCTCTTTTGTCTGTCCTAAAACTGCCAAAAAGTTGTCCCAGCCTGGAATTATATCCTCAATTACCACTGGCTTAGGTTTTAAACTCTCCTTCAACCAATCAGGAGCAATGGATTCTTCTAGACTTGTATCCATCTGAGGACTATTTTTTCCTTCGAGGTCTTCAGGTTTATCTACATCAATATTTTCTATCTTTTCTTGTTCCTCATTTTTATCTTCATTATCAGATTGTTGTACTTCCTCTTTCCTTGGTGATTTGAAGGGAACATCCTCTATCTTTTCAAGATCTTTCTCTTCTTGATCCTCTACTTTAGAGATCTTCAATTCCAACTATTCCCAAAGGTTACTGAGGTCTACATCTTTTGGAGTTTCTAACTCCTCTTCTTCTTGATCTTATCCCTTGGAAACCTCTACAAATTTTTTTGGTATCTCTCCCTCTTCTTTGTCAGAGAGAACATGTTGATGAGGTGATTGGGAAGGATTATTTTCTATGACAACCTCTTCTATAATTTCACCTTTATCAAATAGTGACTCACTTGTAGCTTTCTCTCGTTCTTCATTCACCTTTTCTGAATCTTCCACATTTAAAAGTGGAACCCTTTCTCTAGGAGAATTCTTCCTTACATATACTTGGATCTTTTCCCTAGATATCTCTATATTAATTTATCCTTCCTGGGTTTCTCCTTCTACTCCTTGCACATTCTCCTCATTGTCTTTAGTTTTCTTTTATTTCTTGGAACGAGAGGGACCCTTATTTCCTCCTTTAACCAACTTTCTTTTCTTTGAAGGTTCAGCCTTTGATGTTTCTTCAGTAATTCCCTTTGTAGGTTTCCTTCTCATAGGTATTGGATGTCTCTTGATTTTGGCACCTTTATCCATTGCCTTAGCCTGACCTCTAGTTCTTCTCTTGATAATAAGAGGCTCCTCTTTAGAATCTTCCTCTTGAGCAACAAGCATATCCATTTTTATTTTCTCATATTCATCATCTAAAGATTGAGACTCCAAGTCTCCTATTAGTTCATAAGTGGGTCTAATTCCATCAACTTCCATTTCCAATGCTTTTTGTTTTACCCACTGCCTTGAATATTTGATTACTATGGCATTAATCAAATCCAAGTCTACAACTTCTTCTTCAACCCAATCTATAGTAGGAAGAGGTTTATTCTGATATTGTATGTAACCATGGCATTGGATTACCTCTTCTTCATCTTCAATTTGATCCATAACTTAGACAACTACATAGAGCCTTATCATCTTCAATGAAAGCTTAGAAAACTTTCTCTTAATCACCTCAAAATCATCTCTACAGTTGGCCCAATAATCCCCTATATTGTCCTTATGCCTATATTCTCTATTGGCCATCCTTTGTGCTACTCCATAGGGATCAAAGTTATCTCTTATTGAATGGCAGTTTAGATGAAGATGAGCCATTTTTGTTTTTGAATGTTGGGAACTTTGGATAGATGGAAAATCCTCCAAACCACCAATTCTCAAGGGGAATTCCCCACCAACTCCATTTTTATGCATGGATTTCAAAACTGCATCAAAGGCTACCAACTATCTTGTCACTTCTAGCAATATAACTTTATCAGTTGGATACCTTTGGAGATTGTAAGGTACCTTGGGGCTACCATGAACTCTAATATATGTAAACTTTGGAAATTGTATAAACCATTAGCCATACTTCTTGATCAACTCCATTGCATCAGTTGAAATTCTCACATGTAATGCTTCTTGTAAAGTCCTTGTAATATACAATGTAAAAGCATCGTTAACCCTCCTATAGTTAGATGTATTTAAATGAAGTTGAGGGTAGATATCATACCCTCTATCTTGGAAAATTGTACCTTTACAGCTCAACCTTTATACCTATAATCCCTGGAAAGCATATATACCACATAGGAAGTCATAATGAAAGTTCTTGTATCTTCTACTTCCCTTAAATGTTTGTTCAAATTGTCACTAATCATTCTTGCCTAGTGATAAATGACTCCTTTCTCTATTTGTGCCATGACATAAAACATCCAATCTTCAAATACTAAGGATTTCTCTAAACCTATCACTCTTGCTAAGAAGAGTAATCATATCATTGTACTCTAGCTTGAAATCACTTATGTGCAGTTTCTTGGGAAGCTTGGAATAATGAGATTTAGTCTGTTAATCCAAAAGCTATTCATTATTTCCAATGCTTCATTTGGATCATCTGCATAAAAATCCATTTTCAACTCCATGTTAACCTTCACTAACTTTTGATGTGGAGCAATGTTGAATGCCTCTGTTATGGACTCTATTAAGTTAACCATTAATTTTCCTTGAGGGACCACTATCATCCTTTTGTCTAAATCATAGTGCTTGGCACACTCTACAATCAACTTTGGGCATTGCACTAAGGGAGGAAATCCAACTGCTTGAGCTAATCATGTCTTAACCAATCTCCTAGCCAATAGGGTGGGAGCATTGTAATACATCCTCTTCTTGAAATATTCACAGTCAACATGCCCCATGTTTGTGTCTCCAACTGCAACCTAGTGAGAGGTAATCTTAGATTCTAGGAGTCTCCCTTTGAAATAATACTTCATCTTCTTAGTTCTGGTAGTTGGCTCCTCCTTGAGTGGTTCAGTAGACTTTCCTTTAGAATTTTTAGCCTTGCTAGACTCTTCCTACATCTAGTTAGGATAAACACCATAATTACTCAAAATGCAAAAACTAAACATTACATTCCTGCATCATTAGATTAATCATGACATTTCATATGCAATAGGTAACACGTCACAATCCATCATTATAACCCAAGAAATCAAATTATAAATCCTTCAAACCAAGCTTTAGCATATCTCGGGTTTTTACAAACTTTGAGAATCTTGACCCTTAGCGAATTTTGAGGAATCTGAACCTTCAAGGATTCCTCAAAAAAAAACTCACCAAGCTTTCCTCAAGTAAATGGATTCTAGGAAACGCAATAACACTTAGTCAAAATAAAGATAATAAATCATGCAATTCTCATCCATATGACTTAAATGCATTCAAAAACTAAGATCACATCTCATGAGCACAATTCATACCCTAAGTAGTGTCAAAACATCTAATATGAAGATAACCATTTAATTTTGGGAAATCCAAGAAAACGAGGATTCAGTGAGAACCCACCGCTTAGGGAATCCGGTTAATCGTGGGATCATCAAAAGCACATATTTCAAGAAATCCAAAGGTAGGCAGATTCTATGAAACACAGTCATCAGGTTTTCATAAGACTTACATAATTCACAAAATAGGAGAATCTGGTTACTAAAGGATTTAACGAAGAACTCACAATCTAGAGAATCCAATAGACGAGGGATTCTACGAAAACTGACACTTCGATGATTACTTAAACATGAAAATTCCACTACAAGAAAATATTAGGTTTTCCAACTTTGAAGGATTTCAATGATAAATCTAATCTTGGACAATCCTACTCCCAAACTCACCAATTGACCCAAAATTCATCCTTTGAAGGTAATCATAAACCTAAGTGAAATACACTTCAATGAACACATAAAACTAACTAGGGTTTCAAAAGTAACACACCCAATGATTTCAAATTGATGGGATGGTAACCAAATTGATCAATGATGAAATTTCAAGCACAATTCTTTGATATCCAACTTATAAATAAATCCAAAGGATGCATTGAACCGATAATCAAAACATAAACCCTGGTTCATTGCCCTAAACTCGATTTCTCAGTTTGAATGCAAATGATAACACAATAAAAGCATATTTGAAAGACAACTGAGTTAAAATGAAGACACCCATGACAAACCATTTAGAATCCAAGTGAAAATCATCAATGAAATGATTTCAAACAATTTTCCTTAATCATCAACAGGAAATGTGACTTTGAATCATGACTTAGGGCATAATAACTATTCAAATCTTTATTAAATTCATTTACAAATCCAAAAAGAGGAAGTGTAGAGACTACCGTGTAGTTTGAAACATGAAATTGAAGCTCACACACTGCACTCAAGAAACCCTAGGTTGTGATCGGTGAAATCCACATGCAATATGCACAAAACCCTAATCTTCAATCGGCACCAACACTCAAAAGCTCTTCAAAAACAAAGCCTCTTAAGAAATCAAAAGCAGAATGAAGCTCAAAAGACTCAAATTATGTTGTAAATTAATCCCCAACATGAGCATTAATGACAACTTTCCCATTCGCAAAGAAAAATAAATGATTGACAAGACACTTTTACAAAGCTCGAGGAATCCACGTGGTCTAGGATTCTCCGAAAACAAAGATTTTGGAGAATCTACCTTAGACTGGATTTCATGAAAATACACAATCGGGGATTTTAATCGAGCTTGCATTCAACCTGGATGAACTCAGGATCAATGTATATGCCATTTTCTAAAATAACATGACCCAATATCTTATCTTCTATCACTCCAAAGATGCACTTTTTTGGATTCAAGGAGATACCAAACTCTCTACATTTCTAAAATACTTTGCACAAATATAAAATATGGTCTCCTCTCTTCTTGGAAAACAATGTCAAATCATCCAAGTAAATAATGATACAATTACCAATTAAGTCTTTAAATGCAATATTCATAGCCTATTGGAAGGTAGCTCTAGCATTGATCATACTGAATGGCATTCTCCTATATGCAAAGGTTCCCCACTTCGTTGTGAAGTCTGATTTATGTCCATCCTCATACTAAACCATCACCTAATTATATCCTGAGTATCCATTAAGGAAATACATCATTTGGGAGCCATTTATGATCTGCAACACTTCATCCAACGATGGCATTGGATAATTGTCTTTCTCAAATGCATGGTTTAGATTTCTGAAGTCCACACATAGTCTGATTACCCCATTATTTTTTATGTACTTGAACTAGGTTAGCCACCCAAATATAATGTCAAACAAGAAAGATAATACAAGCAGATAACAATTTCATTACCTCTTTCTAGATGATAGGCTGAAGTAATGCATTTATTAACCTTTGTCTTTGCCTGAATGGCTTTGCATCTGACTTAAGAGGGATCGTATGTGTAATGGTTGATGTATCATATGTCTTAAGATCTTCATAACTCCATGCTATGATATCCCTATATCGATGTAACACATTAACTATTCCTTCTCCTCTGGGGTACAAACTTCACCAATGAAGACATTATTTACCTCTTCTGCAATACCCATGTTGTGTGTGTCACACTGATTATCTATTGAATCTTTTTTGGCTTGTTGATTTTGATCTCTAATTCTGTCAAAGTCAAATACTCATTCCAGTTGAACCATACCTCTAGGTATTGTGTTGGTATTTAGATTAATCAATCCTTCCATGTCCAATTTTTCTTCTTCTAGTTCTACTTCAACAATAATCTTTGAAGCAAAAACATCTGAACTAGTAATAAAATTCATAATATGTTTATCATCCTCAAATACCTAGAAACTAGTCACATTATCTGGCACTGATGGAGTTGGAGTGAGATCAACTATGAACCTATTCAAACCAAACAATGACAAGGGCTCTAAGGTACTTGTGGCTTGAGCTAAAGCATCAACAATATTATTTTTACTCCAAGGAACCAGCTGAATATTGAAGGCATCAAATGCCTCTATTAAATCCCATACTTTATGCCTATAGTTTGTCATTCTTCTATCATGGCATGAATATTGTTTCTTGACTTGCTTTATTACTACTTCCAAATATCCAAAAACTTGCAAAGCCTTAACTTTATCTCTCAAAGACATTAATAGTCCATGTACCAAAGCTTCATATTCTGCTTTTTTATTCGTATAATGGAACTATAATCTATGTGTAGCAAAAAATGTCTTACTAGTTGGACTAACCAGCTCAAAACCTACACCAGCTCCTTGTTTTGACTTAGAACCATCAAAAATCAAAGTCCAAAACTTGGTGGGATGTGCACCTTTCAAACTCACTATGCATACAATATTTTTGGGTAAAGGATCATCTTCTAGATTATGTTGTTCGTCCTTCTGCTCCAATTCATTCTGAATTTTCTGCTCATCAGTGTTGACTATTGTTGGGCTAGTCTATCTCTTGATTTTATCAACAGTTGTTTGGCAAAGGAAACATTCAAATTAAGAATGCAATGCATCGTGTACCCTGCACTAACTAAGCAACAATAATTCCTTGAAATCCATCCTTCCTCCAAGATTAACTTGATCTTCAATACATTTCTATATAAATTCTTGGGAACTTTTGAGAAGGTTGATTTTTCCATCAACTTGTGAGTCATCATTATCAAATTCAACTACTACCTTTGTGCTACTAGGATGTCAAGTTAGGTCCTTTGGTGCATCATGCAACATCAAAACTTCCTCCATTTCTTCTATAGTCGTAGCAAGGACATGATTTCCCAGTTTAGTTTTGGAGAACAACACTTCATTTGTTGTATTATTATATTCAGTGATCATAAATTTTAATCTCGGCTCATGTTCAATCTTGATCTGATTTGTAATTCATTTCCATCGGAGCCACATATGTGAATGTTCAGTAGAAATATATCCATTGAGTGCCCTTGTAAAATCTTTGCATAAAATCATACTATAAGTTTCAAGAATAGCAACTACCTAAATATTAATTATTTGTTGCACCCTTGGATCTGATGCAACTTGCATTGTAATTCTATTCAACCCCCCAACTACACTCACCTTTGTCTTATCTAATTTGGTAACCTTTCATTTAGAGGGAGCAGGAGTAATGCCTAATGCCTTACAATTTGAAAATGGCATAACATTTGTAGATGCCCCAAAATCCAATAGACAATTGTGCAAGTTTTTACCAAATAAACGAATAGTAAGCAAAAAGGGAGGAGTTTCAAGATTTCCTTGAAATAGAATTGCTAGAGTATTTTCCTAAGCCACTTGAGCTTTACCCTTCTCTTTAATCTTATCCCTAGTTTGTACTTGAGCTTGATCTTTGACTGGTTTTTTTCCTTGATCCTTAATCGGCTGCTGACTTTGAGTCTTTCCTACAATTTCTTCGATCATAGGTTCACTTTGAGGAGTGTTGAAAGTAACCTTCTTTGCAGCAGCATCTTGTAAAAACTTAGAGGGTGTACTACCATTCAAAGAATAGAAAAAACATTCCTTATTGCAGGAACTCTCAATAATTCAAAAGTAGAAAGACTGACCTTTACCTTTTTTACCTCCTCAACAACATATTCTCCCATTTGCTCCCCATCTACCTTGGATTGACCCTTTCCAACTTGATCCACTTGTTTTCCTTTGTTGAAATTATTTTGACCTCACTTAGCAGGGTTAGATTGTCCTCCCTTGGAAAAATACTATGTTGGCACCTTTGGATAAGGAAGATTATTGTTTGCATTAGGATCAAGGGCTATACTAAGATTGTTTGGCAAGATAGAAGTTGTAAAAGGTCCTCTATCCTATCTATTTCACAAATCATAAGGTGTAGAGTGCTAGTGAAACATCTAAACTTCATCTACTTCTAGCTCTTCTTCATCTCTAGGACCATTTTCAACAACATCACCATTCTTAAATAGTTGGGATAATGATTCTTCATTGCAAACATCTACTTTCCTAACATCATGCTCAGCAGATTCCTCTTCAAGCAGATTTTCTTCACTTCTAGGAAAAGGAGCATGGTTCAACACCAAGACTGAATCATATGAATTTAAAGGCACAATTTCACATCCACTCAAACTATCATTACCAGTAGCTTGTTGGACCTCCATCTGGAATATTGTAGCAGCAACTTGAAATTATGTACAATCCAACTCAAAATGCTTATTTGTTTGATGAATCCTACACCACCTAGACAATGCAACCTCAGCTAGATAGACTCCACTTGTTTACTTCTCTGGATTGCTCAGTGGGTCCAATAGTGTTGAAACCCCTCCATTATTTGGCCTTGTATTCCAAGTTTTGTTTTTTCTTGGAGGCTGCCTCCTTTCAAAATTTTGCCCCAATCCTTGTCCTCTTTCAAAACACTATCCGGAGCTTTGTCCAAAATCCTGATTGTCTCGATTGTAATTAGCTTGAATACTCCTTTGTGAAGCTTGAAATTGATTATTTTGATTCCTCGGGTAGGTAACCTCTATTGATAACTTCTTCACGTGATCAACCAACTCATCTAACTTCTCTTTTTTTGAATTGTTTTGTGCTGAGACAGAATTTTGTAGATAAACAAGGTGTGTTCTAGAATTCTATGGATAAGGTGGCACTTCAGAATTTTACAAATATGAAGGGACATTGGCCTATTGAGGATACATTGGCTTATTGGAATTTTGCAAATAACTAGGGAGTGGTTGAGCTTTACTTAATGGTGGACCTAGATGTGGGACTAAGGGTAATTGAGGAATTTGATTCATTAGGGGTGTTTGATTATCTAAAGCTTGATTTAACCCTTGAATATTCCTAGGATTAGCAACAAGTTCCAATGATTGCAGAGGTCCTAATAAATTTTGTCCCAAATCAGTATTAGTCTTTACTACTTCTGCATATGTGTCCACTAAGGTTCTTGGGGTTTGATACATCCTTTTGACTTACACAAAAGTGATATTATCTAGTGTAGCATAATAAATAGTCTTAGTTGATGCATCATCGACAACATATGGGGGATACAACCTAGTGTAAGCACAATAAAACATATTATTGAATGAACCTATGGGCTCATTGATCTCCCTTTTGAATGACATAAATTGTCGATACAACTCATTGGGGTTAATAGGGTTCTTAAATTTATGAAAAAAATAATTAAGCATTTGATCCCAAGTATTAATTGAACCGGAAGGTAAATGAATGTACTAGTAAAATGCTTCCTCACCCAGCGAATATGGAAAGAGCCTGCAAGCTACATCTTCACGCTCAATTTGCCTGTCCTTTAGAGCAATCTAAAAAATATTCATATGTTCTTCAGTTGTCCTATGGGGATCATTAACATGGAACTTGGAGCAGGAATTCCTAGGATTTTTAGTCATTTCATGATAGTCATTGAAATTTAGGGGTGATGGGTTATTTTCCAAGAAATCCATTGGTGGGGGTGGAGGTGGTAGTGGTTGATTTACAACAACCTGAGGTTGTGGTACAATAGGCTGAGTATTATCTGAATCTAAAGATGAGGAACTGGATGAAGTGGATGATTGGGAAGATGGGGTTGAAGATCTGGTGGGTGTACTGGATGATGAAGCCTCCCTTTTCTTAGTCCTTCTTGACCTAGTAGGGGCCTTCAATTCCTGTAACTCTCCTTTATCAGTTGTAGATTGAGTATCTATACGAAACCTCTAAGGAGATAAGGATGACCAAAGACGCTCTAGCTTTGTTCAATGTGTCCCTCCTTCTAGCGCTGATTCTATTGAAGGTGTTTTTAGCACTGCAACAACACAGACAAAATACAAGTATCATATCTCTCTTGAAAGGTGAATTTCTATTAGCAAGCCTCCAAAAATAACCCCAAGGTCTCTAATGTTAGGTATTGACAATGCATAAACAACTTAGTGAAAATGTGATTTGTTAGTAATCACAAAGGGCATTTATGGTAAAACAAAGTTAAAACTCTTAAGTCAACAATTCTCCTAGATCTGTGATCTGAAAATTATATTCTCATCAAATATAGAAATTTAGTGATGCTTTTCAATCCTATTCCAACAACATTCTCAAATAAATACCAAAATATAAGGGTTTAGAGAGATTTATAATCTAAATCCAAAGTGCGATCATGAAAACAATACAACATTCAAGGTGGACCAATCTTCAATAACCAATTCCTAGTTAACCAAGATAAAATATACAGTATAACAGAAATAGTGCAATCTCCAATGGTATGGAAGATATTTAGACTATGAAGCATTTAAACATTCACCCAAACAACATGAAAATGCACAAACACTCACAATTGAACTATTGCAATAAGAGTAGGCCCAGGCTAACTTTACATAGTAACTTACAATTAGCAAGCCACCAAAAGTATGCACCAAAGATTCCTTGAACACCTCAAACACTTTATCATTAACATGAAATAACTATACTAAATCTAAAAACTAATCACTTAAAACAACTTTTGAAACATAGGAACCATGCACATAAATGAAACAACACATAAAAGAGCACCAAATCAATGTCTTCTCTTGTGTTCACTTCACCAAAATTTTGCAACAATTCCAAAATCAGTCCTTACAATGATGAGAAACCTCATATATATATTTCATCAAAACATGTCGGCCTAGAAGAAAATTAAATTAGGGCATACAATATAGGTCGGCCAAAACAGGTTGGCCTTGGCAATTTTTCTTGCCCATTTAATTTTACAATAAAATATTTTAAAGACGGCCTCAAAAAATACATCAAATTTAAATAAAAGGCCTTGACACAATTCTCTAGGTGTGGCCGAATTGAATCTCCAACTGGTTGATGTAGTATGCACAAAGCTCAAGATAACTACTCCTAGTCAGCCTCCTTATCCATTTGTTGCTTTCTAGAAAACTCTTGGAACCTATGGAATACCTTGTTGAGGTTGGTTTGGTCAAGAATTGGGATAAATTTCAATCGCAACTTAATTGATTTAAATTCATCTTCATATGTATCCAAGGTTTTATCCCAATCTATCTCATACTTATGATATTTATGCAAAATTGTGATATACATGGCTGCATCTTCCAAATAATTATTTTTTATTGATCCATCCTCAACTTGTGAATAGACTTCCTTCCAACATTTTTTTAATTGATCAATCTTTAGATCCTCCTTACTAATTTTCTTCCTTCCAGTCATGATGTCTAGAAATAAAATGTAGCAACCAAGAATGTCTTCCAACTTAGTTTTCATCTTTGGAATCCTTTCTAATGTTTTATACATGACTTCCCTTTTGAATTTAAAGGCTTTGATACATTATCTAGGTTTATATATATCTTAAGAAGCCAGAACCTCTTATTTCATCAAAATTTCCCTAGGAATTTCAATTACTTTCACTAACCTTATCATGGATTTATCATATTTTTCTTTACATTATGCTACTAACTGTTGCACATCTTCCAAAAAAGAAGAATTATTTTCATATATATATGTAAAATTTCCTCAATCAAAACAATTCCCTTCTTATATAGACCATTTATCCATTATTGGGTAGTTTGAATAGAATTCTTCATCTTCTCCACTTCAATGATGGCATCCTTAGACATTATATCAATTGGGGTGGATGTACCTGTTTGATTCTGAGTCTGTAAATGTTTAACCAAATGCTTAATATATTTTTGCAATTCTTCAACTTGTTTCTGTAGCCTTTCCTTTGCCTTTGTTTCATTGTCCAATCTTTTTAGAATTGCATCCATGGAGTCTTTCAAATATTCTTTCTCCTTTTTCTTTGTAGACGGACCCAAGTTGATGGTCTACACTTTGTAGTCTCCAAGAGTAGCTTCATCTTTTTTCTTTTCCACAACTAGAGTGGCAACATGTAGTATCCTATTATTAGCCTCATCTCTTGTGATCCTAGAGATTGTTTTGGCCTTCTTTTTCTCTTGTGTCTTTCCTAAACCTGCCAAAAATTTGTCCCAATTTGGAACTATCTCCTCAATTACCACTGGCTTAGGTTTCAAACTCTCCTTCAACCAATCAAGAGCAATGGATTCTTCTAGACTTGTATCCATCTAAAGACTATTTTATCCTTTGAGGTCTTTTGGTTTATCTACCTCAATATTTTCTAACCTTTCTTGTTCCTCATTTTTATCTTCTTTATCAGATTGTTGTACTTCCTTTTTCCTTGGTGATTCGAAGGGCACCTCCTCTTTCTTTTTAGGATCTTTCTCTTCTTGATCCTCTACTTCAGAAATCTTATGTTCCAACTATTCCTCGAGGTTACTGAGGCCTCCATATTTTGGAGTTTCTAACTCTTCTTCTTGCACTTGTCCCTTGGAAGCCTCTACAACATTTTTTGGTATCTCTCCCTCTTCTTTTCCAGAGAGAACATGTTGATGAGGCGATTAGGAAGTAGTATTTTCTATGGCAGCCTCTTCTATAGTTTCACATTTATCAGATGGTGGCTCACTTGTAGCTTTATCTGATTCTTCATTCACCTTTTATGAATCTTCCACATTTGAAAGTGGAACCCTTTGTCTAGGAGAATTATTCCTTACATATACTAGGGTATTTTCCCTAGAACTCTTTATATCAATTGCTCCTTCCCAGATTTCTCCTTCTACTCCTTGCACATTCTCCTCACTGTCTTTAGTTTTCTTTGATTTCTTGGAAGGAGAAGGACCCTTATTTCCTCCTTTAAACAACTTTATTTTCTTTGAAGGTTGAGTCTCTGATGTTTCTTCAGTAATTTTCTTTGTAGGATTCCTTCTCTTATGTATTGGTTATCTCTTGAGTTCAACACCTTTAGTTATTGCCTTAGCCTAACCTCTAGTTCTTCTCTTGATAATAAGAGGATCCTCTTCAGAATCTTCCTCTTGAGTAGCAGGCATATCCTCTTTTATTTTCTTAGAGTCATCATCTGAAGATTGAGACTCCAAGTCTCCCATTAGTTCATAAGTGGGCCTGATTCCATCAACTTCCATTTATAGTGTTTTTTTCTTTACCCACTACCTTGAATATTTGATTACTAGGGAATTAATTAGATCCAAGTCTACAACCTCTTCTTCAACCCAATCTATAGTAGAAAGAGGTTTATTCTAATATTACATGTAATCATGATATTGGATTACCTCTTCTTCATCTTCAATTTGATCTGGAGCTTGGACCACTACATATAGCCTTATCATCTTCAATGAAAGCCTAGAAAACTTTCTCTTAATCACCTCAAAATAATCTATACAACTGGACCAATAATCTTTATATTTTCCTTATTCCTATATTCTCTATTGGTCATCCATTGTGCTACTCCATAGGGATCAAATTTATCTCTTACTAAATGTCAATTTAGATGAAGATGAGCCATTTTTTTTCTGAATGTTGAGTACTTTGGATAGATGGACAAGCCTCCAAACCACCAATTCTCAAGGGGAATTCCCCACCAACTCCAGTTTTATGCATGGCTTTCAAAACTGCATCAAAGGCTACCAACTGTCTTGTCACTTCTAGCAATATAGCTTTATCAATTGGATACCTTGGGAGCTTGTAAGGTACCTTGGGGCTACCATAAAATTTGATATATGTAAACTTTGGAAATTGTATAAACTAGTAGCCATACTTCTTGATTAACTCCATTGCATTAGTTGAAATTCTCACATGTAATGCTTCTTGCAAAGTCCTTGTAATATACATTGTAAAAGCTTAATTAACCCTCCTATAGTTTGATGTATTTAAATAAAGTTGAGGGTAGATATCATACACTCTTTCTTGGCCAATTGTACCTTTACAACTCAAACCTTTATACTTGTAATGCTCTGCAAGCATATATACCACATAGGAATTCATAGTGAAAGTTCTTGTATCTTGTACTTCCCTTAATTGTTTGTTCAAATTATCACTAACCATTCATGCCCAGTGATAGTTGACTCCTTTCTCTATTTGTGCCATGACATAAAACATGCAATCTTCAAATACTGAGGCTTTCTCTAAACCCGTCACTCTGCTAAGAAGAGTAATTATATCATTGTACTTTAGTTTGAAATCACTTTTGTGCAGTTACTTTGGTAGCTTGGAATAATGAGATTTAGGCTTGTCAATTCAAGAGGTATCCATTATTTTCAATGCTTCATTTGGATCATCTACATAAAACTTATTTTCCAGGTCTATGCTAACCTTCACTAACTTCTAATGTGGAGTAATGTTGAATGTCTCTGTTATGGACTCCTCTGTTAAGTTAGCCATTACTCTAAATTGAGGGCCCACTAACACCCTTTTTTCTGAATCATAGTGTTTGGAATACTCTACAATCAACTCTAGGCATTGCACTGAGGAAGGAAATCTAGCTCCTTGAGTTAATCCTATCTTTACCAATCTCCTAGCCAATGGGGTGGGAGCATTGCAATGCATCCTCTACTTAAAATATTCATAGTCAACATTCCCCATGTTTGTGTCTCCAACTCGAGCCCAATGAGAGGAAATCTTATATTTTGGGAGTCTCCCTTTGAAAGCATAATTCATCTTCTTAGCTCTAGTGGTTGGCTCCTCCTTGAGTGGTTTAGTAGACTTTCCTTTAGAAGTTTTTGTTGCAAGTATGATCCAGTTTGGTGTTGTCATTAATGTTGTCATTGATGTCAACACTGCTCAATATGTTGTAGATTGTACATGTATGGTTGAGATGTTTCCGAGATGTGGAGCTATCTTTATGGTATTGTAGATATGTTGGTTTGATGAGTTTCCAAGTGATTTTGAGAAAATTAATAAAGAAGAGAAGTCGAAGTGTTCAGTGTGTTCAGTTTGTGCTCCAATACGTGCTCTATTTTTCTCCTATGTTGATCATATGCCTATATAGATCTGAAGGAGTGTTGATGGTGATATAGTCTAAGTTTCAACTTTTGATGAGATGGTATGTGAAAGTTGTGTCCACCGGTAAATGTGTTTTATTGGCAGAGTCAGTGTTCTATGGACTAGGAGAAATATGTTTGCTCCGTAGTTCTCCACTGTTTTGTTTTAGATCATGTGGATTTGGTAGATGTCTTGTGAAGGTCTTTCCTATGCTATGGACAAGAGGTTTGGAGTTTGGTGATCCAGAAATCATGTTTTAGTAGTTTTGTGTGTGTCTGCACAGCCTGGATTGACTAGTGAAAGGAGTTCAATGTTTGAAGCATGTTGTTGCTGCGGATGTATATGGAAGATTCTAAGATGTATTCTCATGCATAATAAAGTGTGTTGAGTCATTTGTGAGTCATCTTTGTGTTGGGAAGCGTGTGCATCATTGATAATTTTTGTTTTCATTAGGTTTGGCTGACCTAGTGTTTACACTTCATTCAAAGAATAAAATTTAAACTGAGGAAGCGTGTGGAAGATTCAAGAATATTATTTTTTATGTTTTTATTGGTCCACTCTTATTCCTTTCCACAACAGGAATGTAGAGTTTCTGACCTAATTTGAATTTATTAAAAGATGTATTGTGTCCAACCTTGGTAAATGTTTCTAAGGTTGAGAACTGTATAAAAGCAAGGTGAGTTGTGAAGAATTGTATGATAGTGTGATGCAAAGTGATGAAAGTGTGCCACAAATCATAAGAGCAGAAGTGTGTGTGAGTGAGTTGTGATAGTAGTTTTTCAGTGTGTTGAAGGTAGTGAATTGAATATTTTTGTAATCCTTTGAATGTGCTTCAATTGTTGTGGTGGATCTTTTGTTCTCTTTTGTATTTGTAGGCAGTGAGCCTTTGTACTTGGACAGTGAGTCCTCTTTTGGGCAGTGAGCCTTTGTATTCAGTTTATAATCTTTATATTGTGATTTAACCCTCACTATGGTTTTTCCCTCATTGGATTTTCCACGTAAAAATCTAGTGTTCATTGTGTTGATTTACTTTTTGTTATATGTGTTTCATGCTCATACGTAATAACAAAATAGTGTGGTTGAAGATTGATAAGTGATAAATTTTTAAGTTTGAATTTGTGTGACAACTAATTCACCCCCCTCTCAGTTGTCATGTGCCTGTTTAACAGTTTTAGCCTTGCTAGACTCTACCTACATCTGGTTAGATAATCACCATAATTACTCAAAATGAAAAGCAAAGACTAAACATTAAATTCCTACATTATTAGATTAATCATGACATTTCATATGCAACAGGTAACAAGTCACAATCCATCATTATAACCCAAGAAATTAAATTATAAATCCTTCAAACCAAGCTTTAGCATATCTTGGGTTTTTACAAACTTCGGGAATTTTGATCCTTGGTATATTTCGTGGAATTTGAACCTTCAAGGATTTCGCAAAAAAGAACTCGAGTTTTCCTCAAGTAGACAAATTCCACGAAACGTAATAACACTTAGACAAAATAAAGATAATCAATCATGCAATTCCCATCCATATGACTTAAATGCATTCAAAAACTAATATTACATCCTTATGAGCACAATTCATGCCCTAAGCAATGTCAAAACATCTAATATGAAGATAACCGTGTAATTTCAGGAAATCCAGGCAAACGAGGATCCAGCAAGAACCCACTATTCGAGGAATCCAATTAGGCACGAGATCAAAAAAGGCACATCTTTTAGGAAATTCGAAGGTAGGTGAATTCTGTGAAACACAGTCATCAGGTTTTCCTAAGGCTTACAGAATTCACAAAACAAGAGAATCGAGTTACTAAAGGATTTACTAAATAACTCACAATCCAAAGAATCCAACAAATGAGGGATTCCGCAAAAACTGACTCTTCGATGATTACTTAAACACAAGGATTCGACGACAATAAATATCAGATTTTCCAAATTTGAATCATTTCAATGATAAATCTAAGCTTGGACAATCCTACTCCCAAACTCACCAATCAACCCAAAATTTGTCCTTTCAAGGAAACATAAACCTAAGTGAAATACACTTCAATGAACACATAAAAATAACTAGGGTTTCAAAAGTAATGCATCCAATGATCTCAAATTGATGGGAGGGCAACCAAATTGATTAGTGATGAAATTTCAAACACAATCCTTCAATATCTAACTTATAAGTGAAATCCAAAATCTAAAGGTGCATTGAACCGATAATCAAAACATAAACCCCAGTTCGTTGCCCTCAAATCGATTTCTCAGTTTGAATGCAAATGATAACACAATAAAAGTAGATTCAAAATACAAATGAGTTAAAATGAAGACGCCCATGATGAACCATTCAAAATCTAAGCACAAATCATCAATAAAATGATTTCAAACAATTCACCTTAATAATCAATAGGAAATGCAACTTTGAATCATGACTTAGGGCATAATAACTGTTCAAATATTTATTAAATTCATTTACAAATCCAAACAGAGGAATTGTAGAACCTACCTTGTAGATTGAAACACGAATTTGAAACTAACACACTGCACTCAAGAAACCCTAGGTTGTGATCGGTGAAATCTACACACAATATGCACAAAACCCTAATCTTCAATTTGTACCAACACTCAAAATCTTCAAAAACAAAGCCTCTCAAGAAATAAAAAGTAGAATGAAGCTCAAAAAACTCAAATTACGTTATAAATCGATCCCCAACACAAGCATTAAAGGCCACTTGCTCATTCACAAAGCGAAATAAATGATCGATAAGACACTTTTACAAAGCTCGAGGAATCTGTGGGGTCCAGGATTCTCCAAAAACAAAGATTTTGGAGAGTCCTCCTTACACCAGATTTCACAAAAAGACACATTCAGGGATTTTGATCGAGCTCAAATTTAGTAAAAAGGAGATTTCAGGAAATCCAAGTGGTACTAGATTTAGTGAAAATAAAATCGCGGGTAATCCAGATACCCCTAAATTCTACAAAATAGAATCTCAAGGATTTCAGGACCTCACAGAATTCCTAAAACTTATCCGGACTTAGCCAATTTTGATGCTTAGATAAAAATTCAAGGGACTTAATCATTTCAAGTGTCAAATATGAGGTCAATTTTTGCAAAACATACTCACCCAAAGTACTAATATGGTCATTAAAGCTCAAAAGGTGAAGTGAACCAAAATTCCAAGGACCTATCCCTTAAGGGGAAAAGGCAGAACCTAAAAATGCAAAAGAAAGATAATAAAATCAAAGAGGCTCCCCGCCTCCAATGGGGTGTGTGTGCAAAAATGGCACAACAAATATCTTTGTTTTTCAGGGAATCCTGGACCCCACGGATTCCCCGAGCTTTGTAAAAGTGTCTTGCCGATCATTTATTTTGCTCTGAGAATGAGAAAGTGGCCATTAATGCTCATGTTGGAGATTGATTTATAACGTAATTTGAGTCTTTTGAGCTTCATTTTGCTTTGATTTCTTGAGAAGCCTTGTTTTTGAAGAGCTTTTGAGTGTTGGTGTGGATTGAAGATTAGGATTTTGTGCATATTGCATGTGGATTTCACCAATCACAACCTAGGTTTTCCTGAGTGCAGTGTGTGAGCTTCAATTTTGTGTTTCAAACTACAAGGTAGGGTCTTTACTTCCTCTATTTGGCTTTGTAAATGAATTTAATAAAGATTTGAGTAGTTATTATGCCCTAAGTCATGATTCAAAGTCGCATTTCTTGTTGATTATTAAGGTGAATTGTTTGAAATCATTTCATTGATGATTTGTGCTTGGATTCTAAATGGTTTGTCATGGGTGTCTTCATTTTAACTCATTTGTATTTTGAATCTACTTTTATTGTGTTATCATTTGCATTCAAAATGAGAAATCGAGTTTAGGGTAACGAACCATGGTTTATGTTTTGATTATCAGTTCAATGCATCCTTTGGATTTTGGATTTCATTTATAAGTTGGATATCGAAGGATTGTGTATGAAATTTCATCACTAATCAATTTGGTTACCCTCCCATCAATTTGAGATCATTGGGTGCATTACTTTTGAAACCCTAGTTAGTTTTATGTGTTCATTGAAGTATATTTTGCTTAGGTTTATGATTGCCTTCAAAGGACAAATTTTGGGTTGATTGGTGATTTTTGGAGTAGGATTGTCCAAGCTTAGATTTATCGTTGAAATCCTTCAAAGTTGGAAAATTTGATATTTTCTTGTCGTTGAATCTGCATGTTTGAGTAATCATTGAAATGTCAATTTTCGTAGAATCCCTCATCCGTTGGATTCTTCGGATTGCGAGTTCTTCGTCAAATCCTTCAGTACCTGGATTCTCCTATTTTGTGAATTTTGTAAGCCTTAGGAAAACTCAATGACTATGTTTTGTGGAATCTTCCTACCTTAGGATTTTCTAAAAGATGTGTCTTCGTTGATCTTGTGCCTAACCAAATTCCCCAAGCAGTGGGTTCTCATTGAATCCTCATCTACCTGGATTTCCCGAAATTACATGGTTATCTTCATATTAGATTTTTTGACGATGCTTATGGTATGACTTGTGCTCATAAGGATGTGATCTTAGTTTTTGAATGCATTTAAGTCATATGGATGTGAATTACATGATTGATTTCCTAAATTATGAAGTCAACTTGATTATGAGTGGTTCCTACATTATAGAATAAAAATAGGGGATCCAAGTCAATTAGGAACTTGTATGCAGTCAACTTAATTCTTTGTATGAATTATTTATTGAAAATAAAATTTCATTTTTTATGATGGACTAAAATAGAGCAATTTCATTGGATGGTTTAAAACAATTAACTACTAGTTGTAACTAGGGCCTTTTTCTTTTCCTTACTCTATAAAAGGAGGCAACTAGGGTCGTTTTCTTTTCCTTAATCTATAAAAGGAGGAACCCAGCATTGAAGAAGGATTACTTCCTTAGTTACCTTTTTTTATTGTCTTAGCAGTTAGTTTTAACTACAACAATCATTAATTAGAGAGAAATTTATAAGAAGAAGATCAAATTCTAGTGTGGAAATCTTGTTGGGATTGTAATAAACCTCATAATCAATGAAAAGATCTTTGCTTCTTTGATTTTTTCGCTCTTGAGTGGTGAAATACCTCATTTCATTATTTCCTAATGATTATTTGAGGAAATCTTATGAACTTTTAATGATAAAATATGTTTGAATGAGTTATAAAAATAATGCATTATACTTGCATGTGAAATGTAATAGTTTCATGTATTCGTTTGTGTTTCTCATATAAATATCCTTAGGATCTTACATTAACAATATGAATGATTGAGTTAAAACATATTAGAGTATTGTGGGTAATTTAATTTTTAAATTTTTCATGATAAAGGGGTGGAATTGGAATACTGAACCTACTCCTTTTTTTATTTAATTCTTGTAAAATTATCCCCTTTGTCATTTTCTTGTACACTATTAGAGTGAGAATTGATTAAGGATTTATCAAGAAAAAGGGTTAACAAAAAAAAATAATAGAAGTAAAAAATTGTTATCCAAATTTATCAAAACAATAGAACCAATAAAGGACTCTTGAACAAGCATACCACTTTGACCAATTAAGTTCATCAACCATACTTGTGAACCAAATCCCAGGACCTTGGAGGTGAAAAAAAAATTTGTTACCTTATCATGAGAGGTACTTTACCTATGTTGCATGTGTCAATTTGGTCATCTATAGGTATGTTTCCTATGAACTTGTTGATAAGAGTGTTCTCCATTCTTGAGTTAATAGAGTCATCAAGCACATCAATAATTCTTAATCTTAATGATTTATTATCAAAGGATGGGAAGAGCATGTAGGTTACACAACCAAGAGAATTTTACAATTACCTTTTAGTTTGTCTACCCAAGATTTTCCATCTATAGTCATGGACCTAGGAACCTTTTGTGGATTAGGGACCCTAGGTCAACAATTTCACCATCACCCCCTTCTGTGAAATGGGGGACCTATATACTACATTACTAACATTTCCTTTTTGGGTAGGACCACCACAATTCATGTTTTGAGAATTAGAAGTGAAAAAAAAAACTAATTCCACATAGATATGAGATTCATTCAAACCTTCTTGCCTAATTCTAGTTTCAAAATTTATACCTTTTATCAAGTGTATTATTTCATCTTTTGTTCAATATATAATTAATTATTATCATAATTATGAGGGCTTTACATACTTATTAGTAATCATTATCCTTATTAATAAGGCATAAAAAACCCCCATTGAGGTGTAATTGTTGAGAATTTATATTGGGGATGAGGTCCCCCATTTGTGACCTCACCGGTTCATAGCTCTAGATCAAAAGTGTTTACCCCTCTTAATAAAAAAAACAAGGCATAAATAGGAAGGGCGTTATAGGAAGAAAACGGATATTGTTAATAGACTACCACTAGAGAATATTGTGGAAGAGAAAAGTAGGGAAATCCTAATTAATGGGATGTTAAAGACATTGAAAATGGTTATAAGAGTATTGTGAGTGGTTATTGTGATGAACAAGATAATATGTACAAGCTTGGTAAGCATCCTCCATCTATCAATTGGAAGGGTTATGTTGTTATGGTATATAACATTAATGATTATTTTCTTGATGAGGCCCATCTTCATGATTAAGTGGGTCATCTCATACTCTTTAAAGGATGATTTAGTTATATTGGTGAGACATGTATGATTTTAATGAATGAGTAGCATTGGCATGTTTGATCAATTACATAGCTTGTAGGAGATAGATTTGCATTAGCACACAAGAAATTTAATTGTATAGCATGTTATGGATAGGCTTACATAACATGTAGGATATGGAATTTCATAGCATGAAGGAGATGAAATTACATAACATGTAGAAGATGGACTTACAGATTCAATCTTACTTATTTGAATAGCATCATCATAATAACTAAACCTTAAGTAATTATATTTTGAGTGTCAATTTATAAATTCTACATCTCTAAGGATTTTATTGTTGCGAGGTGTGTGCCCTTGGTCTCCTTGTGTTGTGTAGCGCAATGCTTGGGTTCGTGACATGGCTTAACGGCCTCCCATGGATTCATTAACTATGGCGGTTGTATCAGGTATTAGCAGGTTGATCTTTTCGTGCAATGACAACCGTCTATGCAAAAATTGGTATTAGAGCCTGGGTCACAGGTTCGAACCCCTCACTTGTGTTGGGGGGATTATTGTAGCAAGGTGTGTTCCCTTGGTCTCTTTCTGTTGTGCAGCATAGTGCTTGGGTTTGTGACATGGCTTAACTACCTCCCATGGATTGATTAACTTTGGTGGTTGTATCAAGCATTAACAAGTCGATCTTTTGGTGCAATGACAACCATTTGTGCAACATTGACTAAAGAGATGAAATTCAAACACCAACACATTTGTTTTATTTAAGTTCTCTAATATGTGAGATGAAACTTTGTACTCATTTGAGAATTTCTATTATCTATAAGAAGAATCAAGGTCCAACTTCTCTATTTGCAAGGAGTGATGTATTTGAATGCATCCCCATTTCCTTCTTCAAGATCAATTTGAGTATCAAGAACTCCCCTTACACAAGGATGCCCAAATCATCTTGTTTCTCAAAGCCCCTAGTTATATTAAAGGATAATTTTGGGGGTTAAATCTTGATTTGTACCTCTTTTCTATGGGTCTCATTGTGTTACCAACATGTGATACATCATCAAACTAATTGTCCTCTTATTTTGTTTCCATGAACCTTTTATATTATTTGCATGTGTAAGTAAAATTACTCTCATTAATTATCTTAGATGTTTGAGGTTAAAATTGTATTAATTTTATGTGTGCCTTAACTCTGTTGTCATCACTTTTTCATGTGTAAATAGAGGGCATTCATCTCACCAATTTTATCATTTTTATAGAGCCTAAGGGCACCTCCTAGTCCCTAGAGATATTAAGGTTTCTCTCCAATCTCTTCCTATTTTTTTATATACATACCAAAGTTTTGACTTAAGGAAATCACCACATCTATTCATGTTCTTATCTTTATTTTGGAGTATTTCATTTCTTTAATTTAAGCTAAGCAAAATAACTTTGTTTTCATCCCATGTGGCTATGTGTGCCTTAACTCTATTGTCATCACTTTTTCATGTGTAAATAGAGGGCATTCATCTCACCAATTTTATCAATTTTATAGAGCCTAAGGGCACCTCCTAGTCCCTAGAGATACTAAGGGTTTCTTTCCAATCTCTTCATATTCTTTTATATACATACTAAAGTTTTGACTTAAGGAAATTACCACATCTATTCATGTTCTTATCTTTATTTTGGAGTGTTTCATTTCTTTAATTTAAGCTAAGCAACATAACTTTGTTTTCATCACATGTGGCTATCAAATTCTTCATTTTTACAAAGATTCTATGAATTTTGGTATATGTTGTTCATATATAAACGTCATTGACTAAATTAAGTGATATGAACAACTATTATGGTATACGAATTTGAATAATAATTTCTAAATATTACCAAATAAGTAAAATCCATAACTCTATAATCTTTATATTCTTGTTTGTTTTCAAATTGATCACAATTTTGATCGCATGCATAAATTTACAAAAAGAACAAGTATTTTGAAGAAAGATTATGAATTAAAGACATTCTATTAAATTAATTCTTGCACCATTAAAAAGTACAATCATTTTATAATGAATTCATGATAAACATCTTGGTCAAAGAGAATCTATGTCCCAAGATTTTTTATTTTGACTAATTAAATTAATAGAAAAAAATATTACTTAAACATATCCAAGATCAAAAGAATATACATTACTAATACTAGAAACATTTAAAAGTATTCCCATCATTATAAAGACATATGCTTATAACTTAAAGAATGATACTTTTTAGAACCATTAGTAAGAAAAATAATATATCTAACTTCCATTCTACTACACAAAACAATGAATTCTATTATTTTAAACAAATATTAAAATAATAATATATATATATATATATTAAAATAATAAAAAATAAAAAATAACAAGTAAAATAGGAATAATGTTAAAAATAATGAAAATTGATTCTAAATGCCAATCCTTGTTTTAGGAAACCAATTCCTTTGTACATGGACATGAGATTATTAAATATATATATATATATATAATATAAAAGAACATCCAATGAAATCATATGGGCAAATCTAGTCAAGATCACTTGAAATGTAAACGAAATTCAATCCAAATGCAGACAAAATTAAATTCAGAAGAATTTTTTCCAGGCGTCAAACCTTTTTGCACCGGCCAATTTCTTCTTTTATATAATATAATTTTTTAATTTTGTTTATATTTTATGATAAAAATAGTTAAATACTATCATATGACTATTAAATTTAGACCCTGATATTCTCTTTAAGTTATAGAGTGGGTTTGGAATCAGATTTTAAAATTAAGGAAATATAATTTGTTTAAAAAATATCTAGTTTAAAATAGTTTCTTTTTAATGATTAAAATACTATTTATTAATTGGTGTAGAAAAATATTTTCACATTTTTTGATGGAAATGAGTTGTAAATCATTAAAATATATGATGTATAAGTGTTCTAGATGTTTCTTTTATATTTATTTGACCTAGTCAATTAGAACATTCTTTTGGATAAACATCATCTTTAATTTAATTTAATGTGGTGGTAGGTATGAATTGTATAATATGTTTTTTGAATAAGCATTGCATTTACTTCAATTTAATGTGAAGTCATAAATGTGAGTCGTATGATTAAAGATTTAATGTAACTGACTATTTTATGAATTTATTGAAAATGGAATCCCAATTAAAATAGTTTAAGAAAAGTAAAATATAAGAAAGAAAAAAGACCTTTACTGTGTGTTAGCTTTACTCAATAAATATTATCAAGGTTCTTTCAAACTTTTAGACATTATTATATTTCATAGAACCTTTATAAGGGAAATTAGCACAATTTATATGTAAAATAAGGAAACAAACAAAAAACAAGTGAATTCTTTTATAAAATACTTTATCAATGTGCAGTTTTATTGGCTCTAACTATTGTTGGTCATGCATCAAATGGGATTTGTTAAAAAAAAATGTACACATTTTTAAGAAATGTTATTAACAAATGTAAAGTCAAGGTCAATAATCGTGTCTAAGATTTTTAGATGATATTTTGAACAAATGATGAAAATACAAAGGAAATGGATTACAAATCATTCAATAATCAAATTCTTCAAACTTTTTATTTCTAGTAACATTTATAAAACTAAATTTTATGCCCTTCACATCTAATCTCCACATTAAAACATGCATTGTATATTTTTGATAATGTACCCACTCTCATCATACACCATAATAATTGTAGTGGATGATACAAAATCTCAACAAGCCAAATTTTGAAACATTTTCTTGTTCAAAGTTTGTATACTTTGATACATTGTTACAAGTAACAATAACACTATTCTACAAGATATTTAAGACACTAAAAAAAAATTTATAGTGGCATGGAAAAGTTTATAGTTATGAGTATCGAGGTGTAGGTGATGGAGACTAACAATTTAGAATAGTTCATAACTAGTCAGAGACACTTGAATTCTTTTGAAGGCCCTATAGATAGTAAGAACTCACACTCTACTCTATAATTTGGCAAGACCAAATAAAGTGTTGACTATAAAAGGAGGGGCTACACCATACAAAATCTAGACCCACCTAACAATATCTTTTAGTGGATAGAGTATGATGCATGCATGCACACAATCCCTTTTTAAGGCTTCTATTTTTTCACATGCTCCAAAGATACAAGTGAAGGTGATGTAATTGACTTCCACTTATAAGAGGGAAATAAGGATAAGCTAGTAAATTATCACTTTCATATGCCTTTAATATATGAAGTTGCTTTTACTTTTATGTTTGGAAATGAGGAGTGACTAATGGAGAATACTATTCTATTTCATATTATACAAGATTTAATCACACTTGTAAAATACACATATTTATGTATTGTCTAAGAGGCTAGAAATATCTTTCTCTTGGAGATCATGCATTGAGATGCTTATTTTTTGATGAGATTTAGCACAAAAACCAAGGATCCTATAGTTGGGTTGGATGTGAGTTCAACATGGACCTATTGAGGAGATTATTCTCACAGAGAGTCATTGTGGCTTGGTGCATCTGACAAGAGCAATCTCATTCCCACTCTTGGTCCTCTTGATGATGAATCATCTAATAGGTATTGTCCACCTTACTTTCAAGTTCATTTTGTTTCACGATTTCTTTTATCATGGGAATGATTCTTGATCTATGGATGTTAGTTTTGGAGGGCTTATTTTGAGGAGTGTAGAGGATGGTTTGGGATAATTCCTTTGATTTTTGGAAAGGATATTTTAGTTTTATTTTACTTCAATTTGAGAGGCTTACATCCTTGTTGTTTTATTGATTTATATTATGTGTTTGATCTTGGTGTTGAATGGTTGGATCTTCTGAAGGATTTTCTATTTGGGTTTTGTGAAGGAGATCTTACTTGTCATAGCTTGAGCACTTAGAGGTGATGGTTGAAAGACATGTTATGCATGGTTTTGATTTATAGGTTCTCTCTATATGGTCTTGTTTTTCTTCCAAGATTCTCATGTTCATGATATTAGAATTAAGGTTTTTGTGGAACCATTATGATCACAATGTTTGTGGTCATTTTTTATTATTCTACATCATTGCTTACCTTTGAGTAACAACATGGAGGCTCTTTAATCTTGCTCATTACTTGAGTTTGGATAAATTGGGAGAGTTATGTGTTAGCATTTTATTTTGTGCCTTATTTTCCACGTGACCTGACATTCAATTTGGTGAGGAACCTTTTTCACATGCCCTAGAATGGAAAGTTGACTATAACATTTATACATTAAAATCTCCAATTACTAGTTTGATTTTTAAATTTTGACATTGCACGAAGTTTTGATAATTCAAATTCAGTCTCCACCTCTATTTTCAATTTGATCGGATGAGTTTTAAGTATACGATTAGCATGCTAACAATTAGGAGTAGATCTAAAGAATAGCATCAAAGTATAAAACTTCCTTAGTATCATAAATGGAATAGGTGTCAATAATTCATGCGTAGTCTCTAATTTCAGTTTCATGACCATTATGTATTTTGTGGTCATGGTGAATTTTTTTTTAACTATTATAGCCTTTTCTTTGTTACAAATTAATGCCTAAAAAATGGTGGAGTGCTCAAATTATGGTAATAGAACAACTGTCCTTAGCAACTGTAGAGTCTAAGCTAATGTATTGTAAACTTGGTAGAACCTACTCAATTCAGAGGTTTAACTAGATGAACAGTCCACTTTACATTGCTTAAGACCACATTAAATTATCAACCCAAGGCTTGTAAGCTTATGATGGTGCAGGATTACATATTACTTCATGGACTCAAAGCTACCTAAACTACCCTACTTAAGTTATCCTACTTGTTGGAAATTCACAAAACTGCAAAACAATAAAAGTATAAACCAGGACTAGTTGCTACGGGTACCTACAGCTTAGACTATAACTGAACTGTTACTAATGAAATAATGTTGTATCAACTGAAAACTTAATAAAAATTGATGACTCAATTGAACTATCCTTTGGAGTGCTATTGGTTAACCATTACATGCATATTCACAAGCATGCATTAACAATAAGCAAGAGATAAAATTCTAATTAGCTTGCATATGATTCATGAAACAATGATAAACTAATAACAGCTAATTAAATGGAAACAAATAACTAGAAAATGAAGTGAAGAACAATACCTTGAGTGGCCTACTCAAGTAACTATTCCCACTTTAATCGAACCCAAATCTAACTAATAGATTCTACACATCCCATAATATTAACTCCATTCATTGTATATTGATGAATATTTACATAAGATCTTTCACATAATGTATTCAATCATTCTGAATATTTCATGTCTTGAAAAATTAAAGGTAACTGATAACATAAAACTGAAAAACCAACTAACTGTCCTATGGATTCAACCAACAGTTGTATACAAGCTTGAGGGAATCTTTATTGAAAGCAACAACTTAACCAGAATCATTCACTCCACTCCTAGATAATAGAGGGTAGAATTAAGACTTGAATTATTCAACCTATAACTGAAAAGGAAAGAGAATCCTATCAGGACTAGAACTATGTCAAAACATAATTGCATGTAATCATACAATCATTTGTCAAAATTCCATAAGTGAAGGAGACCTCTTCTTCAGCGTTTATTTAATTGGTTATAATAACGCATGTCCAACCTTCTTTAAGTGTCTTTAATCAACGATCATCATGTTCAGCTTAACCTGGAGCTCCCTTATTTTGATGTCCAGTCATTCCTTTTGCTACAGGTTCATCCAACAATTGTTTTGCCATGGTTCCTCTTTAGCTGCAAACAACTTAATTCTGCATTTAAACATGTACACAAGGATAACTATCACAATTAACTCATAGCATTCCATCAGCATTCCATCAGCATTCCATCAGCATTCCATCAACATTCCATACATATGTTCATATAAACCATATAATACTAATATATTATAACCATAATTCCATCATCATATTTAAGGTTTAAGTCTACATAATAGATATGAAAGGATAATATAATGTAGGATTTTTGTCTAAATTTTTTATCTAAAATTATCTCAAGACATGCATAAAACAACAGAAAATAAGCTATTATCTAGACCTATCAGCAACATTAAGTGTGCCTCACAAAATTTGATGTCTTTTGAATGTAGTTTGAGTTTGTATTGTAATTCCCATTATATAGGCTAGAATAACTTTAATTGTTGGCTTCATTATTTTAACTTGGGGTTATTAAAACAATTTTTAATTCTTGTATGAATTTTTTCCCTAAATTAAAAAAATCTTGCAAAAAGGAGCACAGATGGCTGAGAATGAAACCTTTAAACTTGATGTTCCAAAACCAAAAGTGTAAGGAGTAGGAAGGGCCAATTTGGAGGAAGGACCTACTGATGTCATGATATCAATAGTTAAAATTTTAAATTTATTAGAATATTCTCTACTCCACCAATATATGCCCAAACCACTCATATAATTCTTAAAAATGGCCACTTGGTACAAAAACCACCTATTTAAGAATAGAAATAATCTTTTAGATGTAGAAAATCACTTAGCGATGGAAGAGAGGTTTTACAAAAAAAAAAAGATAAATGGTTTGGCACCAATAATCCACCAATCATTGCCACCAAATTATAAGACCTCAATAATCATTGTTTGTGGATCACTAGTGCCTTGATAGCTAATGGGAGGTTTGTTGTGCAGTTTTCACACATACACCCCGCTGAAAGCAGGGACCCTCTTTCACTTCGGTTTTGGTTTCTTGGCCCTTTCTTTTGAGGTTTTGTCTTATTTAGGCATGTGCTTAAAAGGTTTATTTTCATTGCCTAAGTGTCTCCTTGGGTTATTTATTGAAAATCCTAAGTTCTGGACAATTTTTGGGCTTTTGCTCGGATTCAGGATTTTCCGCCTTGGTCAAATTTTCTTGGATCCCGCTTGGATTCTGGTTGGACCCTTGTTTTTCAGGGATTTTCAGTATTCACGGATTTTCGCATGGGCTAGATTTTCCCAGATTCTACCCTGTCATCAGCTTCCTGAGTTTTCTGATTGTCCTATCGATTGCATTAATGGCTCTGTGTGCGCTTTGAAGGGTGTATTTAACTTGATTTCTGAGATCTTTGTGCCATCATGCTTACTATTTTCCATTGTCCAAGTTGATAACTGCATCCTTAGAGTTTGTTCTTTGAGCTTTTGGTTGGATTTGGGAATTTTGGGTTTGAACTGATCGATTAGTCATGATTCCTTGTGCATTCTCGCCTTTGTTCTTTATGGACGCCATTGGGCTTCACGTTTGTTGTTTCTGAGATCGACTCCCTACATCACAATGGTATGTTTTTATTGCCCTACCTTTGATTCAGAATTATGAATGGCACGTTGATGTTATGAGAGCCTGTGGGATTTGAATTACTACGTATTTCGTCGTTTCATACTAGGGTTGTTTAGTATTGCGTTATTTGTCATCTCTTGGGTAAGTTTTGAACTCACTTGTCTATTCGCATTTTAATGAATCTAGCCTAAGAGTAATTAGTAAACCCTAGTAGTGACTTAGCAGTTGAAATAGCTGAGTTCTAAGCTTGTCGGTGTGCAAACGGTGGATGAATGGGGTTTCAAACCTAGGGCAATGTCATTCCATGTTATTTCATCTTAAAACAGGCCTGAAACGTAAAGAAAATCTATTAAGGGTCCATCCCTGACTGGTCCTGAGTTAAACATGTCGAAGTTCTGCATTGGTTCGGTGTCTGGGTGAAATCATGACTCTCCATCCCTTCTGAATTTTCTTCGTTGTGACCCTTCAAAGTCGGGGAGATGTCATACCAATCACCCTGTTTTTTGCTGATAAATCTTTCTAAGTTCATATTTGATTGCTATGATGGTATCATTTTTCACACCGATAAAGTCTTTTATGTAAGTTGGCAAGACAAGGAGGATTTGCCAAGACCTCACCCTATAGGAAAATCTCTCATCGACACACATTTTCATACGCCTTCAGCAAGAAAAGCCATAGTCAGCAAGAGGTCATAGCGGGATTTATTAGTTATACCGATATTCATTTGCTTCACTAAGACATTCATGCTTCACTGAGACCTTTCGGCGAGATCTTAACTCTTGCCAAGACCTACGCTTTCGACGTGACTACCGGCAGTCGCTAGGACCTTATGGCGACCCCTTCCTTTCTTGGCGAGCTCAGATCTTCTTTCGCTGAGACCACATGTTCTCGGCAAGAGGTTATGCCGATGGAACTTCATATCGCCAAAACACTTCGCGATCAGTGAGACCTCTGGCCAAATTCAAAAACCTATCGCTAGTTGGCAAGACATTGCAGCTTCGCTGAGACCTCATATCGAAAAACTTTAGTCTAGCCGAAGTATTTACTGGGACCCCGAAAGTCAGTGAGACATGAAGCATTCACCAAGACCTTACCCTGACTATCCTTTGGTCATATCGATTTGTTTGCTATATCGTCGTTCGGCAAGACGTTACACCGAAACCACCCAGTCTTGCCGAAAACTTTTCTGATGACATCCTTCGGCATGACTTCGCGGAAGTCGCCAAGACCTCTCGGCGAAATGACTGACTCTTGCCAAATCCTTCGTTCCTGAATATCTCCATTGGTTCCAAATTTTTGTCGAGTCCGGATTTCTCTGAAATCCGTTGTCTCCCTGATTTCTCAAATTTCCTCCTTGGCTCGTTCTTCGTGGGAATCCGTCTCTAGCAGATTTTCCTGAAAGTTGATGAAATGTAAAGGAATATGGAATAGCATGATGTGTTAGTGATTTTCAATGCATTTTATGATTTGTTCATGCTATCTTATGATCTCCCATGTGGTTTATTGATGAAAAATGATTGGGTCTAATGATTAAGTAGGTGTTTCATGGTTATTCTGTTGGAATCCGATCAGTCCAGAATTTCCCAAAATTCCTCTTTGGCTCAGATTTTGCGGATGGTCATGAAACCCGAAATTTGTTGTGGTCATATCATATGAGATTAAATGGCACTCTAGCTATGTGAGATGCATTCTAATGATGTATTGATGAATTAACATTGCGTCCCTATGGTTTTTATTATTTTTTCATGTTGAGTGCAGGCTGAATCGAGCAAGGCAGCAGCTAGATCTTCATTGTCTGATGCAGAGAGGATAAAGCTGGACATTAAGAGCAAGGTCCCTAAGAGTAAAATCACTTATGTCTGGTCAGAAGTCACTGATACAAATGTTGGCCTTTGGGACTATGAAGAGTTTAAAGAAAGAATGGCCGCTGAAGATCCTCCTTTGGTGACTAGAAGGATGATGGAATCAAGCTTGTCCCATGTTGCTGGTTTCCCTTCTATGGTGCAATGTTATGAGCTAGTCCTGGAGTGTGCGAGGCACTATGATAGTGATACACAGAGGATAATTGGTCCTCAAGGGAGAATTATTGCAAATCTCAACCCAATCTCCATTGCCCAAACCTTTGATATACCAAATAGGTCTCATGTGGTGGGATTCACCATTGAAGTAGCTCAGGAGTTCTACGATGATCAAACTGTGAAGTCACAGTAGCTTATCAATTCTTGGTTGGAAAAGCCCAAATCCCACTATTCCAAGTTGCCCAAGCAGTTGTTCCGAGCCAAATTCAAGGAGTATTATGATGCCATCATGTTTCTTAGCAGGGTGGTTGGGTTGAAGAGTGCTGGTACATTTGAGAATTGGATGTGCCATGCAATTGTGAGGATGGAGCAAGAGAAAATTAACTACCATTGGGCAGGGGTCATTAGCCAAGTAATTCACAAGCAATTGTCCAATGTGTTGCAAACGAAGACCTTCACAATGACCTCTTGTTTGGTCTATGCACTGGATAGATTCCATCCCTACAAAGGATTGGATACAAAGGGAATTTTTGGACAAGATATTATTTATGAAGTTTTCCCTCAGTTGTACTTAGGAGGTGTGAACTATAGGAGGGAAAATGATGCATTTACCATGCATATCACCAGAATGCTTCAAGAAGCAGAGCATGTCAGGATTTCAGACCTGGCTAAGGAACTCATCAAGAAATATGGGGCATGGTTCATTCAATTCCCAACTTTCTCCTACATTCGGATTGATGGCTGCCAGAGGGCCCCATACAGACTTCTAAGGTATCCCACTAATCACATTGTATTGCTGGAAGTAACTAGGAAATTTTTTGACTTTGATGTTGTCGTCAAGAAGGACAAACACAAGACAGGATTTGGTGGAGATTTTCCCCTGAGGATTGGCACTAGAGAGGTTTTTCTGTCCATTGGTTCCGCCCAGGCTTCAGAGGAAGAATTGAGTGCCCTTGGTCTATCTTTTCATTCTACGAGATCAAGGTTTGATATTACAGGAGAAGCTCAGAAGAAGGCCAACAAAGAGTATTGCCATAAGGTGAATTTGGAAGACTACTGGGCCAACTGTAGTGATGAGTTTGAGGTCAGAAAGAAGAAATTCTCCAGGCTTCCAGTTGAGCTAGTTCGATTATACAACATAAAGGCAATCCCTGATCAATTGGAGGATGATGGGAACTTGATCCAAGATCATGCTTATGAGGCCATAAAGGATAGACCAATTAGTGATGTGGATTGGTCAGAAGAGGAAAGGAAAAAATTGAAACAACTGGTGGATCCAGTTCTCAAATTCACTAGGATGTGGCTAAAGCATAAGCTATGGGAGCTGGAGAATAATGGTCTGCAGTGCACCTATGCTCTAATGGGAGATTTGGATCCCCACTCCACCTTTGAGGAATCTACCAAACAGGATCCCAAGGGCAAGGGTAAGTTGGATTCTCCCTTCAAAATCAAGATTAAAGGAGTTCAGGAAACAGAGGTCCAAGAAGCAGAAAAGCAACGAAAGCCAAAAGCTAAGAAGAGGACAAGGACTAAGAAGTCTGAGCAAAAAGGGATCGAAGGTCAGAATCCTGAGGCTGATAATCCTGTGCCCAAGAGGAGAAGAATCATAAATTTTTTAGAGAATGAAAGCTCCAAGGTAGGGGAGGAAGAAGCTACCCCTCCAGTGATAAATGTTGAGAGTCCAGAGGAGAAGGCCAAGGTGTATACAAGGAGGTCTAGGACTCCTTCTCCCAGGGATAGTGTGCCTGAAGCAGATCTCCCTCTGGTGGTTTCTCATGAGGAACAACATGATGATGTGCCTTCCGCTCATGGAGCTCAAGGAAAACCTGGTGAGTCAGAGGATGTTGAGAATCATCCCGATACTGAAGGGGAGGAGTTTCATGAAGGTGACCTCTACAATGCAGAGGAAAAAATTGAAAAGATAATGTAGTCCCCTATAGTTGCACATGCAAATTCTCCTGTTAGAACTGAGGCAGTTGAATCTCCTCCAAGGGAAGTAGATACAGTGAAAGATCCATCGCCTGAACGAGAGGAGGAACATGTTGAAGAGGAAGAAAGTAAAACAGATGAAACTCCTAATGAACAGAATTTGAGTAAGGAGGCACCTAAAGATCAGCAGGAGGAGAAACAAGATGAGGTGAAATTGGAACCCATTGTCCCTGGTTGGCTGGACAAAGAGATAAAGAGAAAGCAAGGTATTGTGGAAGACAGTCCACCAAATTGGGATGCACTACTAGCCAAAATTGGAAAAGATAAAGGTAAGAAGAAGGCTAGCGTGATTTTGAGGATTGAAATGGACAAAGCTCATGATAAAGTTTTCCACATTGCTACCCTTGCTCCAGATAAAAACAGAGATGATGTGGTTGGAAAGGATTACAATATTTAGACCTTCAATCTAGGACCCACCTCAATCAAGCAGGACATTGAGGATTATGAGGGATCTAGTGCAATTATTGTGGGAAGATTGAGGAAGGAAATGAAGACCAAGCAGGAGCTAAGGAAAGAAAATGAAAATCTTAGGAAATGTTTGGAAGAATTAATGAATCCCCTGCAATCCATTAACCCTTCTTCCTCTGCTGCAAATCCTCTACCTCAAGAGGCCATCATCGAGCTAGAAAAAATGAAAGCTTCCACCCTTGCCACTGCGAATTGGTTGAAGGGGGTGCAAGTAAAGGGTGATGAGGCTATTAAGGAAATCCTGTCAACAGGAAAGGATGTTGTCATGACAACTGAGTGGTTGAAAGCTGTGTTGGCACAGGATAAAGAAGATACAAATCTTCTTCTGCAAAAAACCAGAACTATTATGGAGTACACCCGGGACAGATTGGTGAGTGACGGGATCTTTCCTTCTTCTAGAGCTGTCGAACCATGGGAGTGGTATGAGATGTTGCAAATTAGGCAGAAAGTGTTGAAGAATATTTACAAGCAAAGAAAGCGGATTGATGATGCCCTAACCGATGTTTATAATGGCTCCATCACTTTCTTTGAAATTATGATGGGAAGAAGGAAGATCGCGCCCAAATATTTGAATCTGGAACAATTGAGGAAATGGTGGCATAATGTTTATGCACCACTTGATGATGGGTATGTTTCTGAGCACTAGTTGGATGATGCAGCCACCTACCTTGTAGTTACTGACAAATACCTAACGTATAAGGTAGGTTGGGATAGGTCGGTCAAGTAATCAAGAGAAGAGATTACGTCCATTGAGAATCGACTTAAGGTTTTACCCCTGCCACTAGTAGCTGACTTGGATGGGGTGTTCTTGAAAGTACATGAAGAGCCAGATCGGAACAGGGATAATAGGGAAGGGAGCTAATGATAGGCTGCAGCGCAATTTTTGCTTCCCTAATATCTTCCCGCGCGTTGATCTGAACTGCATTGCGGATCCCAAGACGACTTGGATGGAACATGCATTTAATACTTATTTGACCGACTATGGGTTTCTCTTGACCGAGTTGTTGTGCCATTAATGTCGCAGGCTCTTGCTTGGCCGACGGGTTTTCTGGGGGGATTCTATATATTGGGCATTTCGCCTCATTTGTAAGGGTTTAAAAAATAATCAGATAGAAGTAGAATAGAGCAGAATAGTTAGACTTGAGTAGAGTAAGTTAGCAAGTAGTTGTGCTCAAGCAAATATTATAACAGAAAACCAAAATTGTTGCTACAGTGGATAATTCGAGTACAAGTAATGACATTGTGATTTGGTGCCATACTTGTTCTTTTGTCTGGCATGGTTCTTGTTATTCCATCTTTAAAATTGCTTTGAGGAGGTTAACATTTATATTAGATTTGATTCAATAATGTTGGTGATTTGATACTTGAATATTGCAGCAATCCTTCAGTCCATACTTTTCGCAACCAACTGATTGTTAGTTGCTTTGCAAAGTTAGCCTGGACTTCATATTCAGTGTGCTTAGTTCTGTTGGGTGAAAATTATGTAATCATCTTTTTGATAGATTACACAACTTGGACTTCAGTCATAGCTATGTGAGATGTAAATCTCTCCTCTCAGAAAGGGGAGGCGCCCTTCTTACTGCTAATAGAAGCGATAGTAAAACAAACAAATAATTACAAAATGTACACAAAACTTACGAAGTGGGGGGGGGTGTGTCACATTCATCCTTCTCTCTTTTTTTAGAGAAGATGTTTACAATGCTTCCCTGTTGGAAGTTCACAATTCTTAACAACTCGAAATGAACAACTAACAGTAATACCAATACCTCTATCTTGTCAAAGCAAAGCGTAGAGATACCAGAAGTAATTAACAATAAACAAATAAAGTAAAAGGGAAAGCTCACGAAGGCACAAAGTCGTTCTATAGCTTTATCAATGGTGGATCTATGAAAAGTGTGTAGTTTGTCACGTTAGAAGCACAAAGTCTTCTTAGACGTAGCAATTCCTCGAACATCATGAACAATTACAAGCGCAAAGTCTTGTAGATCATCCAACCAAAGTATCCAAGAGCATGAAAAATTACAAGCACAAAGTCTTGTAGATTATTCAACCGAAAGATAAACAAAAACACAAATGCAAATCTAAATAATAGATGCAACACAAAGTTTACATAAATCACTTAGAGTCCTTCAGATTCCATCAATTAATCAACACCAAATAAGATCAATTCATAAAAGTATCGAATCCAATGCAAATTTTGGCTTGCAATCCTCTTCTTTATTGATCAAATTTCATTCACAAAGTATGAACGCAAAGTTTCACAATTCTGCTTCAAAAAGGGCAGCACTTCGTTGCAAAATACTAAAGGATAAATTTACAATAGAAATCCCTCACATTATATAGAAAGAGGGATGAGAAAAAATAGGAAATTGATTGAGGAAATTAAGGAAAGTTAGGTGAGCGATTTTAGGAAATCTCACCTAACTTTGACCAAAGTCAAAGTGTAATTTGTTTTCAAAATATTACATCTTTGAACTTGGTGTAAATACAATTTACAAAAAGACATTTGAAATGTCAAGAAATATTTACAAGATGCATAAAGGGATGCACCAGAAATGTCTAACACTGGAGAATAGGAGGTTGCTTCATGTTTCTTTGCCTTGGGCGTGAAAGTCTTCATATTTCCTCCTAGTCTCCTGCACGAACTTCTCATCTGGACCAACGGTGTAATCCACAATGGTGTGAATTCTCATGATCGATCTCATAGCAGATGAGTGAACCTTCTTACACTTGTCAAGATGCATTTTTAGGTTATCCAATGTGAGCCTTGTATCACAAATGACGTTCAGTGAGGCTTCTGAAAAGTCTGAACTGTCAATCAAATTCATGATGGCTTCTTTGTAGATCTGAGATATTTCTGTGGCCGATAGGAAGATACGATTTTCCTCAAGAAGTTGACCAGGAAACTCTTTGATACCTTTCTCAAGAATAACACGATATCCTTCGACATCTTCCAGTACTTGGTGGAGATCTTTCGTAAGAGATTGAATTACTTCAATTCGATGTTTCAAGGATTCTCTTACCTCAACGAACTTTTCTTTGTCAGGAATTACCCCAACTTCCACCAATTTACTGAGCTTTACCTATTTCATTTCTGACCATGACAACAGGCATTTTTCCATGTCTCTGTGCTCCTAGGAAAGTACCCTTTTCTCTTTATCAAGCTCTGTGGTGAGCTTGGACAACAAGGTAGTTTTCTCGTTCACAGCAACTATAATCTGAGATCCATGTTCAATGATCTTTTCAACAAAATCATACAACACTCTGCCTTTGGAGGCAAACTTCTCAACTTTCTTAACAGCTGGGTCTTCAATACTTACCACTGTCAGCGGTTGTGCATTACTTGGAGAACCTGCAAGTCTTTTTACAATAGTGGCATAATGCTCTGCCCTCTGTTTGTACATATTACGAGCTTGCTCTACTTTATCTAGTCTTCCAGCCAAGATATCCAAAGTGACTTGTGCATCGGCCTTTGCACTTTCATTGGTAACCTTGCCAAGCTGGACCTTTGTCACCGTGTAGTCTTCCATATTGACATCACCTTCTTCATGTGGTGGTATGCCAATTTCCGCATACTTGTGGCCAGACTTATCAATGTTCAGCCTTGAGTATACTGTGGCCTTTTTCTTCCCTTTAGCCTTTGGAAGGACTATCTCTTCGAGGTTGAGCTCTTCCGAAGAAATCATTTGCTTCTTTCACTTCGACACTTGAGATATTAGCCAAGGGGGAAGGAAGGAAGTGTGAGCCTTTGGATTCACTATCAATTCAGTTGTCATTGCTACTTCTAAAGTTATTGTAATGTCTGAAGTTACCATGGGTATCGTGACAATAGGAGAAGTGTATGTCATCATTGCTCCTAAAGTTTGCACATTGAGCTGATCACGCATTGACTCATTCATGAAATGATTGAATTCATTTTCAGAAGTGATAGCATACATTGGCAAAGATAGGCTAGGAATGGACGATGGAGGGCTTGACAGTATATCAACTGTATGAATGCTTTTCACTGAGGGAGTATTAAGCGGGGTTGATGTTGCGGGGATAGTGGATATCTCGACCGCAGGAATGCATGTGGTAGGAATAGGTGATGAGGGAACAGGAGGTGGAGGAGTTCTTGAATTTGGAGGGGTATGAGGAACATTGGAAGTCACAGGTGATGATGTTTTGGGAATTTCCTCAACTGCATTCTCAGGAGGAGAAGTAGTTCTTTCTTGATCATGCCTAGATTCCTGTTGATCACCCTCTTGTCTCTCTGATTTTGGTTCACCTTCAAAATCACCTTCAGATCCTTCTTTAGAATCTTCTTCAGACTCTTGCCCACTTTCAGAAACCTCTTCTACATCGGAGTCTGCTTCTGATGAATCTTCATCTTCAGCGGATTGATCACTTGAGATATCTTCTTCATCAAAATCTACCTCCTCTGGAATAGACTTTTTACCTTTAGAGCGAGATGAATTAGGTTTCATGATTTTTGTCTCTGGGATGGACTAGGTATCTTTCTTGCCAACAGTGAGCTTGATCCTAGGACCTCTTCGTGAAGAAGTGGGAACAGCCACTAATTTATTTTTGTCACGGAGTTCTTGCTGTTGGCGAGCTTCTACCTCAGATTCTTCTCCTTCCGAGTCTGTTCTGAAACTTTTCATTTCATAACCATGTTTATGTAACCATTCTGCAGTGTTGGCTAGGATTGGCCTCAACCTCTCTCTCATGTTGGTAATTTCTTTCCTAGACCATTGAATTGTAGGCAACGGCCTTTTAGAAATTCCTTACTCATCATAGACAGCATTCATGATATCACTAGGATCTGCAAAATCCTCTGGTAGGTCGGCAATATCAAGATCTCTAATCTGCTGAACAGTCAACCTGCAATAGTCCATTTTGTGAATGGCTTCTTCATCTCTACAATCAGCCTAGATGTCTTCAAAATGGTACTTGTGATGATGACCCTTTTGTAATTTTTTTCTGACATCTCGGTAATTGAAATCAAACCTATACCTATAGGTCTTGATTGTCATGATCTGCATCTCAGCATAAACAGACTTAGCCTTTTGTGTAGTTTGGATAGTATATCGACCAATGGTCAGTGGGAACTTGAATCCAAGCTTGTGGTTGCTTCTTCGTTCCTTTTGTACTGACATCAATTGTCTGCATGTTTCCATGAGAACCCACTTATCCGAAGGATAACGTGCTAGCATGTAGGGACAACCAGTGTAGCACCCTACTCTCAAGTAAGTAAATGTTGGGAATTGAAGAAATAGGCATCCAACTTTACTTACCACCTTATAAGCCTCATCAGATACTCTCCTTCTTTCAAGAGCTAGATCAAAATTGAAAAGCAAAGGCACGAAGAAAGCATCTGTGACCCACCTAAAGTGATGAAAGCTTTCCTTCAGCTCCAATTGATAGAAAAATCTATACACAAGTACCATCATCCGATTCCCTTTTGTAGATAGACCTAGGAATTGCCTCATTACAGCCGCCGCGTACACCAGGTAAGAAGTCATGTAGAATTTCAATGTAGAAGGAGCATTGATCAACTGCTCATGTATTTCATCACTGATATGTTTGCCCCAGTCAATATGCACCTTCTGTCTCCTTATGATCCTGATGTATTCATACATCCAATCATGAAAATTGGATGATTCTGGCAAGCCTTTCACTCTACTTAAAAATGTGATCATATCTTTGACATCATCCTTGAAATCACTTCGCAGGAGTCCTTTTGGCCATCTAGAAACAGATGATCTAGGCTTCTTTAACCATTGAGTATTTATTAGGTGTTTAGCTTTATTGGGATCAGCGTCAAAAACCTCTTGTGCTTTTTGTATAGAAATATCAATGTATTTCTCCATATGAGGAACCTTGAAAACAATGTCAAAGAAATCAGGGTTGAGTCTCAGAATCTTGTGCCCGGAAGAATCGATCACACTTCTACTTTCTCTGATGTAGTGAGAGACCACTTGAAGGATAAATTCTGTATTATGTGCAGCTATAGGGAACATGGCTACCAAATGCAAGTTACTGTGTACAATTGCTCTCATTGGGTCAGGAAGAGGCTTCGTCTCTATTTGCTTCGCAAAGTCAACCAAGTCTTGATGGCCAACCTCTATATCTTTTATCTCTTCCACCTTGGAGACCACTACGGTCGGTGGATAGACACCTTGATATTTGTACTTCATTTTGCTTTTTTCTCTTGAAGAAGACGGAGGTTTACTGGCAGTCATCAGAAACAACTGGAGCTTTGATAACTCAGACTTTGAAAATCTTTGAAATGAGTCTGCAAGGTGTTGAGCCAGAACAAACATTAGTCATTAGGTAGCATGGGGATGCGCAAAACTGAGCAACGATGATGGGAAAGCATGGAGTGGATGACAAGGCACACATAACGATGCACAAAGTAGAAGGAACAAGGTTCAGGAGTGAAATGGACATAAATGAAGCTCATCTAGGAAAGATTGTAAAAAGTGTAAGGGCGCTAAAATGCAGCGCCCTTACATTTTGGAGATTTCAATTTTGATGCAGGGGCGCTAAATTTTAGCGCTCCTACACTTTTTAGAGTAAGAAAATATTTTGACATGTTCAACATGTCAGGGCGCTAAATTTTAGCGCTTCTACATCTTTGGCATTTTTGGGTAAAACAGATGTAGGGGTGCATGAAAACGGCACTTTGTCATTTTCTTGTAACATGGAATGCTTTGAAGACAAAATTTGTTTTCCTTTGGATAGAGCTGCAATTCGTTTCATCACTATTGTAAAAATGTTCAAGAGCCAAAGAAACCCTCTTTCAAAACAAGAGATTTCTCAAAGTTCGCACCAAAGTAAGATAGAAAGGGCGACAAGGTGAGACGTTAGCAAAAAAAAACGTTGGAGTGAGAAGCAAGAGGAATGCATTGAAAAAAAAATGCAAAAATTCCTTTGCGCGAGAACAAGTGGAAAAATGCCATGCAGAAACGCCATGGAAAGGATTCAAGCAATGAATACGCAAGACCAAAAAGTGAAGGAAGAGAAAGAAAAACGTGAATGGGGAAGAAGAAAACACGTGGGGAGAAAAATGCATATGTAAAACTTAGAACATAAACAAAAATGAATGAAAAATAAAGAGAAAACAGGGATAACAACCTACCAAGATGAAACACAAAGATTGCTGGAGAGGAAAGTTGAAAATCTCAAAAAACGTATTCGTAGTATGAAGAGAACTCACCCAGCAAGAAGAAAAGAAGACAAAAGATCATAAACAATGAAAATGGCGAACTAAAACACTTTTAAGTGAAAGAGAAAATCAAAAACCTAACTCAAGTTGAGCAATAAATTTAGGCACGAAAAGTGGCACAATTGACGAAAAACACGAAAATTATGAAGAAACGTGCCAAGGCCAAAAAAAAGTTTAAGTGCCAGGAAAAAGTGTAATAGCGCTAAAATTCAGCACTATTACATTTTTTGGAAAGTTCACTTTCATGTAGGGGCGCTAAATTTTAGCGCCCCTGCACTTTTCATACTTAGCCAAATTTGGCTTGAGAGCAGGAGTGCACTTTTTTAGTGCAATTGCATTTTTCGCAATTCGCTAAGTATGAACAGTGAGACTTCGCGAAGGGGCTCATTTCGAAGTTCTTCGTGAGGCAAACATGGGGGAATGCTCGAATTGACTATTCGAGGCTTATGAACACATTTCGAGGTGGCTTGAAAATCACTTCGTTATGCGTACCTGAACTTCACGAATCCTAGGAAATGAACAAGTTTCGTAGGGGGGTTATCTGTGGAACGAGCACTACTAGATTCCGTGATAACAAGTTCGATTGTGAGGATTTGTTCATTTCAGCTGCAATAAGGTTGTTGAATAAATGTTCATGATTTGAAAATCTTAACACCTTAGAAGATTGCACTGTTTTCTATAAGATTGCAGATTTATCTAGGTCGAATGGAGATCAATTTTGAGGGATTGGTCCATTCGAGTGTTGGTTACTTTCATTGTTAATCTTAGGAGTAGTATTAGATTTAGAAATCTCTTTGAAACCCTTATCCTTTTCTATTTCTTTGATTATTGGGTTCGATCTTGGATTAAAATATCATTAGATTGTTAGATCTGATAAAATTGATTCAGTATTTTGCTTGTAGTAAGGTCCCATTGTGATTACCAGCATTCTCACATTTTATCACTGAGTTGTTTATGCATTGTCAAGACCTGACATTAGAGACCTTGGGGTTATCTCTTGAGGCTTGCTGATAGAGATTTACCTTTCAAGAGAGATAGGATGTTACATTCTGTCTGAGTTGTTGTTGTGCAGAAAACACCATCAACAAGGTTGTCACGTGGAAAGAAAATGCAACAACATACCCTGTCATTCTATAGACTATGCAAGGTACTACCCTACTGAAGTTTTCAAAAAAATTAATTCTAAAATTCTAAAAATTTAATTAAAAATATTTTTTTTAAATGTACCGATCCTCCGTAGGCACTTGTGTAGTGATTAAAATAACAAAATTTTGCGGAATATTCCATACAAAAATTCATATAGAAAGGTAGGATAATTTTTCTTTGATGTCTCCAAGTAAAAGTGCTTGATTTTAATGATGGACAGTTGACCATTAGGTTCTTGGTCCTTTTGGATGTGATGACAAAGTTATATTTGACCCAAAATATTCCAAAATTGCAACTACCTTATGGATCACGTGTCCAATTTGAACAAATCAAAAAGATAAAGTGACTTTCTTAGACACCCTAAACTCAATGGTGAGCTTAAAATTATACCAACATGCTCCAATATGAACCTACAATACAAATTCACAAAGAGGAAACCCCAAAACATGGTATTTCTATTGTTTTTTATTATCTAGGTCATCATTTGATGCAAGAAAAGAGCATACTCACATTTTTAATAAAATACAATATTTGCACTCAAGTCTCCCAAAAAGACTAACCAAAGACACTCAACATGCTCTGACACCATGCAAGATTTGGCTGTGGAGATAGCCACCCAAGATCTAAATGCTTAATAAAAAGCACAATCAAATGAGAAGATTAATATGACAAGAATAAATTATAAATTCCTATGAAATAATGCAAATAGAATGAGCGTATGTACATAATGTATGAGAATCCCTTGGTTATATAGACCAAGGTGAGACATAGGATAACATAATATTATGACAAGTGTCTTAATCTTATGATATAAGACATGAGGTGATAAATATCCTATGTGTACCCTAAGTAAACTTTGCTAGACTAGTGTGAATAGGACTTAAGAGGTAAACCAATTAGTTAATATCTGTATTTTCACCAAAACTTTGAGTAGAGAAATTTTAGGATTGTGAGTTTTTATAAGATTCCTAATCAATCTATGCTTATTAGGGTTATTCAACCCTTGAATGTTTCAAGAAAGGTTTTTTTTTGGGGGTTTGGAAGAGAAAGAAGACCTACTAAACTCCAAGGTTCTTTGGATTCTCTTTGCAACTTCCTTTGATGCTTTTCTATTATGAATGGAGCTTCCAAGGGGAGACTAGGCTTCAAATATCCACCCAATTTAATACACTTCTTTGAACTTTGAGTACACAGAGCTAAATTTCTCACTTGATCCAATTTTCACTCGGGTGTAATTTTAAGAGAGTAAGCAAGGCTTTATTTCCCTAACTTTTAGGCTATCAAACCAAGCCACTTTTAGCCTTCAAAAAGTTAGAGGTTGGGGGGACTCAAGGATTTGAATTGAAATTTATTTTACATCAAAAATAAATACTTTGGAAGGACTAAGGTTTAGACTTCTTTAGAGAAGGCTCACCAAGCTAAGAAGGATAACCAACCACTTGGATAGTAGGTTGAAGGAAAGATGCTTCTTAGGATGGCCTTAAGTTGGAAAATTATATTTTTGGATAATAATGGTGGATAAAGTTGCACCTGGGTAGGGTAGAACACCTTGTTGTCAAGGTAGCCTTGCTTCCTTTTCTAGCTAGGCTTTTCTTTCTTGGTTGTTGGGTAGCCATTAGTGTTGTGGCCTAGTTTCTTGCATTGAGGCTAGAATTTTATCATTTTCATATCTAATTTCTTGAGACAAAACCCCATTTTTATATTCCAAGTTGATAAAATATGTCAATGCTATGTCAAGAGGGGCATAGACACAAAACCTAGTGAAGACTGTTATTTTCCTTGATGTAGTGACATGATCAATAATGATAAGCTAGCCAAGGGCTTGAGCTATGCCTACCAAAATATCATCATACCAAAATTTGGGAGGGGGCCCAATAAGGAAAACCTAGATTGGTCCCTCACTAAAGCACTTCAACTAATGGTTGACGACCAATCACTATTTTTTTACAAGAAAGGTATTATTGAGAAACTAGGGGCCACCCAAAAGTTCCTTTATGCAATCCTCCTTTAGAGAGAAGGAAATGATAAAGAATCCTTTTTCCATTGTGATAATTTTGAGAGATCTTTAAGGGCTTCAATCATTTAAGATCCCAATCATAGAAGACATCAATATCTACTTGCCATGAACTTTCCAATAAAGGTGTTATTTGGAGTTAATGGAGTTAACAAACACATAGAGGATGTTTAAGCTAAATGAGTCACCCTTAAAGGATGGGGAGAGTGTGTGGATCGTATGACCTAGAGAAGTTTGGTGTTTATCTTTTATTTTATCTGCCCAAGATTTGTCATCTATAATTGAGGCCCACCAAGAACCTTTTGTGGATCGAGGGACCCCAAGTCAACAATTTTGCCATCACCTTACTTCTATGAAACAGTGGACCCCAAGATTAAATTATGACCATCATTTTTTTTAGTAGGACCACCATAATCCATGTCCTAAAAATCAAAAGTAATAAAAACACTCAATTCCAACTAGATTTGAGATTCATTTAGACCTTCCTACCCAATTCTAGCTTCAACATGTTATTCTTTAAACAAATCTATCATTTCAAAAATATAAATTAAATACTATCATGATTAAAAACATTACATAATTAATAATTATAATATCATTAATTATATGCCATGAATAAGAGGAGCATTATAGGGAGTATATGGATATACTAATCTCCCACAAGAGAATATTGTGGAAGAGAAAAGTAGGGCAATCCTATGGTGGGTGGTTAAAGACGTTGATAATGGTTGCAAGATTATTGTGAGTGGTTATTATGATGAAAAAGAGAACTTAAATGTAAACCAAATTCAATCTAAATACAGAAAAAATGAAATTCCAATGAAGATTTATGCAGGTTGTTGGATGAGCCCAATTGCCCACCTAGGTGAAACAAAAAAAAAGTGGAAATTTCAGGGAATCCCATTCATACACTATACTTTTTTCTTTCCCGGCGCCAAACATTTATTGCAGTGGCAACAACTTGTCAGATTGTAGAATTCTCGGGTTGAAATAATATCAGAAAATTAAAAAATAAGTAGGAAAACATATCCTTATATTTAATGGAATTATTTTAAATTAAGGAAATAAATTTTGTTGTTAAAAAATATATATTAGATGGTGTTTATAAAAAAAAATTATTTTTTAGTGAAAATATGAGGTGTATATTTTTTTATTGATGGTTTAATAATTGAAGTTGTGATGTTCAAGTACTTCAATTTTTCACATCTTTCTCTTCCATTTATTTGATGTTGTCAATTAAAAGATAGTTCTGGATGAATATCACTTTTACTTTAATTTAATAGTACCAAGATATGTTTTGTATACTTATACTTATGCTTTTGAACAAACATTACCTTTATTTTAGTTTAATGTCAAGTTGTAAATATATATTATCTAATTAAATATTTAAATTATCTCAATGAATTTATTAAAAACATAACCCATTCGCTAACACAAACATTATCTTAATTAAAATGACTTTGATTTAAATAATTTATATCTTTTTATTGTGAGGAAAAATAAAATAATAAAAATAAATAAACTATGTAGTCTTACCCATTTTAGTTAATAAATATTATTATAAATAAATTATTAGAACTTGTTATTAAAGTTATTTCCAAACTCTTAATATTTTTTTTTAATGAATAAACATATATATTACTTGTAAAAAAAATTACACACATTCATAAAAATTCAAATCCAAAAGCATTATTATCTAGATCTTAGAATCTTCATGGTAGAAATTAGCACAATTTATATGTACAATAAGGAGACAAACAAAAAGCAAGTGAGTTCTTTTACAAAATGCCTCATTAATATATGATTTTATTGGTTGTAATTATTGTCGATCATTCATGAAATGAGATTTATTGGAAAAGTTTCTACAAATTTTTAAAGAAATGTAATTGGCGAATGTAAAGTTAAAGTCAACAATTTCTTCTAACATTTTTAGATGATATTTTGAACAAGTTATGGAAATCCAAAAGAAATGGATTACATATTTTTCTCAAACCTCAAATTGTTCAAACATTTTGTTTGTAGTAACATTGATGAAACTGAATTTATTGGTCTTTTTATCTAATCTTCACAATTGAAATGTCTATTTTAGATTCTTGATGTCATACCCATTCTCATCTTGTGCCATAATAATTGTATTGTATGATACAAAATCATCATTTTTTTAGTAGGACCACCAGAATCCATGTCTTAAAAATTAAAATTAACAAAAACACTCAATTCCAGCTAGTTTTGAGATTCATTCAAACCTTCCTACCCAATTCCAATTTCAAATTTTTGATCTTTGAACAAATATATCATTTCAAAAATATAAATTGCATATTATCATCCTTAAAAAACATTAAATAATTAATAATTATAATTAACCGATAGGCTTTTTTCAATGGACTTGTTAGTCCACAATTTATCTACAAACTTGTCTCATGCCCTTAAACTATTTCCGCATGCTAAAAAACTATTGTCAAATTAAAAATTAAAATTAACAAAAACACTCAATTCCAGCTAGATTTGAGATTCATTCAAACCTTCCTACCCAATTCCAATTTCAAATTTTTGAACTTTGAACAAATATATCATTTCAAAAATATAAATTACATATTATCATCCTTAAAAAACATTAAATAATTAATAATTATAATTAACCGATAGGCTTTTTTCAATGGATTTGCCAGTCCACAATTTGTCTACAAACTTGTCTCACACTCTTAAACTATTTTCGCATGCTAAAAAACTATTGTCAAATCATCGGCAACAGTCTTTGATCAATTAAATATTTCTTGCTTCATGTCTGGAAACAAATCTAAACAAATATCCATACAGGATAGAAACTACGTCAAGTCAAATCAAATCAAATCGGATTTTGTTTGCCTCGAGATCAAATCGGATTTCATTTCAAATCATATTTGTGTCAGATCATATTGTTTTTAAATTCTATAAATCCTATCATGGAAAATTGAGCAAGGGAAATTGAATGAACATCTGAGAGATAAAGTCCTACCAAGTATCTATGTGTAATACAAAGAATTGCAAGAGTGTATATTGAAGAGCATTGCAGATATGAGGTGGGAGGAGGCAGACATAGAAACTTTGGAGTGAGGACACTGCATCTCATGGCAATCAACATATCAACAAAAAAGAGCATGGAGCTTTAGTCATCTCTCTTCAAGCCCTTGGCTTTTTTAACCATTATTAGTTCCTGGTTGCAAATTAAATTTGAGCATGCACCTTTGTTTGTATGTTACTAAGAAAATAGAAATTTGCATTAGTGTGCCTGATGTTTTAGTTGGTATTTGCATACTTCCTCTTTTTTCATTGATTTTACTTCTATCTTAGTGCACGTCCCTATGCAGATGCTTAGCTTATTTTCACTAGCATTCACTACTTAAATTTTTTAGGAGTAATTTGTGGGACTGGTGGTCCCATGAATTTTAATTTAAAAATTGTAGGCAAATGAAAAGGAGGAAAATAAATTTATGGAGCCATCTGGCAGCTTTTTCAATATGCAGCCACTACTTATTTTGAGGCCCTCATTTTTTCATAGCTTATTTTCAATTCCTAAACAATAGTTGCTCCACCAAAATAGGAAATATTATAAATTATCAAACATTAGACTAAGTAAGTGGATATTCTATTTTGTTGTATATTGAACCCTCCATTTTTTGTCACTAGAGCATAATGCATGACTCATTAGAATTTATAATCAATGCACATAAAATATAGGAAAAATACTACTCACCATATGCTCCTGCATAAATCACTAGTACAAACTACCCCTTGTAATACCGTTCAAGTCTTTCTTTCTATAGCTTTCTAAATAATTAGCAAAATTTACATAGATTAGAAGGACTATTGTCAATCTGGTCTTTAAAGGTTCCTAAAAAAAAATAGAGTAAGATAAATTTGTAGTAACCAAAGAAAAATAGTACAAACAGATAGTCATGATTTCTAGTTGCCTCTAAGGGAAAGGGGCCCATAGTGGGTAGGGGTCCAATGGTGGGTATAGAAGTAGGCCTGAGTGGGCCCCATAATAGATAAGCTTAATATCTAATAAAGTTACACTTAATATCCAATTTCAAAACACTTTCATCCATAAACTACACAAATGGACAAATCATGTGATGCCACATCAGCGCACCAATAATACATGACTTAGTGACCCACTATTGATCTCACCTTTTTTTGGGGCCTTTTTGGATACCTTGACAAAAAGCATGTTGATGTGGCATCATATTTGATGATGTGGCCTTGAAACCAATTTTTATAAGTAGGGGACTTGCCAAATAAGTTGTTGAATAAATTTGGGAGTGATTTGAGATTTTCACATAGGACTTTGAGAAATGAAAAGTTAGGGTGGCCCACTATAGGCCCCTCTCCCTTGGTACACAAAAAAGAAAAATTACATTCACTTTCCTCCAATCTAAAAACACCATTGAATACCATACCAAATAAAATTCATGGCCATTTTAAGCATTAAAATATGAGATGTAGAATTTCAAATTTCTAGCGTGTAATGCAAGAGAGAGAAGAAGAGAAACACATGATTTTCTAGATGATGTGGTGATCAAGCATAGAATAGAGAGCTATGTGAAGAAGCACAAAAAATAGCCAATTAATTACCTTTGGTTGTAGCTATATTCTTCAATTTCTACATTTTATGTCTTGCCTACTACTATGTCCACCTATCAGCCATTGTAGAACTCATCCACATGCAAGTGCATCAATAGAAGTGTAAAAAAATTTGTGTTGTAAATTAGTTTTCAAAATGTTTCTAACAGTCTCCACTGCCATCTTCAAGGTCTGACAGAGTTATTGACATTATTTCTAACAGTCTCTACCAATTATAATAATATTTGTATCAATAGAAAAATTGTGTTATCTATGTTAGATGTAATTATTATAAAATTATTTTTTCAAGTTTCTCCATTCAAAATGATAGTATTGTTATTAGAGACATATTATACCAATGAAAATGGAACATGGCCTTCTCAACGTTTTTTATTTTTTTGACATAAGACCTTTTTTTTCATGCAACGAATAATTTAAAAAATCTACAAAGAGTGCAACTCATTATACATTTCAGTGTGTAATACGCTTAGTAAAATACACATCTTTGCATAGTCTAGGCAATAAAAACATCTCCCAAAAAACCATCATGGATTTCAAATTTATCAATACATCAACTCAAATAAAACATGTCATTAATTTTTCAATAAAAACATGCAAAATATGTCTAAATCTTCAATCAAATTTACCTCAAATTGATAAAAGATAACTTTCCCACATAAACGTATGATGCTTTAAAGCTAATTGAATTGATTTGTTCACAAATTAGCAATATTTATACTTTCAAAGGATAAATCACGAGCTTGGGATTCAATGAGATTTCATCACTAACATTTTGAGCACAACCATAATAGCATTTTTTCTTCTGATGCTCTTCACCTAATGACCCTTTATATTTCTTACTTTACACTTTCAACTGTGGATGATTGATTATTCCAACATAGTCCCTAATGGATCATCCCAAAGAGGTATTGGTTCATGAAATGTTATTTCTAGTTCTTCTCAAGTCATGTGATCCATCCCATACTCATACCTCGTGGATCAAAGTAAACCAATCATTTACTTTGACATTTCCAACATTTGAATCTCTATGCAATCATATCCAACATGTTATTTAATTTATGGATCATAGCAGTTTGAATTCAACTAAAATCCATCTTCCATGTGTGAGCCAAATAGTGAAATATTAATCCAATATTCACACTTCTCCTTTCAAACTAAGTTCTAACACTTACCACACCAATTTTAAATTATTGTTTCTAGTTTTAATACATTCAACTTCTGTAATATTCCATTTAATGAAATATTAAAATAAATTTAGATTTTACCTTTAATTTTCTATCAGTGTATCCCTTGAGCCTCCTATGGGTGCAATTCCTAGTTATTGTTAATAATAAGGCATGAATAAGAGGGACATTATAGGGAGTATATGGATATTGCTAATCTCCCACAAGAGAATATTGTGGAAGAGAAAAGTAGGGCAATATTATGGTAGCTTGTTAAAAACAATGATAATGGTCGCAAGATTATTGTGAGTGGTTATTATGATGAAAAAGAGCACTTAAATGTGAAACATAGAAAAATAGGGGGGGCAATTGTTGATCAAAATGAATTGATGAATAATGTACCTATCTTCCTAGTTTCATTCAATATGAGGGTTATGATGCATAAATGAGTAACAAAAATTAAACCTAATTGATATATCAATCAAAAGGCAAGTTTAAAGAGGGTTAAATGTTGTGTACCTATTGTAAGAAGTGATTTTAAGGGCCTCACTAAGAACTCATTCGCCCTATGGAAAATGGATCTTAACTAGGGCTCTAGAAAAATGGTTTTTGGGTTCTATTCTTCAATGTCTGCACTCCTAGATCCTAGTTGGGCACTATCAAAAAGCTGGAAATAAATCTTGTAGCTCAGTTTCCATGATTTGACAACTTTCTTAGCAACTTTGACAACTTCTGCAATTTTTCTCTCCAAATGATCTTCAACCTAAAACCTACAATCACACATCAAAGGAGAGAAAAATTTTGTTTGTTAGGGAATAGGGGTTTTCCTTGGTCAAACCCCATTTTGGTAATTAAACCTTGAAATGAAACAATGCATAAAGGAATGATGAATGAACAAAGCAATGTCACAACTCACCACACCTTAATTGAACCTTGGATAAAAAAATATGCAATCTTGCATGAAATGGCCTCAATGAATGTAGATCTTGATCATGAACCTTGATTAAAAACAATGCTTGAAGTGGATCTTGAATGCTACATCAACACATTAGCTCAACAACATGCATGATGCACTAAATCTTTGACATGATGAAATGACCCTTTATTGTTGTAATAATCCTTTAATAATCTGCCCTTGAATTTCTTAGAAATGCTCTTGAGTGCTCTATCAATGCTCTTGTGAAAAATTTCTTGATCTCATGAAAATCTTCTAGGTGAAACTAAGTGAAATAGCCTTGTATTTATACATAACTTATCATTAAACCCTGAAATTCAAATATCACAAGCTGACATCAGATCTAGGATTTGAAATCATTAAAATTTTGCCAAAAACATATCCCAAGGAGGGCTCCTAGGTTTAAGTGAGGACCCATTAACCATGTGGCGAATGGGTCCTAGCTCACTTAACTAGGACACACTTCGAGAAATATGAAATGTTATGTGGAAATAGGATCCTAGGACCTAGTGAGGACCCATTCGCCATCTGGCGAATGGGTCCCAGGTAACTAACCTAGGACACACACCTTCTAAAATTAAGTGTCGTATAATATCATTTATGAATGTCTAGTTTTATCTCTCAGAATTTGCAATTAATTAGGCTTGGATTTGAATTAAAGGGTCCAATTAAGGAAAATTAAGCTCAATTAATTAATAAAGCCCTCTAAGTTAGTGTGAAAGTGTAAAGATACACTTTACAACACCCTAAATAAGGCACCATTAAGTCTATTTAGTTAAAAAGGGTCCTAAACTTAATGTGAATGTGTAAAACACATTACAACACTAAATCAAGGCAACATTAAGCTCATTTATTATTAATTATTCATTCCCAAACTAAGGAAAAAGGGATACTTTTTTCTGTTACTACAAAATGTAAAAAAAATTCAATCTAAATACAAATGAAATGAAATTCTAATGAATACTTATGTAGGTTGTTTGGGATGAGCCCAATTTCCCACCTAGGTGAAACAAAAAAAAATGTGGAGACCTCAAAGAATCCCATTCATTCACTATACTTTTTTCTCAACATTAGAAAGTTATTGCAGCAACAACAACTTACCGGACTGTAGAATTCTCGGCTTGAAATAATATTGGCTAATTAAAAAATAAGTAGGAAAACAAATCCTTATATTTAATCAAAATCTTTTAAATTAAGGAAATAAATTTTATATTTTAAAAATATATACTAGATGGTGTTTATAAATTTTTTTAATTTTTAGTGAAAATATGAGGTGTATATTTTTTTATTGATGGTTTAATAATGAAATTGTGATGTTCAAGTACTTAAAGTGTTTCAAATCTGCCTCTTACATTTATTTGATCTTGTCAATTAAAAGATAGTTTTAGATAAGCATCACTTTTACTTTAATTTAATAGTGTGGAAAATGATTTGTATAATTATGCTTTTGAATAAACATTACCTTTATTTTAATTTAATGTCAAGTTGTAAATATACATTGCATAATTAAATATTCAAATTATCTCAATAAATTTATTGAAAACATAACCTTATAGTTTAATATAATCTAGAAACATTCACAAACACAAACATTATCTTAATTAAAATGACTTTGATTTAAATAATTTATATATTTTTTTATTTTGAAGAGAAATAAAATAAAATAAACTATGTAATCTTACCCATTTTAGTCAGTAAATATTATTATAAATAAATTATTCTAGAACTTGTTATTAAAGTTATTTCCAAACTCTTAATCATTTTTTAAATGAATAAGCATATATATTACTTGCAAAAAAATTATACACATTCATAAAAAATTCACATCCAAAAGCATTATTATCTATCTTAGAATAATCATGATAGAAATTAGCACAATTTATATGTACAATAAGGAGACAAACAAAAAGCGAGTTCTTTTACAAAATGTCTCACTAATATGTGATTTTATTGGCTGCAATTATTGTCGGTCATGCATGAAATGAGATTTATTGGAAAAATATATTCAAATTTTTAAAGAAATGTAATTGGAAAATATAAAGTTAAAGTCAACAATCTTTTCTAATATTTTTAGATGATATTTTGAATAAGTTACAAAAATCCAAAAGAAATGGATTATATATTACTCAAAGTTCAAATTGTTCAAACATTTTGTTTGTAGTAACATTGATGAAACTGAATTTATTGGCCTTTTTATCTAATCTCCATATTTGAAACGTGTATTTTAGATTCTCGATGCCATACCCATTCTCATCTTGTGCCGTAATAATTGTATTCTATGATGCAAAATCTCAATAAGTTAAATTTTGAAACATTTTATTTTTCAACTTTTGTATACTTTGATATTTTGATACATTATAACAATAGTATTATTATAAAAGATATTTAAGAAAAAGTAAATATTTTTTACTATGGTGGCATGGAAAATTTTATAGATATAAGTGTTAGGGTGGGAACAATCGGGCCTAACAATTTAGAATATCTCATAGTTACTTGGAGAGACTTGAATTCCTTTAAAGACCTTATACATAGTAAGGACTCGTTCCCTACTCTATAATCTGATAAGACCAAAAGAAAGCACCCACTATAAAGGAGGGGCTTCACCTTGTATAATTTTGAACCCCCTACCTATATCTCTTTGTGTATAGAGTATGATGGATGTATGCACACAATCTCATTCTAGGGCTTCTAGTTTCTTACATACTCCAAAGATACAAGTGAAGGTAATGTACTTGACTTCAATTCCTCCTTGTTTGTAAGAGAAAAGTAAAGAAAAGTTATTAAATTTTCATTTTAGTTTCCTTTAATATATGAATATATTTTTACTTTTATGTCTAGAAATAAGGAGTTACTAATGGAGAATACAATTCCATTAAAAACTATACAAGATTTAAGCACACTTACAAAATACACATCTTCATGCATTAAGCTAAGAGTCTCGTGAATATGTTATTTCGTAATTGATTTTGTCATCTTTCTCTTGGAGGTTTAGTTCATCTTCTTATTAGATGATGATATGCCAAATATCATATCATGTTTACCTTAATATTGATAGTTTTTCAAAGGAGATAGCACAACAATAAGGAAATTGTTTTTTGAATAAAAGGAAAGGATTTATTTATGTATATAAATAAATTACAAAGAGAAAATAGTACATTAGAAGAGAAAAAAAAAACCTTTATTCTTGAAAAGGGATTGGTAAAATCAAAAGAGTCACTAGTTATAAGTATCGACTCCTCGAGTGCAGAAATGTCATGTATATGTCGAAGTTGTACTTAATTGAATGACTTCATTGGATATTTTATATACTAGATGATTTATTTTATGAGGAATGTTATGCCAAGTTTTATTATCAATAAAATGGAGAATTCTAGTTAATTGAGAAAGCAAAATGCAAAGCTAGAAAGACCTAATATCTTGTTACCTAAGAGGCATTAAATTAGCAACTTCAAATCTCCATAGATTTTAAGGGTCCTTATATTTTCTTTAATACAAAGAAATAGTTTGAAATTGTAGCCCATAATCTCAACTACATTATTAGAGGCAAATTCCATGTCTAGGAAAAAATCTAAAATCTTGTGTTATGATTATACCAAATCACACCACCACCACTAGTCATATCTGAAATAGATTTGGAAGATCAATTATTTAGAAGATGGAAAGGTAGCTAAAAATTATATCTCAAGGAGGGTAGATGATCATGGTAGCATTAGGAAAACTTTCGATTTTCTAATTTTTTATAAGATTGAGCTTTGCAAGAGTTAGTTGGTTTGGATCTTGCTAATTTTTGAAATAGGTTTTCACACTTTGTATTTTTGAATTTAGTAAGAGATATTCTCTAAAAATCAATATTTTTAAATATCTTATTTACTCCTATCAAGAAAAACAAAGTACATGAAAAATGGGGAAAAAAATACCATAAAATTTAATGAGTAGTTTTCTTTTCAAAGAGTTGTACCAAAAATTCCAACACTAAGAGAAAGTTTCCAAATTGAGTTTGTTAGAACACCTCACACCAAAGAAAAGGGAGATATACATCCAAACCAGAGAATCTTCTTCACAATCAAAGAGAAGGTGGGAGTAAATTTCAAAATCTTTGAAGCATCTAAATTAAATGCATGAGGTCCAAAAATTTCTCTTTTGAAAATATTTTCCATGGTGAGAATTGTATTTTGGAAAAATAACCACTATTTTTTTTCTTTAGCAGTGATATTAAAAGATTATAAACATTATTCAAATGATAGTCAAAGGGGTTCGTTGAGGAAAAAATTCCCAATTCAAATAGTTTAGCACTCACATGAGTTGATCTTGCCCCATAGTAAGTTATTGGCACTATTTTGATCAATAGGGAGAAGACCCATAAATTTCTTCCCAAGAAGAAACCATTTTCTTTTATTTCCATGTGAAAGCCCATTTAGATGTGAGCATATCAAGTAATTTCCTTCCCACTTGATGTTTTGAGAAAGGAAGTAAATTCCCAACTAGTTCATGTAGGAGAAGATCCCTAAACATGTGTGTTTAAAGACCTAACTATTACCCAAAATGGGGTCATCATCCCAACATTCGATGTTGCTACCATTTATAGGGTACTAAGAAATATTCTTCTTGATTATATCAACAAATTTCACACTCAAAGACTAAAGTTTTTTGAGGGAAAAATCTTATGAAGAATTTTATCCAAAATGCTTCAACCTTGCTTGCCCTCACCATACTTATAACTGATAAATTATTTGCAAAGAATCTAAGGATAATTAAAAATGGTTTAGACTAGCTTTTCTGAGAACGAAGCAAATACTATGCCTAGACCATCATACTACTTTTCATTGGTAACTTTGTTCCAACCCACAAGGTGAAACTCTTTTTAACGAATTTTCTATCTCATTTCCATAAAAAATCCCTACTTTTTTTCAAAATACTAAAGGACAGAGAAAGAGGCATGATAAATCATTAGTTGGTAAATAGGAGGGATATAAAGCATAGATTTGATTAGAACTTGCTTGTCAATAAGGTTGAGCCACCCATTATAATAGCTTAAGACACGTTTCATTTTTCCCAAAAGGATAAGCTAACAATCAACACTTGTAATTTTTAAACTCATGGGGAAACCTAAGAATGTGAAAGGACTATTACCACCATGTGTGAATTGAATAATCTAAGAGAAACTTCTAAATATAGTTGTGAAAGTTTTTATAGTGTAGAACTTGCATTTATTGGCATTGATAATAGCTCCAAAGGAAAGAAAACATTTATCAAGGCAAAACTTTAAATTTTTTATGTTTTTTTGGTAGACTCTCTCAAAATTATAGTATCATTAGGGAGCTGATCATGGGTCTCATATTGTTACCAATATGCAATTCACCATTGAACTACATGTTCTCTTATTTTGCTATTGTAAACCTTTATATTATTTGCATGTTTTATTAACGCACTCTTATTGAGTATCCTATATGTTTGAGGTCAACATTATATTAGTTTTAGATGTGTTCCTTGACTAAGTTGTTATATCATTTTTTTTGTGTAAAAATGATGTATAAATAGAGGGAATTCCTCATCTAGTTCATTTTGATCATTTATTTACTCATAGTTTTTAGAGCCTAAGTTTACCCCTAGTCCTTAATTATGGGTTTCTCTCCCACCCCTTCATATCTTTTATGTACATACTATTTTTTTGGTTTAACTAAATGACCACCTCCATTCATGTTCTTATCTCCATTTTGGAGTATGCCATTCCTCTAATTTAAGCTAGGCAACATCATTTCCCTAGATTGTTTCATATGATTATCAAATTCTTCATTTTTACAAAGATCTATGAATTTTAGTGTGTGATATTGCTTGTGTATGAATGTAATTGGTTGAATTAAGTGACGTGAACAACTATTATGGTCTAAATTCAAGAATAATTAGTAAATATTATCAAATAAGTAAAATCTATGACTCAACTTTATATTATTATTTACATCAAATCAATCACAATTTTGATCCTCTACATAAATTTGCAAATAAGACAAGTATTTTGAGTTAAAGACATTCTATTGCTCTTGTACCATTAGAAGTTGTAATGGGTGTGTGATAGGGAAATAGGGCGAACATCTTGATCGACAAGAATTTATTTTTCAAAAATAATTAATTTGAATTGATTGAATTGATAGAAAAATAGTACCACTTGAACATGTCCAAAATTAAGAGATTACAAATAAATAACACTAAATGATTTTAAATCACTCTCATCATTATAAAAACAAAAATTTGTAAATTTTGAAAATAATATTTTTAAATATATTTTATAAAAAACAATTTGACTATCTTCTACTCCACTAAATTAAAGAAAATATTCTATTATCCTAAATAAACATTTAAAACTAAAAAATAAAAAATGAGAACCAAAATAAAGTAAAAATAATGAAAGAATGAATCTAAATGTTAATTTATTTATTTTCCTTGCAATGTTGATCATTGTCCACATTAGAAAGTGAGTAACCCAATTCCAATTTTTTATCAGTGTTTGCTATGAAAGTCCCTACGGAAAATGTGTTGGTTAAATATTTTCTTTTAAGTGGTATGGACTTCTTTTAAGTTAAAAGGACGAGAAAAATATTATTATTATATATATTATATTTGTTATAATTTTTATTTTATTTTTGAGGGGTGAGAATGAGGTATAAATTTTTTATTGATTGTATTTATTAAGTGAAATGTGTGATAGACGTTTTACATCCTTTTCTTAAAAAGTGTTTTTAGATAAACATCACCTTTACTTTAATTTAATGTCACCTTTACTTTAATTTAATATCACCTTTACTTTAATTTAATGTTGTGGTAGATATGAATTGTATAACTATGATTTTCAACTAACATTACTTTTACTTTAATTTAATGTCGTGATAGATATGAGTTATTTAACTATGATTTTCAACTAGAATTACATTTACTTTAATTTAAGGTCATGTCATAAGTATAAGTTATATAGTTGAATATTCAAATTCACTTAATAAATTTATTGAAAATATAATCTTACATTTTAATTCAAAAGTATGCACTAACACAAATATAATCCTAATTAAAATAAGTATGATTTGAATTACAATTGCACAAACTTAATCTAGTATGCACTAACACAAATATAATCCTAATTAAAATAAATATGATTTGAATTACAATTGCACAAACATAATCTTAATTAAAATTAGTATGGTTTGAATTACAATTACACAAACATAATACTAATTAAAATGAGTATGATTTGAATTACAATTGCACAAACATAATTCTAATTAAAATGAGTACAATTTAAATAATTTATATAATTCTCTTATTAAAATGACCAATAAAATAAAAAATAAAAATAAAAACATCTACTCTTGTTTAATTTTAATCAATAAATATTATAATAATAAATTAATTAATAAAACTTGCTATAAAAGTTTTTTTCTAAATTCTTAATCATAATTATATTTTTTATGAATGAATATTTATATTACTTATAAACAATAATAATATTATACATATTTTAAAAAAATCACAGCTAAAGGTCTAAATAAAACTAAACCTAAACATTAAAAAATTATTATTATCTTTTATACTAAAAATAGTACAATTTGTTTTATACTAAAATAGTACAATTCATATATAAAATAAATAAAGAAACAACGAGCAAGTGGATTCTTTTAAAAAATATCCCATAAATGTACAACTTTATTGACTGTAATTATACCCAATTTGTACCTAAAATAAGAAAATAAATGAAGTCTTTAATAAAATATTTCATCAAGATGCAACTTTATTGTTGGTGGTCATGCATGAAAAATGATACATTCGAAAAGCTTTCTACAATATTTTAAGGAAATGCAATTGACAAATGTTTAAAGTCAACAATCTTTTCTAACATCATTACATGATATTTTGAGTAAGTTACAAAATTTTATAAGAAATTGATTACAGGGTGTTTAAAGTCAAAATTATTCTAACTTTTTGTTTGAGTAATATTCAAGAAACAAAATAATTGCATTGCATGATACAAAATATCAAACAAGCTAAACATTTGAAACATTTTATTGTTTGAACTTTGTTTATTTTAATATTTTGATATATGCAAACAAAAATATTATTATAAAATAGATTCAGGACAGACCAAAAAAAAAAATTATTGTGATGATATAGAAAAGTTTATACCTATGAGTGAAAAAGTAGGGTTGGGTACCCTAAATGCTTAAAAAAACTCATTGTTGTGGGGATAGCAATTTTTTCAAAGGCTCTAAGATAGTAGGGACCCACGCCCTACTTTATGACCTAGCAATACCAAAGAATCACTCATTATAAGAGGAGCTTTGCATTATAAAAATTGGAGTCCCTATCCATATCTCTTAGTGGATACGCTAAGATGTATGTAAGTACACGATGACCCATACCCTACTTTATGACCTAGCAAGACCAAAGAATCACCCACTATAGGAGGAGCTTTGCCCTATAGAAATTGAAGCCTCTATCCATATCTCTTAGTGGATAGACTAAGATGTATGTAAGTACATGATTCCATTCTAGTGTTTCTAATTTATCACATACTCCAATTAGGTGAAGGTAAAGTAGTTGACCCCCACTCACTTCTTTGTAAAAGGGAGATAAAGAAAAAGTACTAAAATATCACTTTCATTTCCCTTCAATTTACGAAGATGGTTTTATTTTTAGGTTTGAGAATAAAGAGTTATTAATGGAGAATAAAATTATGTTTCTTACCATACACGATTAAGCATACTTACAAAATATATATCTTCAAAAAAATTGGCATCTTCTTTTGTGGGGATGTAATTCATCTTTTTATTGAATGATGAGATGTGAAATATGATATCAATTTTACTTTTTTTAAAATGATAAATTTTGAAGATAAGAGAATTTTTCCTTTTTTATAAATGAAAAGGTTTTATTTACGTAAAAAATAAATTAAGAAAATAATATTAGAAGAGATAAAAAAATGCCATTTCCAAAAAAGGGAAAATAAAATCAGAAGAGTCACTAGTCATGTGAAGTATCATCTCTTCAAGGTCTAAAATTGTATCTACATGTTGAAGTCGTGTTTAGTTGAATGTCATCATTGGCCATTTTATGTGTCAAATGATTTAGCTTATAAGGATGTGATACAATTGATATTATAAAAAAATGGAGAAGTATGGCAACTTGAGAGAGCCTAATGTGAAGCTAGACAAACTTGAGAGCTTATTTACCCTTAAATGAAGGTAGTAGTAAAAACATTCCATACACTAATCAATGAGAAAATAAATACATGCAACATATGATCTAACCATATTAAAAGAAAATATACACCCAGAAAATAACCACAATAACCCATTGTTTATCTTGGGAAAACCCTTTCAAGAAAAACCTAGCTTCTAAATATTAAACCAATGTGTTCATAGTACTAGTTTGATTAAAATACATTGATAGGCACAAGCATTCACAACAAAATAACAAAATTCTAGAGAAATTTGGTAGCATAAACCCCTACAAGTTTACATCATACTATGTCTCCATCCTAAGCACCAATATATGGAAGATACAATCAAGAAACCTCAAATATTAAAACATAAACCTTGGGAGAATACCACCTCAAAAATGGTTTCCAAAGCCCCGTGAGGAATTCCAACACCCAAATTCCATGACAAGTCAACATGCTAATATTAAAAAATTATCACATGTCGTCATAATCCATCATAACCAACTCACCAACTTGGGTGCTCCACTTTGGCTCTATTATCCCCATTTAAAGATTCCTTATGATATGACATAGCATGCATCATAATTTTGGTCAAGATTCTTTTGTAACTCCCCTATAATCATTCTCTTATGTGTTATATAATATATCATAACTCCCATCTTACAATGTCATAACATGCTCTTACACATCATGATAACATTATATGATATTACAACCTCTTACATACTTTAAAAAATATCAACACATGGCCAATAATTCCACCTCAAAGTGAGATTCCCTCTTTCCCATGTGAGGAAAAATTAAATAAATAAAACTAATTAATTTAATATGAAATATTAGGATACAAGTTTGAGAAACCTTTTCCAACATTCCCCCACTTTTTGAATACCTTGCAAAAGATGGACTCCAACACTAAAATATAATTGGTCATTAGGTCCATAGATTCACTACACAACCTAAACTTCTCTATGTTCATAGGCTTCGTTAATGCATCTTTTTGGGATTGAGTTTCATACACCTTGGAAGTCCTAATGTTTGAATTAGTTATTTTAATTTTATTTGTTTATTATTTATGTCTTATTTTTGAAATGGGGTGTCTATGAACTTTCTCCATTGTGTCATGTGTATGCCTTCATAAAGTGTGTGTGTGTGTGTGCAATAATATGTAAGAGCATTATGTCATGTAAGACAAAGGCAACCATATTTGTTGACCACCTTCCACACTTCATCAGATACTCTCTTATTCTCCAATTCCATATCAAAAGCATGCATGAGTGGAGCAAAGAATGCATCGTTCACCCTTATAAAATGATTGATACTTCCTTTGAGAGTGATATGTGGGAAATAGTTGTAGACCTAAATTACCTTCTTGTCTCCTTCAATGGTTAGACTTGGAAAATCCCTCATTTCTGCTGCAGCATAGACCAAATAAGAAGTCATATAGAACTTGTGTGTTATAAGCACTTAGGTTAGTTGTTCATAGAGAGCATTCATGATTTCCTCACCCCAAAAGATCTGTTGCTTCCCTTTCAAGATAATCTTGATGTACAAGTACATCTAGTCTTCAAATGTTGATGAAGCAGGTAAACCATGTGTGTGAGTAAAATATGGGAATCGGAATAATCAATTCAAACCACACAATTGATGCAACATGTTATATTAAGGAAATCAAATTTAACAAAACAATTGATAAAGCAATTCCTGAAAGTCGTTCCATCATCCTCTATTCTTAAGGATCATGTATCAGTGCTCTCAGATTTTGCGTATGCACAAACTACTGGGATGACACCTAAGAAACAAGAATCCATTAAACTAAAATGTAGGAAATTAAACCTACATCTACATGCTTGGTGAATTTGATGGATGATATGCTAAATGATGTGTTGAATGATATGATGTTGTATACAAAATGATGTTAAATGATGCAATGATAAAATGCTAAGCTAATGGACATGCTATGGAAATGATGTAATGATAATGCAATAAATTAAGTTCCTAAAAATGAAATTTCCATTATAACACTACTTGAAATCAAATGCTAAATTCTAAGCTAAAATGCAAATGCTAAGCTCACTAATGTTGAAAGTATTTCTACAAAGTAAATTTATGCTATGCTCTCTATATGAAAAGTTGTAAATGAGCCTATATTTATAGATTTCACCAAGGAATCAAGTGATGTGGTAGAAATGGACAATCAGGATTCAGTTTGGAGAGATCAACAGTGAGAAGTGAAGAGGTTAGAGAGAATCAAGTTGTCCCCTTTAATAGAACAAGCTTGCCAAGTGTAGAAGGGAATAAGTGGAAAGGAGAATCCATGCATCTCTAAGGTTGTTAAAATTGTTGAGGATAAATGCCCATTTAGAAATTAGAAATAATTAATTTCATGTGACACATGGTGAGGTGGAAGATGAGGTGGAAGGAGGTTAGAAAATATGGAGAAATGTGACTAAATTCCAATTTTAAAATTTAAATTTAGTTGGAGGGAATTAATCAAATAAAACAAGTTAGTTAAAAAATTTTATTTAATTAAATCATGAAGAAAGTGGTTTAGATAGGAAGAATTAAGAAATATGAACTATATAAATAAACTTTGCAATTTATTTATAAGTAAAGGAAATAAAGATTTTATTAATTAAATAACTAGTATTTAATTAATTTTCTCCAGACCAATTTTAGATGTATACATTTTGCCCCTCTTTGAAGTGATGTGTTTACACATTGTTTCAAAGAAAAATTTGTCAGTGTTGATAGAATTTCGACAATGCCCCAGACGATGATTTTCAGGAGATAACAAATGTATGCCTCCTCAGGAGATAAATCGGGAAATTTTTTATTTTTTTTTAAGATTTTTGAAAATTTTGAAAATTTTGATAATTTTTGATGATGTTGATGGTGTTTTCTAATTTGATAATGCTCCAACGATTTATCTCTTGATATTGAATAAATTAGCTACCATTTGATTAATTGAGCCTTGAAAAATTAAAATATACCATCATAAATCTCACTTTGAATTACCCCTTTTAATAGGCCAAAAGTGAAAAAGAAACTCATTTGTGCACTTTGTGATTTTGAAATTTTTGGAGTGAGAGCAACTTTGAGCATTTTAGCAAAGATGGTGATCCCCTACGAGACTCAACAATTCGAGTGTGTGCGGCGACATAACCGGCCAGCGACATACGGACCTCCAATACAAATTTCCAAAACCTTCTTTGTGAATTTTTGAATTATTTTTCCCGTGTTTTTAATTTTGAAATGTTATGTTGTATGTGTTTTAGCACATTAGCCATTTGTTTTAGTGCATAGGATAGGTTTTTTAACGCATTGAATTAGGGTTTAAACGCATCCTAGGCCCGATGTAGTGCATCAATGGTCTATTATACCACATCTACATTTTAGCACATAGAATGATAGTTTCAGCGCATTGGGGTATTTAGGTAGTGCATCGAATGAAATGGCGCATGGGTTAGGTCTTTTAACACATCTTCCAAAAGAAGTAGCACATCCATTTTTTTGGTGCATTGAAATGTTTCTTCAGCGCATTGGAGATATTCTCTAGCGCATTGATTAGAATGGTGCATAGAGAGAGTGTATTGGTGCATAGAGAGAATTATGTGGCACATGCAATGAAATGGCACTTTGAAACACTGTAGTAGTGCATCTAGAATAGAATTAAAGATTGTTTTTTTTTCTCCTTGATTTTGATGTTGTTCCATCGTTTCAGCCAGTGATTTGTTGTTGTTGATAGATTAGATGATTTATTGATCTCATGATAGGTGAGATTCAATAATGATGATGTTAATTTGACCTCATGATAGGTGAGGATCAAAAATAGATGTTTGTGAGATTTGATCAAAATCACACTTGAGCTTATAGGATAATTGATTGCTTGATGTTGATTTGATTGATTGATTGATATGTTGATTACGATGTGTTATAATGATAGGAGAGTGATTTAGGTAATCTTCAATCTCGAGAGCGCTTCCCACAAACTTGGGAGTTGATTTCACATTTGTCACAGGTTGATCGAGATATTATTGAGAGATGTGGATTATCTTCATTGATTGACATGCCCCAGATTAGGATTAATCAGGGATTGCTAACCACACTGGCAAAGAGGTGGAATAGCAACCACAACACTTTTCATCTGGCCATTGAAGAGATGACTGTGATGCTAGAGGATGTCTATAGGATCTTGTGGATTCCCGTGATGTGTGACATTGTTGGGTATGATCAAGCTGAGTAGGGTGGCACACATGCATTATGCCAGATATTCCATGATGATCAAATTAGTGGATATGAGATGCCTTGGAAAGAGATGCTTGAGATTTATGCCCCTTTACCTTCCATACTTGTGGGTTTTGTTGGTGGCTTTCTATGTCCTAACAAGAGGTCAAAATAATTGTCTATCGGTTGGGTCAGACACTAGAGCAAATGATTTTGTATGGGACTTGGTACGCCTGGGGTCTATGCATGCTTACGTAATTGTATCATGATTTGCATCAAGTAGTGTATCTTGGAGATGCTAGTTTATCTACAGGGGTGACATTGTTACAGACGTGGGCTTGGGAGCATATAACAGTGACACGCCCAGTGACAGACAGGTATCGGCCGATTGGGAGACCCTATGTCTATGGTTATATTGGCCTAGTTGTCCAACATAATCTGGGAAAATTGGAGTATTGGAGACATGTACTAGATGACCTGGATTCTGTGACATGGAGGTCATATGTGGATTGCGAGCAATGGGTCGAGGATCACCTAGAGATGTCTTATGTTTACACAGCCAGATATCTCATTGGACGGACATGTTTCATTATCGAGAGGTTCCTACTGATGAGGATACTTAGACAGTACGACAAAGTGCAGGGGATTCCATAGGGATTGGCTACATATGCACGGAGATAGCAGGATGCCACAAAGTGGGGATCCACCTTATCCTATGATGCTTCTTGTTATGAGTACCATAGATTATAGCCACTAATTTGGGAATATCATCTAGAGATTATGGAGGGATATATGACAGAGGAGTACTCACTGTACTTTTCTAGACATCCATTTCCCAGGATCTCAGGGCCTGATGAGCCAATGTTGGCATTGGAGGATGATGAGGAGAGAGCACCCAGATGGAGGAGGGACAAAGGTGGTGGGGATGAGGAGGAGGGAGATGGTGGTGACGGGGATGGAGGAGATGGGGGAGGTGACGGTGATGATGGTGGAGATGGAGATGGGAATGGTGGCGGAGGAGATGGAGGAGGGGGTGCCCATCCAGGACTAGATGTCAAAGTGCCTCAAAATACGTGATCCTTAGAGGTTGTGGCATAGCAGCATGTGTAGATACAATTTCCTTTTTAGTAGCAATAGGCACAAATTGCAGCTCTACAGGCTTAGGTCTAGACACTTCAAGGCCAGTTGACACAGATTCAGGGGCAGTTGCAATCACAAACACAGGTGCAGACATAGACATAGGTGTAGCTCTCGTAGGCACAAGCACAACTCTCAAAGGCACAGGCACAGATTACCACTTTGACAATAGAGAGAAACAGGTTAAGACTATAGGTAGATCAAGCGAAGGGTGTAGTGGAGAGACTACAGAGGGTTGTGGAGGGCAATGGGATAGTAGATCATTTTTGAGAGGTATGACACTCTACCAAGGAGGTAGAGTTTTATTGGATTAAATATCATGAGACTGTTCCACCAGAGCATCGCAAGAGCTACTCGTAGTTTGCTAATCGCACCCGGATGAGGACTACTAGCAGGGGTGTGACACAGCCAGTTCCACGAGATCCAAGCATAGGTCCATTAGGTGGAGGAGGCACAATTCTCGAGATACTAGCACCATTTGGGGGGAGCACTACCTAGCTCTGTCACATGATGTTTGTTGTATTTTGGACATGTATACATTTATACTGATGATTCATTGTGATTTTTGATGATGTATCTCTTCATATTTGGATATCCCTATACACTTGACATTATTTTGAGATATATATGATATGCAACGATGATGACGGTTGATCTATGTGCTTATGTGTGTTGAACATGATGGATGCATTTGATTTCTTATTATGTATGTTAGGTTATGTTCTATATGATGATGATATGATAGGTTATGGATGCAACATGCATTGTGATTCCATGATGCTTATATGAATGATGCCTATATGCTATATGTGATGAATCTTATGTTGTGAATGAAATGTTATGCATGCTATGTTTTTTGTACTTTTCTTGTGCAAATGTATGATGCAATGAAAATGGGTGAATGGATGATAATGTTAATGCATAAATGGATGGATTGAATGATTGAATGATGATGCATAATTCCATGTGTTCTCATGGATTGTACTTTATTATGATGTATGAGATGCATTGTACTCTATATTTTTGTATTTTTCTAATGCAAATGTATGAACACATGAATGAAATGGATTGGATTTTGTATTTTTGCAATGCACATGTATGAGTAAATGGGTAGATGGATGGAAATGATATGATAAATGCTTCTTCTTCTTTTTTTTCATGCTGCCAATATATGTGCCCTAATGGAAAATGAATGCATAGAAAATGATATGATAATGCCTTGTTTTTGGATTTTCATGATGCAAATATATGTGCTAATGACCAGATGGATTATGAAATGATATGATAATACATGAATGAAATCCTAATTCTTATGCAAATGATCTTTTTGTAATGTCAAATGTACTCAATCCGTTAATGATAGAGATAGCATCACTCATAAAATTGTACCAACCTTGGAAAAATCTATAAATATAGATGCAAAACTTAGTATAAAGGCAGCCTAATCATGCAAACCTAATAATGTAATGTTGTCATCCCAGTAATCAATTTATTGTGTTTGGTATCGTCATTAAGCTTTTGAAATGTTGAAAGTAAGTTCAAACATCAATGGTATAATTAGACCATGATGACCTGAGTATTCTTTCATGATGTTTGATAATGCAAGTTAACACAAGCATCTAGGTATAATTAGACCAAGATGACCTGAGCATTTCTTGTGTAAACAGACAAGAGTTAATCATTTTCCTATGCAAATTTGGAATGTCATCAGTGATACTTTGCAGAGCACATCCCGTGATGATTCACATAGTAATAATGATCAACTCATAAACAACAGACAAAGAAAAATATCATTCTCAATCATAGCTTCTAGAGTTCTTGACATCCTTGAGTTGCTCCAAAGAAATGATAACAACAATCATAATGCAAATAACTTGAACATTCATGTGGAAGTGATAAAACCTTGATTCAAAGGATGGCCACCAAATGAGATTTGTTTTGATTGATCGTGTTGTTGGTTCTAATGGTTGGTTTTTTGTGATTATGATTGATGTTCAATGTTGCGGCTCACTTGATCATTGTTTTTTTATCATGTTGTCGTACTATTGTTTGTCTGTCGTTTTAACCTCAAAGATAGATTGCCCCCAGTGAGTTAAGTATTTTTTCCCTAGTGGAAACAAACCAATTTATTATGGATATGTGCAATGATCACCAAGCCAAGGTGAGACACGACCGCGACACCCAGATATATACATGAGGCTCAAATGATAGATGTGGATGGTAATAGCATGGAGCCGATGGTCGACACACATTCCAATAGAGGAAGAAGTCGGCCCATCACAAATAGTGCATATTGCCAGGTTATCACTACTTGCTTTTCTTGCACTTTTTTCAAATTTTATGCTTTTTTTTATTTTTTGAATTTTTCATTTTTTTTGTTTTTTTATTTTTTTTTTTTTTGTATTTTTCTCTTTTTTGATTTTTTTGTTGTCACCAAGACACCTACTTGCTAGGTTTTCATTAGGGCAACCATTTTTTCTGGACATTTTCTAATTTTTTTTGGATTTCTTCAAGACTTTTTCTATTTCTTTTGGATTTCTTCAAGACTTTTTCTAATTTTTTTGGACTTCAGAACTTTTTATGATGCATCAGACGAATCATGTGTAGAATTTATTGAGATGGAGGTTGTTCATGGGCTCCTCAAATAGGTCTCCTTCTAGCATGGATAGTTGATATGCTCCCAATCCATAGACTGATACAATGACAAAGGGACCCAACCAATTTGGTTCAAACTTTCCTTTCTTCTCCCTATCCTGCTAATTGCGCAGATTGTCCTTCAATACCCAATCACCAACTTGAAATATTATGGGTTTGACCTTATTGTTATAGCTTCTGGACATTCGTTGCTAGTAGGCTTTCAGGTGGTTCACTGCATGTTGACGTCATTCATCTAATAATTCCAACTCTTGCAATCTAGATACTCGGTAGTCCTCATCAAAGATGATACCCTTCAATGACACACAAAGTGACGCTAATTCAACTTGAATGGGTAAAATGGATTGAGATCCATATACAAGAGTGTATGTGTGGCTACTATTGGTGTGCGGATATTGGTTTAGTACGCCCACAAAGCAGGGTTTAATCAGATGTGCCAATCATGTCCAACATCGTTGACCGTTATCTTCAAGATTTTCAAGATAGTTTTGTTGGAGGCCTCTGCTTGACTTTTTCCTTAAGGGAAATATAGTGTAGAGAAGCAATGTTGGATATTGAACTTCTCACACAATTCTTTCATGTCTTGATTTTTGAGCAGTCTTCCATTGTCAATGACAATGGATTGAGGGATGTCGTACCGACAAATGATGTAATTGAGGATGAAGGATGAAATTTGCTTTCCTGTGATGGTGATTAGAGGAACAACTTCAATCCACTTCATGAAGTCTTATGCAGTTGTGATGATAAACTTGTGTCCATTTGATGAAGGTGGATGAATTTTACCTACAAGATCCAATCCCCACTAACAAAAGGGCCATGTTGATGTGAATGGTTGAAGCTCTTATGTTGGTGCATGAATGAGGTTGCCATGAATTTGACACTTTTGGCATTTCTTGATGAACTAAAAAGACTTCTTCTCCATGTTTGGCCAGTAATACCCTAAACGGAGGAGTTTCTTGGCTAAGGTTAAACCACTTGAATGAGTTCCACAATACCCTCATGAACTTCCTGTAAAGTCATTTTAGACTTGTCGTGTTCCAGACATTGGAGGAGAGTTCTGTCAAACCTTGTTGGTAAAGTACATCCGCAATAAGAGTATGTCGAGTGGCTTGGAGAATGAAGTTTCATTTTTGGCTTCAAGACAGGTCAGGTGGAAGGGTGTTATCTTTTAGATAGGTGTAAATTTTACCATAGATTGAGGTATCGAAATCAACCAGGTGACATAACTTGGGACTCGGTATCATCATAAGCAGGGGTAAACTTTTATTCCACCATGAACTCATAACGGCTTCTTTTCTCTGGAATTTGTAATAAGGAAGCAATAGTGGCCATGGCATCAGCAGCTTTATTATCCACTCTTGAAATCTGCTCAAATTTGATATCCACAAATTATTTCTTAAAATCATTAATCATTCTTTTGTATTGCATTAATTTGTCATCTTTTGTTTGATAATCATCATTGACCTAATTAATGACCAACTGAGAATCTCTGTAGACTTGCAATTTTGGGATTTTCCATTCTACTGTTGTTTTAATGCCAATGATTAATGCTTCATACTCCGTCATGTTGTTGGTACAAGGGAACATCAATCTGTATGATTTCAAAATGGTATGTCCTTGTGGAGTGAAAAATAGGATTCTAGCCCCTGATCCATGTTGTGTGTGTGATCCATCAAAGTATAATGTCCACTGTTGTGCAGTCAAGGTGAGGACATCAGCATCTAAAAACTCAATGTGTAGAGGATGATCATTTGGTAGGGGTGCTTCAACCAACTGGTCTGTGATTGCTTGTCCTTTTATTGCTTTCCTATCAACATATTGGATGTCAAATTCACTTAGTATCATAACCCTCGGCCAATCTTCCAATTAGATTAGCTTTGCTGAGGAGGCATTTTAGTGGATCTATTTTGGCTATTAATTTGATGGTATGAGTTAGCATGTAGTGTTGTAGCTATTGGGTGGAAAGCACTACTGCCAAACAAGCCTTCTCAATGGATTTATAATTGATTGCATAGCCATTTAGCATCCTACTGATGTAATAAATTTCTCTTTCTTTTCCTATTGAATCTTCTTGTTCTAATAAGGCTCTCAATGATATCTCAGTTGTTACAATGTATAATAAGAGTGGCTTTCCTTCTGCTAGTGGTATTAAGACAGGTAGACTCATTAGATATTTTTTTAATTGATTGAAGGCCTCTTCACATTTCTCGTCCCATCGAAAAGAAACATTTTGTGTAGCAAGTGAGTGGAAGGACAGGTTTTGTCTACCAGTTGTGAAATAAATCTTATTGGAATCTCCCTTTTAGAGATCATAGTTGGCTGATGTTTTTGGGTGGTGGCATCTCAATGATAGCTTTGAATTTTTTCGAGTCTACTTCAATTCCTTTTTCTAAAACTATATATCCCAAGAGTTTGGCTGAAGTCACCCCAAACACACATTTCTTTGGATTCAGTCATACATTGAACTTCTCCAAGCTGGTAAATATTTTTTCTAAGGTCTCTAAGTGTCCTTCTCTAGTGTATGATTTTGCCAATAGATCATCCACATAGTCTTACATGAAGGTATGCATCATATCAAAAAATTCATCATGGTGCACTGATAAGTATCTCCTACATTCTTCAATCCAAATGGCATGACGTTCCAACAGAATGTTCCCCACGGACAAGTGAAGGTTGTCTTGTCTTGGTCCTCTAGAGCTATCTTGATTTGATTATAATTGGAAAATCCATCCATAAGTGACAACATGCCATGTCCTACTGTTAAGTCCACTATGATGTCTATGTTAGGTAGAGGAAAATCATCTTTAGGGAAAGCCTTATTAAGATCTCAAAAATATGTGCAAATGTTGATGCTATTGTTAGGATTTGAGATGGGTACAACATTGGAGATCCACTCGACATAGTCAATGGTTCTGATGAATCTTGCATCTAATAACTTCTTCAGCTCTGCTTTTACCAATAGGGCAATATGCGGATGCATTTTCCTTAGCTTCTGCTTGACCAATTTTACTCCTAGTGGTAAGGATAGGTGGTGCATGATGAGATCTAGATCAATCCCTGGCATGTCAACATATGATCAAGCAAAGTTGATTTGTTTCTCTGTGAAGAATTTGAGGAAGCCTGGTTTTTCTTAGTTTGTCAAGGATACTGCTAGATGGATAGTCTTCACTGTTTATGCATTGCCAATATTGACGGACTGTGTGGGCTCAATCAATACTTTTGATCTTTCCTAAAAGTGTTCTAGGAGAGTGTCAAATCTTCCATCCTTTGATGCCTCATAGAGGTTTTCACCATTGGATGCACTCTTTGTTTTTACTTATTTTGGATCTGATACTACCATTGAATGGTTTTCACCATCAAATCTATTTCATGTATTATTCATTTTGCAACTGAAATATTTGACACTCCCCCGTTTGGAAGCTTCATTATGATGTTCAATGGTGGAATTTGTTTCAGGATTGTCATAACAGAGGAAGTTGATAATGGAATCATCATTTGAAAAGGTGGGGATATCGAACGGCTGAATTTGGTCCCAGTCTATGAGTTCAGGAAGTACTAGGGGTAAGGAATCATCAGACTGGTTAAGGTCAAAGATAGTAAGAGTCCTAATGGAAATGTATTTGATTTTTCCAATAGAAAAATTAAGGTGTATAAGGTAACTTTTCTCTAATTTTTTTGTTTCACTCTGAGTCTGATCGTCTTTGCTAGAGTCATCAATATGTTGTGATCCTATTCCAAGCAATATAGAACCTCAACCTTGTCCCTCCTAAAGTAGGGGTGCATGCTTGTGTACCACATCAATTTCCTTGTCGTGACAAGACTCTTCGGATAGTGAATCCCACTCATATTCATTTGAGTTAGTTTCATGATCATCACTAGTTTGTAGTTGCAAAATTCTTTCAACCACCCTCTGAGTTATCTCTTCTTTTGTCTCCTCTTTATAACCCAACTAATTCTTGTATTTTGGATTGATTAAGAGGGGTTGAATTGGTTCCACAATTCCTTCTTTGCTTTTGCCTACAGGGCCTTTTCCCTCGTATCCCATCTTTTCTAAGATTGTGAAGCCATTTCCATATTGTGTTGTTTGTACATTTGCAGTTGTTGCTTGGGACTCTTCTTCATCCTTATAAAGCCAGTTTAGAAAATCCTTGTCTTTAGCTTTGTCAACTATGGTTCCTGCTTTTACAAATTGACCATCAAAGAGTGCAACTAGTTGTGATGACTATTGTGTTGATGCTGAGGGTTTCCCATATGACTTTGGGGAAGACAGCTGTGAAAGGCATAGAGATTGTTCAATGAAATATTCACCCACACCTTTATCTTTAACTTGGAATTTTTTCTCAAATTGTTTGGACAAGGAATTTAATTGGGTTTCATGATTTGAGGACGTAGAAGGAGAAACTTCTTCCTTTTCTTAGAATTTTTAGACATGGGACTAGATTGACCTTCATGATTTGGGGAAGAGACCAACGGTTTTGACAAGGAACTTGACTGGCTTTGATTATTGGTAGAGATGGTAGTGGAAGCTTCTCTGTTATGAGGCACAAAGACATTTTGGACTAATTTAAGGGTGTTGCAATACTTAGGACTATTAGAATCAACCAAGATGGTGATTTCTTGGCCACCACAAGGGAATTTCAAACATTGGTGGTATGTTGATGGGACCGCTTGCATTTCATGGATCCATGGGCTACCCAATAGTATGTTGTAGGTCAAATCCTTGTCCAAGACTTGGCAGATTATATCTTTTTCAATCGGTCCTACTTGAATGGGTAAGAAAATCAATCCCTGTGAAGATCTTTCCTCATCATCATATGCTTTTATTGTAATCTTTTTCTTCGAATCTATTGCATTTTCAGAAAATCTTAGGGCATGAACAAGCTTTAAAGTACATATATTCAGGCTAGCTCCTCCATCTATTAGGATGTGTTTGACACAATGTTTATGAATTAGGACTTCAATATGGAGAGGGGCATTGTGGGGATGAGAAATAGATGCGTCATCATTTTTTGAAAAAGATAAGCAACGAGGTGCAGTCAAATGTCCCACCATGGCCTCAAATTTACAAAATTCCAAATCAATTGCAGCTATGTCTTGTTTGATGTCATTAATTTGATTTTCAACTGTAATGATGTCTTGTTCATGTTCAATTGGAATTCCATTAATTGGATTGTTGGTTGCAATAATCTCTTGGTCGTCCTTGGTTTCAATGTTATTCATTTGATCTTCCACTACTAAGATATAAAGGATGACGGTATCATGGATATAGTTTACATTCTTCCCTTTGTTGTTTGTTGTAGAGGACTCCCCTTTTTCATAATTCGGTAAGGGATTTTTGAATGCTCTGTGATCAACATTTGTTTGGGGTCCTTCTATTCGTATGACTTTGTCATCTATTAAGTCTTCTATCTTGTGTTTCAATTTCATGCAGCTATTTGTTTGATGACCTTTGCACCGATGAAATTCATAGTAATAAGCATCATTCCACCATGATGATTTTACTTTTAGTTCAAAGTCTCGAGTGTCAGGTAGTGTTATAAGGTTATTTGCAAGAAGTTCTCTCAATGCAAATTCATGTGATTGACCAAAAGGTGTGAATTTTTTGTAGTTTGGTTGTGTTTGATAGGGTGGAGGTTTAGATGTGGTATTACTTTGATTGTGGTTGTTTTGATTGTTTTTTTGGTTAACATTTTGATTAGTTCCTTGATTGGTGTTTTGATTAGTTTTGGTTGTGGTTCCTAATAGATTAAAGACCGGTTTGGAATTATGTGTTTCGGCAGAACCATCATTGGCATTCTTGTTTCTTGTCCAAAATTTTGATTTCACATTGTTGTTATGATGATTGGAAGAGCTAGCATTGTTTGATCCTTCATTGTGAATTTTCAATACCCCTCTTTTGACTAAAGCTTCTTCAATTTTGACACCATTTTCAATCATCTTCTCAAAGCTAGGGAGACATTGCAATTGCAGCCTATAACTCATTTTGTTGTTGAGGTTATCAATAAAAATTTCCATCTTTTCTTGTTCAGGTATAGGACAAGCGTATCGAGCAAATAACCTTCTCCATCTTTGTAAGAATATGAGAAAGGATTCTCCTTGTTTTTTTTGGTATTGCAAAGATCCTTCATGGTTATCTCATCTAAAATGTTATATGAATATTGAGTGATAAATTTGTTGACAAGTTCTTCAAAGGATCTTATGTCTAGCGGTAGTTTTGAAAACCATTCCATACAATGGCATCCCAAGCTGCGAGGAAAAATTTTCATCAAGTAGGTGTCTTCGTGAGCAAACTTAAGACTCATAGTTCAAAATTCCCTCACATGGTCTATGGGGTCAAATTTTTCATTGTATTTGTTGTATTTTGGGAGGTCACAATTCAGTGGGAATGGTATCATGTTCAAATTCCTATCAAAAGGCTAGGGGAAAATATCTTGTAGAAAATATCTTTTGGTAGTCCCTCTTTGCATGTCTTGTAATTGTTGTTGAAGGTTCTTCATTTGATGTGTTAGGGCAACCATTTGATTTGCATTTGGTGTTTCAATTTTAGTTTTCTTTGGATTTTCTTTCAATTTGTTGACATCAAAATCACTTGGTAATTTGACCCCTTGGTTTGCTAACATTAGAAGGTATTTTTCTCCATCCTTTTCAAAGATCCTCTCTAGGAATTTGTGAAATTTGGGATCTTCGTTTGCTTGTTCTATTTCCTCCTCTGTTATTTCTTCTGTTTCATTTTGACATATTTTATGCAAAGGGTTTTTTTCTGGTTCACCCATGGTGTTTTGATGTTCAAGTTCCTTCTCAAGTTTTTTCTTTTGGGATCTTGTTAAAACAGGCATGCAAGTGATGAAGGTTTGCTAAATTTTGATCATTGTTTAGGAGTGCCAAAGAGATACCTAGGTCGAATAGAATGATAAATTCTATTGATGGGACTAAGGTAATGAAATTTGATGTAAAGTATGTTGTTTCAAGATGAAAGATGACAAATCCTAATGGTGAAACTCAACTTGATGATCAAATTTAGGTTTGATGGTTGTTGGGCACTTTTAGATGTTTGATCAAAGTTTAGGTAAATGATTTCACTTGTAAATGCTAATTTTTCCAAGTTCAAAGCAATGTTGGGATAAGGAATGAACTTCTCTATGGAAAAGATCCCTAAATTTGGGTTCAAAATGTCAAATAGGGGGTCAAATTTAGCTTTCTAGTTATAAATCTGGTGGATGTGTTGTAACAATCAGTGTATGCGCTAAAAGGCAGATGCACTATAGAATGGCTTGAATGCGCCACAAAATGGCTTGGATGCACTGTAGGATTGGTTGGATGTGCTTTAGAATAGCTTGAATGTGCCAAAGTATTGGATGGATGTGCTACAGTAATGGGTGAATGCGCTACAAAATGCAATGGATGCACTGGAAGATTTAGTGGATGCATTATAACAGTAGATGGATGAACTAGAGGATGGTGTAAAAGTGCCAAAATAAGCAGTGGATGTGCTGAATTGGGAAAATGTCATAGTTTCTTGCAAGTTTGTTTGATTTTTCTAATTTTCTAGTCAAGGAATTGTTTGTTTCAAAGCATGTTTTCTGAATCAAGGTTTTCACTTCCAGTGTGCGATGTTTTGTTTGAATTTTCTTTAAAAACACATTGGTAAAACACATCAAACATGTACGATCTTAAGGTTGTGCAAGACGATATTTACTAGATTCCCACTTGGATTTTACTCCACTACACCTACTTTTAGCGGATGATTAGAAGCTTGACCACACTGGTCCCCTCCACGACACTCACTTCTCGGGTCAACCAAGCTTCAATACCCATGAATATCCCATGGCATACTTCTCATCTCTACTAAAAGCAGCAAAAATGTGGGACAACTTCAAAAGTTAGACCTTTTGTGCCAGTAAATAGAATAGGATTTTGGCTTGCTACCACAAAAAGGTTCTAGTATAGGAATTTTGTTTGTGGGGGATCATCCATATGACAAGAGACCATTGCTTCCCTTCTTTTTAGAACAATCCTCGTGATACTTGAACTTTCCTCAAGTACCCACACTTATATACCAGGTGGAAGTCGCTTGGGTTTAGCATGTTCCCGGTTGGGTTGTTTCCTTGGGTGATTACTTTTTCCCACAAGGCAGGCCCTCTAAGGATAAAAATAAATAAAAATGAATGGGTCTAGCTTTTTGGTCACCCAATTAAGGGGAGAGCATATGCCTACCATTCATCAAGCACAGAAAACATGGTGTTCTTTCCCTCCTAATTAATCTAGTTCCTAAATTAACCAAAAGGAAATAAATCAACTCCAGCCCTTGCATCAAAATTATTAGTAGTTTTCAATAAATGCTTTGACAGTGTTCAAGGGTTTCAGCAGAGTCTCTGACAACATTTATGAAACCTACACAGTAGAAAAACATTCATCAGATTTCAGAATTTGGACAATTTTGCAATGAAAATTAAATGCGCCATTATAGTAATTCAATGCATTGAAAAGTAGATGCACCTGAAAATATAGTGAATGCACTATAGGAAACAGTGAATGTGCTACAGAAAGTAATGAATGCGCTATAGAAACCCCCTAATGCACTGATGAATTGCTTGGATGCATCGAAAGAACTCGTGGTTGCATCGTAACAGTCAGTGTATGAGCTGGAAAATGTTTCAGGTGCACTGGAAGAATTTGCAATTGTGCCAGAAGAATTCACATTTGAACCTGTAATCACACTTTCTAGAAAATGTTAAAATAACAGGGGCCCGACCCCATAGTGGAAGCTAATTTATGTGTGATTAAAATATGGGAATTACAATAATCAATTCAAACCACACAATCGATGCAACATGTTATATTAAGGAAATCAAATTTAACAAAACAATTGATAAAGTGATTCCTCAAAGTCGTTTCATCGTCCTCTATTCTTAAGGATCTTGTATCAGTGCTCTCAAATTTTATGTATGCACTAGACTATTGGGATGACACCTAAGAAACGAGGAGCCATTAAACTAAAATGCAGGAAACTATACCTACATCTACATGATTGATGAATTTGATGGATGATATGCTAAATGATGTTTTAAATGATATGATGTTGTATACAAAATGATGCTAAATGATGCAATGATAAAATGCTAAGCTAATGGACATGCTATGGAAACATTTGTTGTAATGATAATGCAACAAATTAAGTTCCTAGAAATGAAATTGTCATTATAGCACTACTTGAAATCAAATGTTAAATTCTAAGTTAAAATGCAAATGCTAAGCTCACTAATGCTGAAAGTATTTCTATAGAGTAAATTTATGCTATGTTCTCTATATGAAAAGTTGTAAATGAGCCTCTATTTATAGATTTCACCAAGGCATCAAGTGATGTGGTAACAATGGATGATCAGGATTCGGTCTGCAGAGATCAACAGTGAGAAGCGAAGAGGTTAGAGAGAATCAAGGAAGTTGTCCCCTTTAATAGAACAAGCTTGCCAAGTTTAGAAGGGAATAAATGGAAAGGAGAAGCCATGTGTCTCTAAGGTTGTTAAAATTGTTGAGGATAAATTCCCATGTAGAAATTAGAAATAATTAATTTCATGTGACACATGGTGAGGTTGAAGATGAGGTGGAAGGAGGTTAGGAAATATGGAGAAATGAGACTAAATTTCAATTTTAAAATTCAAATTTAGTTGGAGGGAATTAATCAAATAAAACAAATTAGTTAAATTTTTTTATTTAATTAAATCATGAAGAAAGTGGTTTAGATAGGAAGAATTAAGAAATATGAACTATATAAATAAACTTTGCAGTTTATTTATAAGTAGAGGAAATAAAGATTTTATAAATTAAATAACTAGTATTTAATTAATTTTCTCCAGACCAATTTTAGATGTATACACCACGTACCCTACATAGTAGAGTAATGAGGTCGTTTACCTCTTCTATAAAATCACTACGAGGAGGATTCTTAGGCCACCTTGTGACACCTGATCTAGGGGCCTTCAACCATTTATTGTTGATCATCCTTTTGGTCGAATCGAGATCTTTAGCATACTTTTCCTATGTGGATTCTTTGGAAATCGATACATGTGTGTTAACGCTTGGGCACAAGAATTCCTTATCAAAGAATTCAACATCTAATTCCATGGGTTGTTTCTTAGTTCTCTCAATAAAATCGGACATGTCCACATGACCGATCTTTGTATCCTTGATTTCATCCACATTTGATGAAACCACTGTAGGAAGAAACACTCCTTGATATTTATATTTCATGGATTTCCCCTTGCTTGGAGACAAATCTAACATTAACAAGATACTAGCTTCACATAAATGTAATTGTGAGACAATCTCAAGAAATGTGCACAAGAGACTGCATAATAAGATCAACATTTTAGAAATGTTAGGAAAATATTTGCACATTTGGAAATTGTAGCAAAGATTAATAATATAGCGATTGTGCAAGAATTGGGGTTTGAGCATGATGGGCACGAAAAACAAGGTGTAATGGTTTAATTGAGCAAAGCAAGAAAATTTCTAGTGTTAGGAACATTTTGGTAAAAATATGTATATGCGCTTGAAATTCGTGAAATTTGCAAGTGGAAATTATGTCTTTGCAAACATTTGTAATGTCATTAAATTTCATCGACATTACAAGGGGGTCAGTATCTTGCTTTCTAATAAATCGGTAAAAATTACTGACTTGACAATTTTGGGAAGATCACTTTTGTTTTCTTGTTAAATCATTAAATTTTAACGATTATACAAAGAAAAAAATTGTATTTATTTCTGGGTGAGGGAAAAAATTTATCCTACAAATGGGGTAATGTAATTTTTGTTTGAAAACTCAACAAAAAATTGTTGATTCAACAAACAACATGGGATAGTCATAATCGTTTTATTTTTTTAGCAAAAATTGTTGACAATATAAATGCAAAATGGAATTTTTTGTAGGTTCGAGAAAATTCCCTAACCATGCAACATCAAGGGTAAGTCTTACTTTATTTGCACATTCAGAAAAAATTATCAATTGAGCAAACACTTGGGATTAATCTTTTGCACGCACGCGAGACTTTGCAATGCAGTTACAAGTGACTTAAAGAAGCATTGTAAGGTAAATTTTATTTTGTTTGAGTGTGCGGGGAAATCTAACACTGAAGCACTTTACATGGATCATTAACTTATGTAGACTCAGCAAAAAATATCGACGTGACATGAATAGGGGCAAGCAGTGTTTATTGTTTGAAGTTCAATCAAGGAAAACACCTACCGCTACAAAACGAAAGATCATGAAACTCAAAGTAGTATCTATCAGACTCTTCCATTGAAAATGCAATGTCAAAAAGCTCTGGATCATAAATGGCCAACCTAAAAATTTCCTAATCTTAAAATATGGAGAACACAAGCAGTAGAAACCCGTGATCATGCAAACTAGGGCACGGATAGTCGGTTTGAAATAGGGGAAAACCCCACAATCATAAGGGATTTAGATACTTTGAAAGGATCATGAGTTAGGATACAGGTATGATTAGGGAAAAACAATGTTGACCAATACAAACATTGAAATCACAAAACCCAAACTAAACAAAATGTTAAATACAATAAATATAAAAAACAAAAAAACCCGTAAACACTAAAAATCTATAAATCTAAAACGTTTCAAATACTCACAAGAAACACAAAGAGTCAACATGAACATAAGCATAAATAAGAACAAAAAGAAAGAAAATGGATGACATACTCGAAAGAAAGAAGGTGTTGAATTGATGAAAACCCTAGGTTGAAAACTCGTCCAATCCACTCAAACCCACGCACAGATGAAATTATATGCTTCTAAATGAATTTACAGTGAAAGGTGGATAACCAAATGAAAAAATGAGGAAAAGAACAAAAAAAGAATGATTTAAAAGAAGATTAAACTCAAAAATTGAATTCATTATAATACATTAATGACACTCCTATGGCAAGATTGTAGGAGCGGATTTTTCTAATGACCTTGCAATAAATTTGATTTTGTTTATAACTTGCAAGGTCATCATTTTTTGACATTGATGCAAACAAAACTTAAGTAACTTGCAAGGTCAGGGAAAAACCTCGACCTTGAAATAACTTTTTTCATTTTGCAACCTTAACTTGCAAGGTCGGGGAAAAATCCCGACCTTGCAAGTATAATTTTTTTTCTAACTCTTGCAAACTAATTTTCACAATTTTGAGCAAAAAGATGAATTTTGACAAACTAATGAAGGTTATCGCTCGAAATACATTCCAAGACTAAGGAGCATGCACAAGGTAAAATTGAGATTCACCTCATTTTGCATGCTTGGAGTATGTCGAACTACAAAACAAACAAGTTCTATAGTGGTTATCCACGAATTGAGAGTGCCAAATTTGAGGATAACAAATACCCCACTAAGGAACCCATGGAACATTAACTAGAAAAATCACACATAATTATTTTAAGAACAAATATGCAATACTCATGACACAATTTTGTCACAAGAATGTTAACACTCTAACAAGACAACATCATTAATTAAACAATGTGCACTAGTGGAAGACTATGACACAAAATGAACCGCCTTATAAAATAAGGGTAAAATTACAACGAAAGGATCACTAAAACACATGATTAAACACCCATAAGACTTGACCTTCTTAAGGGAAACAAGTTCCCTAATACAAGACTCAATAAAAGAGCAATCTCAGGTGAAGACACACTTCCCAAGATAAACATTGACATATTTTTGGAATGATGAAACCTAACAATAAAATAGAAAAATTAGGGGACTCACAAGACCAAAGGGAACAACTTATGTTTACAATTTTTTCCCAAAAATGGTTTAGAAGTACTCATTGTTTGATGTATGGAGGGACTATAGTGCCTTGGGAGGACTATAGCACCCAAATGGGACTACAATGTTCATATGGGACACTAGTTCCCAAAGAGGACACTAGCACCCAGGAATAGGTGTCTTGGTCTAGCGTAGGTCTCTTGTTTTAGCACTAGACTCTTGAACTAGTGATGTAGTCATTTTTTAATGTTGTAGTCTTATTCCAACACTAGATTTCTAGCTAGCAAGCAAAACCAAGTTAGGGTTTGGTCTCCAATACTTTCCAAACACCCAAGAACTACCTATAACCTAAAATTTTAGAAATGACACATGGTTCCTAAAGGTTATAAACTTCCTTAATTGCAAGACACTTAACCCATGAAGGAGATAGCTCCCAAGGGGTTGGGAACCCCTCAGGGCTCCAACATTAGGCTCAATACCTAATGGACAATGTAAATGTGTGATCCACATCCTTCATCTACCCTAAGAGAACTCAAGGAACCCTAAACATCCCCAAATGAAACAAAACCCCTAGAAAGAGCACCCTAAGGTTTCACAATCTACTAGGGTTTCTAAGGTTTTAGAATATGTTTTCTAACAAGAGGTTCATTTTAAAACCCAATTAAAGATTCTATAATTTAATTTTAAACCAAATGAAATATTAAAATCATACACTTGATCAAATGCATTCTTGACTCTCATGTTAAGGCACCTAAAGATAAATATAACATCTTTACCACTTATGTGGTCCATTTACAATTTTTCCACTAGGGAGGTCCAATAATTTTATGTATTAAAATACAAGGACTCAAATGTCCTTAAATTAATACATGTTACAACATTGGAAATTTAAGAAATGAAAGATGGTGAATCCTCTTCCTAATTTATTTTCAATCTCAAGCTCTATCCACGATCCTTTGGTCCCTGATGGTGGTTTCTATACTACCCAACCATGTGGAACCCTTAGGCCTACCCCACCATGTTAGCATACAATCACATAGGCCACAATAAAACTCACACAATACATAATAAAAATGGTTTGTTTACACAAATATCAAACATGAAGCATACACGCTACACATAAAACATTCCATAAGTCATTGGAATGACCATGTAAGGAAGAAGTACATTATCTCATCAATACACTCAAAGGGCATAAGGACTAGATTATAGAGAGGGGGTAGGGATTATTAATGCAATAACCTATGATATTGGCTAAGTGAAACCAAGTATACATGTCACAAGAGACAAGGTTACTCAATCTATATGAACCAAAGCTCCTCAAGCAGGCATGTCCTCCACACTCATATTGAGCCTATAAAAGCACTCCACGTATGTCATATGCACCATTATCTTGGTTCTTTTAAATTTCCATGTTCTTGTTTAAAATAATTTCATACAAGATATCCTCAAACCACTTTGGGCCCTGAAATTTTTTGAAAGCCACTCCCATGCCTCTCTCTAACACCCACATCCTAGGTTCATCACATTCACATAAAATTGGGCCTATATCTCATATACCTTGCAATTCTTAATTTTTGGATTATTATTTTTATTTATTTTCCCACATTTTTGGATAACCCACTTGAGGTGGCACTATTTGTTACTTGTAGTATGTATTTTTGAATTTGTAATTATCACTCAATGTCATGGAAGTTACTAAAAGTACTGACAATTATGAGGTGTATTAGAGTTGTCAAGATAGAAAGAATACAAAGAGAGAGAGAGAGAGAGAGAGATTTAATTATAAACTAAGATAAGATCAAGTAGGGTATTTACTTAACTATGGTACACACATAAGCATCTTAAAAATATGAATTATTCCAAAATGGAATTCTCTAATTTGGTGAAGGAAGACATGTAATACTTCTAATTTCATTTATAGTTTCACCATGCTTTGCAGGGGAAAATTATGTGCATGATTTGGGCACCTAAACTTTCCCATGGTTTAAGCACATGGATTTAGAAACCTTATATGATTTATATTTATGGGCTTGGATATATATTAGATGCTTAGGATGTTGATGTGATGCACACCTATACTTGCATGGGTTACACTATAAGATTTCCTCCATAATTGATCTCTTGTTGATCATGGTTGTGACAATGTAGTATGGAAATAGATGTGTGGTTGAGATATTTTTATATTATCTACAAGTTACAAATAATGTGTTAGAGATGGGGGTTATGTTGTTAGATTGAATTCAAAGGAAAGTAATCTTCTATTCTTTCTCTTAATATATAATTAATACTTTGTGAATGTATTGTAACTATTTTTTTGAATAATGCATTGGGTGTACTTCAAAGGCCAAGTTTTTCTTGAAAGGGTTTTCCTAGTTATGTGTTTCCTTTGTTTTTTGTGTTGGTTTGAACTTACATGCATTTCTTATCTCATAGGGTTAATGTCAAAACTATTTATGTCTAATTTCTACTTTATGGGCATATTTTCCTTTCACTTGCTATTAGAGCTTTGCATATTTGATGAAGTGTTTTGATCTAGTAATATTGTTAGCCTAGTTCCTTAAACATAATTTTGTGTTTTTTGATGATCAAGAATACTTGCACACCCATTTGAATATTTTGAATCACTTAGAAGAGAAGAACTTGTGCACTAGAGTTAGTGGATAAAATTTGGTAAACTTTTGGCATGATTGACATATTAAGAAGAATGAATTTTAAATTGGAAATATGGTATTCTTGTATGACAATCATTTTTAAAGGCATCCTAGAAACTTGAATGCCCACTAGTTGGGCCCTTTTTTTATCAAAATCATAAAGGTGCATGGTGCAATAAAATTTGAGACCATCAATAGATAATTGAAGAAGGGAATAGTTAATTGTAGTCAACTTAATTTGTACTACATGGGGCCATAGTCTCACTTGGTTGTATCCCAATTTTTGGTTAAGAAGGTCTTTACAACCAATTGCAGTTTAGTATTTTTTCTTTTAGTAGTTTTATTTTATAAATTATTTTATATTATATAATCCATATTATAGAAATTGATAAAACTCTATATAACTATGTAATGCATATGTATACATACAAGCTCATATGTTTCTAATATGTGATTTTTAGTAGTCATATATTTTTCCATACTTTAAATACAAATAAATTTATTGCACAAGAATGATTGTTGGGCTTGCATGAGAAGAAATGTAGTGCATGGGAAATTTTAAATTAATATAAAATAATATAGAAAATAAATGTGCAAGGTGATCAAAGACAAAGGAATCATTTAGAGAGATTGAAATATTGTACAACAAATTGATCTTGGTTCAAGCTAAAGAGCACATTTATTTTTACATGCTCAATTTAGAGGGTCAGAATAGTTTTTCCATGATGAATTCCAACATACAAGTTTAATTATATATTTACATGTTTGATAAATAGATTATGCAAATACAAATGAATTATTTTTCCAAGAATATATAAAAATGCATAAGAGTGTTGAATATCTAGAATACTAAGAGGGGGGTGAATTAGTATCCCACAAAACCATTCAAATAAAATCCATCTAAACATTATCACAAATTTGACTGAATCAATAAGAGATAGAATGGAAACAAGACAATGCATCATCACACATGAACACCAAGATTTTTATGTGGAAAACCCAAAATGGGAAAAAGCACGATGAGGATTAGCTCACAATATATTATATTCGAATACAGTATATTATGTGGCTCACTTCTAGGACTCATTGTCCTTGAAAGGCTCACATATTGAATACAAAATATGGCTAACCGCCAAGATACAAAAGTTATAGCTCACTGCCAAGATTGTGAACTAATAGAATACACCTTCTGTGTGTAGGGTTCAGTTCCAATGAGGCTCTAAATAAGTACTAAAGCTTCTCACAACAATTGCTCAAAAAATCTATTTTGATCCTCAACTGATAAATCATTTAGGCTCGCATTTCAAACATCCCTTAATCCTCTTCACACTTAACCACACCTCTCTTCTTTCTCCTTCCCATATTCAAACTTTTACACTTTTTCTCCTCACCCTCACTCACACTTTCACCTTCAAAGAGTCTTATATATATACACAAGTATATACCTTTCATCAATTGGGTTGGCCTAATTAGATGAAAACAAAACAATCAAAAACACTCTTGTTGACACCATATATGATTTAAAACATTTTTATCCATGTAGTGCATCATATCAATTCGATGTATATCTATAGAAAATATCCGCAAAGTATATCTAGTATTCTTAATGGATGTCATATGTTAGGTTTGCCAAGATTTAAACACAAAAACTCCAAACCAGCATACACTTCTCAAATCAAACACATTCCAAATATGATATTACTTTAGTTTCTCATCACAATAACATCAAAGAGACTACCATTAGAACTGTGACATTAGAATGTTCTTAAGAAAATGTGGAGTTTCCCACACTGATATGTTGAGTAGTGAAACAACTGTAGAGTACAGAGTTAAGCTCTGTCAATGATAACTTTTTGCTCTCGTCACAAAAATTCTCAAGATCCTAGATATAGCTATCTAAATGAGTCATGATAAAATGGTTAAGAGTTCAAAGTTATATCTTTTCTGCGATGAATTATGGACTCAAAAACCAATGTGTTGATTTATTAGTAAAGAACACTTCCAGTAGAGATTAGCTTACAATATACTAAATAAGCTTCCCATACAGTTGTCACCATGTTGACATCAATGACAACACAAGAATAACCAGATCAATCTATACACACTTCATGCTCATGTTGCAAGACACCATATTTCCAACAATCTCCCTCTTTGGCATTGATGATAACATGTATATCAAAAAAAAAAATTATACCAATAAGAGACAATTGAATACTCCCTTTGAGACAATTGAATACTCCCCCTTTCAAAGTTAATGCTTCTCAAAAAATGTTTTTCCTCTATCTATCTCTCCCCCTTTGACATCAATGGAAAAGGAGGTATAGGGGTTTGGTATATGTATATGCATCAAAAATTGACAAAAAGAATGGTATGTACAAAAAAAGAATGTATTAACCTAAATAAGAGGAAACTTTGAGATTCTTCAGTGTATCCTTCCATGAATCTTTGCCTTCTTCCCATGCTTCTTTCGCACTTACAAGAGTCTTGTATAGTAGTTCAAGCTAAGTTAAAGATTTTATACAGTCTACCAAAGTATTGGGACTGATATTAACTTCTGATAGATTACCAATACTGTCAAGAGCACTAGATACAGAAATATGCTTGAGTTTTACCATATCTCTAAGTGCCATAAACTCCTTAATTACTTATGTTCTTTGATCTTGCAAGGAAAAGAATTTGTCCTGAAGCTGCACAATGTAGGACCATCTTTGATTATCTCTATCATTTGCCAAGTTGTACATATCTACTTGAGTACTCATCTGAGTTTCACTCTTCCTTATCTCATCTCTTATATTTAAAGTATTGTTAGACCAATTCAAGCAGAAAGAAAGTAATTCTTGAGCTTATTTCTCACAAACCTGTACACCCTTCAATTCCTTCACCACTTTGTGATGTGCATCTGCACATTTCTTCTTGATATCTTCTAAATTTTCTTCTATAGACCTAATTCCAATTTGTACTTCTAGTCTAGAGATAGATGCTTTCAAAGAGTTAATCATTCTTCTAATATTTTCCACAATTGATATAGATGAATCAAAGTTAGCACCGAGGATTACCTTTTGCAATTCTTTTAAAGCTCCTTAATTTTTTATGCTTTCATGCTCATGTTGAGCTCTCTCTAATTCACTTTCTTTTGTGACTTCTTATTTGATAACAACACCTTTTTTCCTCTTTCCTATTTCGGTTGCACTGTCGAAGGCTATAGAAATTTCTTCTTCATTGGGATTCTTGGGGATTTCTAAGAGGATTTTAGTAGAATGATTGATCTCAACCTCAGTCACTTCATAATCCAGTTTAGATATCCACACCAGTATGGATTCAGTTGCTTCCATATAACATAAATCTATAGAAACTAGGAAATTAATATTTTTGGAGTACTTCTTAGTCACATTTTCTGAAATCCTTGTTCTTTTGTTCATCCTCATATGAAATTCTCCAAAGAATGTAGCAAGAGTAGTCTCTTAAGCATCCAAACCATCAAGGTTTATCATGAAATTCTTGATCTTATGAGCAATAGGTTCTACATTTTTCCATTCTATCCTACCAATTACTAGTAACTCTTTCGTGAAGTAAAAGAGTAAGCAGATAATCAAAGTTCTGTACTAGAATGTATTTTTTTTCTCTTCTTGATTTCCTTCAAGTTCTTCAAAAATATTCATTCGAAGTAGCTCACACAGGTCATAATCCATACCGCTCCTAACCATATCAATAGCAATGTAAATAGCAATAGTAGAAACTATGTGGTTATTGCTTGGTAGACAAACTTTGTGACCAATAACCATCATAGAATACCTAATGAACGAATCTTCAATTGTTCTTAAAACAAGTTCTTTACCTTCGAGAGTCGCACCAGTCATCTCAATTATCTCTTGTTCACTCATAGAATTTGGTCTAGGAACTAGTTCAAAGGAACACATACTAGTTATATCTCTTATTGCATCTTTGGTTATCAAGTGAGCTTCATCAATCCACATTGATTCATCATGAATCTTGCTCAAAATTATTCGAATATATTTCTTTTTGAATTTGAACAAAAGGGATTTTCGCCATACATCTAACTTCTTCTCAACTAATATTTTATATGTATCATAATTTTCTTCCAATTCATTCTTCCATATGATACTTAATCGAACCGGTGATATTTCCTCAATTCTACTATAAACATATGCATAGATATCTTCAGTGGGTAACACTTTAGGAGGAATGTAAGAGAATGCACCAATAAATTCTTTTGATAGATTTTTCAAATATTTCTTCAATTTGATTGTGATCTATCTGAAATATACACAACCTTTGAATTATCCATTGCATAAAATTGAAAGATTGTACAAGTAGAATACCTCTATAATTGCCAATGAAGAATAAGATTATATGTCTAGCTTTCGGAGCATGCTTTGAATCCACTTTGATTTCTTCTTTCTTTACCAAATCATGAAACTCGAATTGCTCTAGTTTCTTCAAACTTCATCTGCACGCTTCTCTGTATTCACAAATATCTTTTGTTGAATGTGATTTCCTTGATACTTCTAAATTTATTTCTTTCATTATAAATCCTTTTGCAATAAATGCTTCAAATTGTAGGTAGATCACCTTGAAATTCGTGTGTGCTTTCATCCTTTCAAATTATGCAAACTTCATTCTTCACACATGTGTTTGAAAAATTCCTTGAATTTGTTACCACATTAAATATACTTTTGTCATGATGTGGCAGTAACTATCGATGAGTAGTTTATTAAATTTTCTAATAATTTCTCCCCCTTAAGCATTGCTCGACTCAAAATTTGACAGGCATATCTGCACCAGAGGATGACATAGATAAAACTGATGCTTCTGATTCAGCTTACTTGAATTCTCCTTCCTTTCTCCAAATTATTTTCATTTCTTTTCTTACTTCTTTTGGATCAATTATTGGTTCATGCCTCTTTGCCGAATAGTTATTTTTTATCCTTTTGTTTATGTAATCTCTAGTAGAATGTTACGGATTACTGCATTCATGACAAACAACATTCTTCCTTCCATACTTTCTTTTATTCAAACTATATTTGCACTAATTAGCCTTGTGTCCAAACTTCTTGCACCTAAAACATTTGCCAGAGAATGATAAAGTATCATTCATTCTACTTTTGTAGTTATTTTCCCTATGTCTAAATTTATTGCAGGAATAACATATATCATTAAAATATAAGTGTTGATGGTCAAAATAACACAACAATGTTAAACATAATATTTCTACGCTATTTATCCTAAAAAAGATAGCTAATCTTAAACCGCCTATCTTCCAAGGTCTCAGTAGTTGGTACCCAACTGTGTTGTCATCATTCAGTGGTTCACGCAACTATAATATTCAAGGGGCGTTTGCTGGTAAAAAGGGTACAAACTGGACAATACAAAGTAATTTAACATGGGGGTTTTAAATAAACAAAAAAATATTGATCAAGGCTTTGAGACATCAAAACATGAACAAATATTCCCTCAAATTCAGACATGTGATTTACATAATGAGCATTTCCTAATTAACTAAAACTATAAATGAAAAAATTCATGAAGAGTTCATGCAATCACGTTCATCCACAATGCAAATTTAATACTTGTAACACCATTCATCATCAATTTTTTTTAGAATTAATTTTCAATAATAAACATCACAAGCTCATCACCAAAATTCATAGATCAATAAACAACGAGAAAATCATCCACGCATGATACAATAGATAGTTTTGAATTCAGCCTCTTCTTATTGATTTTCACTAATTTTAAGAAACATTTATGCACAACAAGATTCATTGGCATACAAAAAACCATAGTCTATTGTCATCATCACTAAACTAGCAAACTTCTAGAAATTAACTATCTGCATTAAAAATTGTAAAAATGTTTAACTATTGCATAAAGATGTAAAAATGAAAGTATCTAGTCTCAGGCAACAAATCTAACTTCAATTTTCCAACCTTTACAATGAGGAGAAAAATTAATCTTATAGAAAGAATTAACACTAATTTCTCCACTCAAAAATCACGATCCATTAATTCGGAGCCCAAATCCACAATTATAGGGGTCGCCTACAGTTGAGTCTAAGTCTTCTCCTACTGAAATTTTTGAGTTTGAAGGAATACACCTCATGCCAACTTACTGGGAGTTGTTGTTCTCTATTGCTGCTAATTACTGCTCCCAATTCCCAGCCCACCAAAATTGATCTGGAGCTAACTATCAATCAAAAAATGATCTCGGGTTTTAACCTTTGTTGACCAAATTCCCTTTTAAAAACATAATATTCTTCTTCATTCAGTTATCTTAGCCTCTTTAGTTGATTTAACTTGCTTGAAATATTAATTAGTATTGCTAAAAAAATTGTTGCAACATCTCATCCTCGAGTGCATCTACCCAGTCCACCCTAAACATTACTCTTTTGAACTCCAAGTAGTGGTGGTCGTATACATATCTTGCAGCTGAGTAACATTCCTAGCAGCGTCTTGTACATAAAACCTGACTTCCATCAGCTTTTCCATAAGAGGCCCTTCATCATCATCTCCTTCCTCTATCATCTTCTCCAATCTGTTGTTCCATTGATCTTTCATGTCTTGTAAAGAAATCAAATCAGAATCCGATGAAACCTCCTTGCCAAGTACTTCAACAATAATCCCCTTAATCACCTTTCTCTCATCAGATAACTCTTGTTGAGCATGTTGCAATATCCTCCTATACTCCATGAGAGCTTATATTTTGAAGATTATTATATTCATACTTTATCAAGATAACCAAAATCTTGATCCTCCAAAATAGCACTAGCTACCAAATATACTTTTATAGAGTTTTAATCAATTCACTTACCTCGGTATAAGACTTAGAACCAGCTGTAGATGTCTAAATTTGGACACTTAATTTATCCAAATTCATCCCCTTTCGTCTTATTTTCATTAATTAAGTAATACTGCTATTATTTAATTAATATCTTTAATTCTGTCAAATCCCTAAGGTATTTAATCAATAATACATTATCTCTTTAATCCTCCTTCCATCAATTGAATTAAATAAATATTTCATTTATTTAATTCCCTTCATGTCACATCCTCCATCATTTTTATCTAATCTTAATCCTTCTTCTAATCTCATCATTAAGGTGTGCACATGCCTAATCCTTGATTAGGATGTGTCACATCCTCCAACTTTTGCAAGTTGGCCTCTAATCTCTCTTAGCCACCTAACCATCCTCTAATCCTTCACTAACTAGCCTAATCAACCTCTCAAGGAATTTTTAATTCCTTTTATCCTTCCAAGGAATATTAAATTCATTTTCTCTTCCCCATGTGATCTTTGACTTGTCACATCAAGTCACATGTGAGATCTAACCCTCTTCTAATCTTCATTAATCAATCTAATCAAGTACTTGCACAATCCTAATCACTTAATTGAGTCAACCCTATTAAATGCTTTTCTTTTTTGACAAGGCATCTCCACTTCCCTATGTGAATTTTTAATTCACATTTAATCTCCCAATGTATTTAAGGAATTTTAAATTCCTTCTCTCATCCCTATAAGGATATTTGAGGAATTTTTAATTCCTCACATGTCCTCTCACTCACATGGGGACAAGGACCTCCTTTATGAGATCTTGTCCAATCCCAAGGTACTTTGTACCCCCCTCCATGTCATGTCCTCCTTCCACCTCATGTCCACTTCACCTTTTAGGGCTATCTCACATGCCACATGTCAAGATGTGAGGGCTTGTGAGTTCTCAACTCACTTTATCCCTACATCTTGATATTTGGTGGCTCAATCTTGACCCTCCATTTCCCCTAGGAATTCTCAAAAATCCTATAAATACCCCCTCTTTTCTCTCATTTTAGAGAGATCATTTTGCTAGCCAAACTCTTGCAATTTTGTTTCTCAACTTATACTTAGCCATTTTCTTATTTTCATCCACTTGCACTCATCCTCACAACACCATTTAGTTTGCATCTACTTGCCATCCAAGGAGCATACACACCAAAGATCGAAGGGCCAACCAAAGGATCGACTCAACGCAAGGTATAAGGTTCCATTTCGTTGCTTTGTCTTGCATTGTTTCCAACTTAGGCTAATCTTGAGGTGTAGGTTGTTTTAAGTTGTTTATTTGCACTCTTTTACTTGTTGCTTGCTTTCTAACGCTCACATTCGACCTATCACACTAGCAATGGAAATTTTCTCTATCTCCTTTTTAAGAAGGTCAACCCATTTATCCATCATTTGAGATTTTCTCTTCATTTGACTCAACTAATCAATCTCTTTATGATTCATTAAGATAGAAACTTTTGATGGTGTTGGTTGTTCAGAAGTGGATGTAATCAGCTCTTTCAGAAAACTTGATCCAAAGGATCTTCGTCAAAAATTGAAGTTTCTCAATTCTCTCTAGAATCAACATCATCAGAAAGAGGCCGAAATTCTAACTCCAATGCAACTTGAATGTAGTCAGACGGAGCTATGGAGCTTAAGATATGCTTGGTCAAACCTTGGTCAACCTTGGGCCTGGGATAGAGAAAAAAAGGGTAAAAAATCAACGTCATTAAAAGTGATCAGAGTCGGCATCATTGCGAAGATCTCATCGAGAGATTTTTGACAATGTTCATTTCACACGAATCAAAGTCTATTTTCCCGAGTTACGAGCAATCAAAGATCGTGCAAGGAAGGTTGACTTTGACCGTATAGATGTTGTCGTCAGCATTTCGTACGCTATGGACAGTGAAGTGGACCACCCAGAATCTGACACATGGCATCCAAATCAACACTATACGGACCAATCACAAGAGGACACATTTCATTTGTACACATGTCAGCATCCCAATCAATGGCCACATCAACGCACAGTCAGTGACACATCAATGCATAATCAACATACACATCACCATCCACGTCGATGGACATGTCAAATTTATCAGCCAATGAGAATCTAACATGTGGCAACCTCCTGGTGCGACACGGATCTCCCCTCCTCACGAGCGATCAATTGCATTCAGTTGTATTTGTTAATAAAAAGTATTAAGAGCCTGCGAGGGGCTCGAACCCCTGACTCAGTTGCTATCGACCACCAGCCTGACCGTTACACCATACAACTCACGTCTACCTATGTATGATGGGTGGATTGTTTTGTTATGTAGTCAATTATGAATGAGAGGTTTAAATACCAACCACAATGAGTTGAACCCAAAACCATTGAGATGCTAAAAGATTAAGCTACCAACAAGCCATTTGATGGCTTTAGTATGTTTGTGGCATCAGATGATTTTATTGAACTGTGGAAACTGAATGCCCCTATTTTAAAATAATTCCCTCCAAATCTTAAAAACAATAATCCTTTTAAGGATTAAATGTAACCTACTAAAAGAACTAAAAGCCCGAATGTAAATGTGATAGGGCATAAAAACAATTTAGTTGTATTTTAAGGGAGGATTTTTCAAATATTTACTATGTAAGGGGGATTGAGTTGAAATTCCCAAAATCAATTGGTTTTTCCAATATGGGGATATTTGTGGTATAAAAAGGGGTAAAAGGGAGGTTGAAAGGCTAAGGGTGTTTTTAGCTAAGTGATTTGAAAGTGGATTTTTGGTGATGAAAATTTGTGAGAGATTTCCAAGTGAGGATTTTTTTTGGATAGTGAATTTTTAATCCTTATGCATTTGAAGCTTAGTTGAGCTTGTTACATTTGTTGAATGATTTTCTTGGTAATTCATTATTATCTAAGGAGATGAAAATCTTGTAACAGGTGGAAGACCTTTTGTAATCATTTTTGGAGATTAATTAGATCGGTCTCACTCCATTGGAGTGGACCTGGAGACGTAGTCATGATTGTGGCGAACTTTGTTATCAGATTGTTTGCACTTTCTCTCTTCTTCTCTCTCACATTCTACTTATCACCTTGATTTTTAAAGCATAATTTCAATAATGTACACTTTTTTTGAGTTTCCATTAAATTATTTAAGTTAAGCATTCAATTATGCAATTAGTCTAGATCCTAAATCAGATCAAGTTTTGGTATTAGAGCATTTGGTGACTAGTATTATAGATTTATTGTGAATGCTAACAAGATCCAAGATTCATTAAGGGTGAAGGAAAGCTTGAGGAATATAATCCTAAGATTGGGAAATGAAGAATTTTTTTAAAAATGTCTATGTTTGGAATCGAGGTACCCAAAGAACTCATTGAGTAGGAGTTTTGAAGAGCCTTCTGGAAAATGAGAGCTGCGTTGGAGATGCTTCTCAAAGAAAGGGAAGAACGCATGAAACTTGAAGATAATGCACTGAAGCAAGAAGATCATGGAGACCATAAAGGCAAGAAGAAGCAACCAGGAGGTGGTGATGAACCCCCAAAATATCCTTCGTCTACTCCTTCTCCTCCTCCTTCTTCTACACATTCTTTTTCTACTAATCCTTTTAAGGGTGTAAATAAGCCTAAGATTAAATTGGATGTTGAATTTGAACTACCTAAATATTGTGGTGAATTAGATGTTGAAAAACTAGATGACTAGATTCAACAAGTAGAATTCTATTGTAGAGTCCAAAACCTCTTTGATGATGCTTCTAGGATCCAGTTAGCCACTCTTCAATTGGGAGGTTTAGCTCTCACCTAGTGGGAGAGTAGGACTAGAGCATAAATTTCACAACATGGTAGAGTCAATTTTCCTTGGTTAGAATTTGTTAGTGCTCTTAAAAAGCAGTTTTATCCCCTAGGCCATATGCAACAATTAATGATGAACTGGCAAACTTTTAGGCAAGGGAAAGGATAGTTTGTTCAAGATTACACCCATGAGTTTCGTAAAAGGGCTATTGCATTACATGTATCTTTGTACACCGAAGATACTTTGTTAAAGTACATAGGAGGTCTTCACTTATATCTCATACATTCTATTTTGGTCTTGAACCCTAGTAATTTGGATGAAGTTTGTGTCCAAGCTACACATTTAGAGTTAAGAAGAAAGGGTTCTTTTATTGATAAGTTTGATAATGATCACTTTGGAAAGAAAACATCCAAGGTTGTAGAGACATGGAAAGGAAAGAAGATAGCTACAGTAAAGAAGGATGATGAGCTTTCTTGCCTCTCATTGTGACAAGAAGGGTCACGATGAAGATCATTGTTGGAAGTTGCATCCAGAATTGAAGCCTAGAAAACAGAATCAAAAATAGAAAGGTAAGGAGAAAGCCACAAATGTTGTTATGGATCTTGGTTCTGATTCTAATGATGAAACTAAGATAACAACTATGGGTTTGAAAGGTAAAGCTCCTATTGCCAGTGTTTCCTTTGATAGTTGTTCTTCTACACCTAAAGTTAATGAAGTCTTTGATGATAAGAAAAGGAATGAACTTTTTCACATAAAGGTTATTTCTAAGAATGTGAAACTTGATGCACTCATAGATAGTGGTTCTCAAGTTAACTTAATTTCTGAAGATGTTGTAAGAAACTTGGGATTGAAAACTACACTACATAAGAAACCTTATCCACTAGGCTGGATTTGTGAGAATGATAAATTGCAAGTAACAAGATAATGCACTTTGAAATTTGCAATCACTAGTAAGTTTGTGGATGGATTACAATTTGATGTGGTTCCACTAGATATCTGTGGGATAGTGTTGGGTAGCCCTTATCTATATGATCGAAAAGCTATTTTCTACAAGGAAAAGAATCATTATCATTTGTTTAAAGATGGCATTCAGTATATTGTACATTCTCATAGGATTAAGACTAATCATTCTTTTGTAAACACTGGGAAATTAAAGAAGGTAATTAATGCAAGTAAATATTTAACTCTTATGTCTGCTAGTACAGGTGGTTCTAGACATGAACTTGAAGTAGCTAATTAGGGTTAGATGTCGTAGGATACACCAACAATACAACATGAGGGAATGGTGAATGAAAGCATTGATGGTCCCTTGGGTAAAAATGTTTCTGTTGTGAAAGATTGATATGTTGTTGATTTATTCTCTTTCATATCTACATTATTGTACAGCTTGATGCTAGTCAATGTTTGTTGGTTAGTGGCTATGACAATTGATGTAGATGCTAATGAAAGTGATAGAATGATGTTTATGTTCAAAATTTTTGTTGCAATCTTCATTATGATTGTGAGCCAAGCTTACAGATGTACAGATGATACAGGACAAGTGGGGAGGCAAAGTCCTCACTTGATGTCTGAATAAATGCCACTTTTGGAGGTCCAAAAGTTCTTCACTGGGGAGGACTAATTCGGAGGATCTTCATCAAAATTGAAGTTTCTCAATTCTTTCTAGAATCAGCATCATCAGGAAGAAGCCAAAATTTGACTCCAATGCAACTTGAACAGAGTCAAACAAAGCTACGGAGCTCAAGATATGCTCAGTCAAACCTCGGTCAACCTTGGGCCTGGGACAAAGAAAAAAAGGTCAAAAATTGACGTCATCAAAAGTGACCAAATTTGGCATCATCGTGAAGATTTCATCAAGATCTTTTTGACAACGTTCATTTCACACGAATCAAAGTCTATTTGCCCGAGTTACAAGCAATCAAAGATCATGCAAGGAAGGTTGACTTTGACTGTATGGATGTTGACATCAACATTTCGTACGATATGGATAGTGAAGTGGACCACCCAGAATCTAACACATGGCATCTACATCAACACTGTATGAACTAATCACAGGACACATGTCATCCATACACATGTTAGCATCTCAGTTAACAGCCACGTCAGCGCACTCTCAGTGACATGTCAATGCACAGTTAGCATACACATCACCATCCACGTCGATGGACATGTCAGAGTTATCAACCAATGATAATTTGACATGTGGCGCCCTCTTGGTGTGACACATGGCTCCCCTCCTTGTGAGTGGTCAGTTGCATTTGGTTGTATTTGTTAATAAAAAGTATCAAGATCCCACGAGGGGCTCGAACCCCTGACTCTATTGCTATTGGCCACCAACCTGGTCATTACACCATACAGCTCGCATCTACCTATGTATGGTGGGTGGATTATTTTGTTAGGTAGTCAATTTTGAATGAGAGGTTAAAATGCCAATTGCCCGGAGTTGAACCCAAAACCACCAGGATGCTAAAAGATTAAGCCACCAACAAGCCATTCGATGGCTTTAGAATGTATGTGGCATCATATGATTTTGTTGAACTGTGGAAACTGAATGCCCCTATTTTAAAATAATTCCCTCCAAATATTAAAAACAATAATCCTTTTAAGGATTAAATCTAACCTACTAAAATAACTAAAAGCCCGAATGTAAATGTGACAAGGCATAAAAACAATTTAGTTGTATTTTAAGGGAGGATTTTTTAAATATTTACTATGTAAGGGGGATTGAGTTGAAATTCCCAAAATCAATTAGTTTTTCACCAATTTGGGGATATTTTTGGTATAAAAAGGGATAGAAGGGAGGTTGAAAGGCTAAGGGTGTTTTTAGCGAAGTGATTTGAAAGTGTATTTTTGCTGATGAAAATTTGTGAGAGATTTCCAAGTGAGGATTTTTTTTGGATAGTGAATTTTTAATCCTTATGCATTTGAGGCTTAGTTGAGCTTGTTGCATTTGTTGAAGGATTTTCTTGGTAATTCATTATCATCTGAGGAGACAAAAATCTTGTAACAGGTGGAAAACCTTTTGTAATCATTTATGGAGATTAATTGGATTGGTCTCACTCCATTGGAGTGGACCTGGAGACGTAGTCACGATTGTGGAAAACTATGTTATCAGATTGTTTGAACTTTCTCTCTTCTCTTCTCTCACATTCTGGTTATCACCTTGATTTTTAAAGCATAATTTCAATAATGTACACTTGTTTTGAGTTTTCATTAAATTGTTTAAGTTAAGCATTCAATTATGCAATTAGTCTAGATCCTAAAGTAGATCAAAACTTTTCATTTTCCCTACTTGGGCATTGAGCTCATCTTTGGCCTGCTTGTCCTTAATCAATCTTGACTTGGTAGTGGTAGCCACAATGTCAATAAGGATAATCTGTTGATTTTTTGTCTGCTTGACTAGATTGACAGTACTCACTTGATAATCTGAAGCTTGCAACTCCTTATCTTCCTTATTAGCTATTGTAGTTGTAATGTCCACCACCAAGTCCCCATCATCAGTGATCCTTGTGGAATGAATGGATTGGGGCTTCTTCTTAGGCTTCACTTTGTCTACCTCTTTTATCATATCATCCCATGTCATTGGCTAGGATTGAACTTGATACCTTTTTCCAAATTTAACTTAAGCCATGTAGGGGCATCGAGCTGAGGCATTACTTGTTGAGTACTAGGAGGTGTTGAGGAGATTATTTCCACTATTTTCTCAGAAGAATTCCTCTACTGCTCTTATTTTTCTTTTAGTACTCTCTCTTGCTCCATCTTCTCATTTTGTGCTTTTATTTCTTCTCTTTTTCATATCCTCCTAATTTTGTGCAACTTCTTCTTCATCCCTTAGTATTTGCCGCTCTAATTCCATTGCATGAGCTTCCTCCTCTGTTACCTTGTCATGTTCATATTTCTCTTGTTGTTCAAGCTCTTGTGCATGGGACTCTTCCCCAAATTTCTTTTGTGCTTTTGTAGCCTCTTTCTCCCTAGCTAGCTCTTCATCTTTCTTTCTTTTTTCCTCTTCTTCATTAGCTAGCTCTTCAATAGCTTGTCTTTGAGCACCCTCTAATATTTCCTTTTTCTCTTCCTCTGTTAACACATACCTCATTTTAGCCTCATCCCAAAGGCTTCCTTCCTTAAACCCAATATCTTCTTCTCTAGTTTCTTCCCTCTCAAGATATTCTTCATATTCTACTCTTTCTTATTCACAGAGAAAATTTTCCTTAGACTTTGAGGGCATAGGTGATTCTACTACATCAATTACTAGGGGCCCTCCTTCCTGAATAACTATAACTCCTGAAGTTGATGGTGCAGTGGGAGGGGTATCCTCAGTTTGCATAGGAACTACCAAAGGACCTTCTTGGACAACTTCCTCTCTAGGGTACACTATAACCAAAGGTTGAACACCAAGACTTGCAACAATTCTTGCAGTAGCACCAACATAAGTGACCTTAGCTTGTGCTAAGGCTTCAATAACCTTCTTCATTGAGATTTCTTCTTTTGTTGGGGCAAGTTCTTTTGTTTGTGTAGTAGTTTTCTTCAAACTCTTGTAGTGTCTTGTTTTTGTTGAAGAAATAGGCTCCCTGCTAGAATCTTTCTTTCTTGAAGCCTTAACTCTTGGTTGTTTGATATGAAGGTTAATCCATTTCAGACTTCTCTCAACAACTACCTGTGAAATTTTATTTATATTGGTTTCCTCCTTCTCCATCTAGTTAACTATATCTAAATCCTTTGTGGCTATTTGATCCATTTCATACCAAGAATCAAGAGTGATCCCATTATCTAAAGTGCCTTCCAGTATATCTTCTTTAACCCCAAATTCCTTCATTTGGGGAATGGCCAATCTTTCATATCCTCTTCTTCTCACTTCAAAGTGATCTTGCAAATTTTTCCAGAAGTCCTCAAGAAGTGGCTGATGAAAGGGAAATTGTGAAGCATATAGGCCAATCATTTTTTCTTTCGAATCAAAGTCCTTTCTACATATATGAAGATTCAAATTCATAGATTGAAATTCTTTTGTTGCTGACTTGGCTGGTATAGAAGAAGAACAAGAATAAAACCCCAATTACATTGGGAATGAATGGCAACCAACCTTGTGCTTATCAAAAAAATTGGTATTCACCTCAGCTGCTTGACGGGAAAACTCCATCAAGATCCACTTATCACCACAACACCTTGGTAGTTTGAAAGGGTGATTTTCATATCCAAATAGTCTAATATAGGTGGATTTGTGGTGTTGGATAAACCAACATCCCCACTCTTGAATGAACTGCATGGCCTCTCTTGATAACCTAAAGCCAATGTCTCTTGTAAGCTGATTAATGACAACATACAAAAATGCATCATTAACTCTTTTAAAGTTTTTTTTTCTGCTACCTTCAACTCCAGTTGATCATAGTGTTCCCATGCTTCCCATCTAGATTTAATTGGATAAATGGGAACATCCGATTCTCAAATGCATGAGAATCCTCTTTTCCAAATGCCCTAGCTAATAGGGTGATCATGTCCCCTATGTCCACAAAGAAATCAGACCTCTTGGGCTTAGATGGCATCTTCTTCAATGATTTCTTATCTTTTTGAGCCACCTCTTGTTGATGAGCTTTTTATTCCCCTCCTCATCTACAACCCATCGTTTCAATGCATCATCTTCGAACATGATTTTAAGATTAGGGTGGGGAGGAGGATCAAATACCAATCTAATCATCCCTGGGGCCAAGTCTATAATCTCATTTCCCCATGAATCAATACACTTTCTCTGAGTTGGATTGCAAGCTTGTGCAACAGCTAGTATGAATTTTGGGCATTGCACGACAATAGGGAATGTGGTCATATGTGCCAACCCAAAATTTGCAATCTTCTTAGCTAGGATAGCATCCTCTGAAAAGGTATCATCATGAAACTGTTTCAAATCAATATGGCCCACCAATGTATCAATGATCTTCATAACCTCATAACCAAATTTGGATGGCATTGGATTCCCCTAGAACTTGTATTTCATAGTGATGGAAACCTGTTCTAGTTTTAACCTTTAAGCTCTTGTTCCCTTTGATGTTCCGTCGGCAGCTACCTCTTCCTTTAAATCAGACATTTGTTAATACCTACAACAATGACCTTCATTAGACAAAGAAAAGAGACATGAGAGGGAGGGAAAATTAGCACAAGCATTCGTATTAAGTCCTCATTTATTCAAGAAAATTCCCATTTTACAAGTTAATCCAATGTTTTTAGGTTTCGGGTTTAGGATAGAACCAAGAACTTGATCATTTTAAGCTTAAGACTAAACTATATTAAAAGTTAGGATCAAGGAATACCTTGAACATGACCCTAATATAACACCCTTTCAATATTATCAGACATCAGAATTAGGCTTTAAATGAACACTTATACTCTGTAAAAGAGTACGTCAGCATGCGAGATCGCGTTAACATCTAGCTCAGATACTTCACAAAATGGAATTAGTTTAGGGTTCTCCTTGAGTTCTAATCCTGATGAGTCATCAAAAGTCAGAATCGGGATAGAATTCGAGACTGGACCCAAAGGGGGTGAACAAGTTTGAGTATCGTCTTGAGTTTTGATCTCGATATTGAAAGTTAGAATCAAGATGTTGTTTGAAATTGAACCTCTGGAATATGAGTGGGCATGGGTCAATCCCAAGTCACGATCCCAACGTTGTGTCAGGATTTGAAATTGGGTTAACACCCGATACTAAAGCTTAATACTATATCAAGGGTTTGGTGTCATTCCAAAATTCAATCCTGAGAGTAATGTGGGTATTAGAATCGAAACATGAGTTAATACTTTGACCAAAACCATTGAACACATTAAGGTCACCGCCCGAACTCCATTCCTAATAAGATATCGGGAGTCAAAATCAGGACATAGATAAAACTTGGAACCAGGTGGTGGTAATAGGCTGCAGTGTAGTTCTAAATCTTGATTTTGAAAGACATGGGAATCAGGATTGTGACAACACCAAATACAGAGGAAATTAAATAAATTTAATAATATCTTCAAAAATACCTTCAAGATCGAGATCAAGAGAGTTTCAAAACCCTAATACGAACCAATTCAAAAGTAAACCATATTTTAAACTCATTTGGGAATCGGATGTGGGAAACCAAGGTTTCGACTCACACATTTCAACAGTCAAAATTTTAAAGTTTATCAACCCAAGTAGTGCGAAAACCATATGTAAACTAGGGCATGATGGGAACAAGAAGCTCATGCCAAAAAAATGAGAAAAATGAAAAATGAAGGAAACACCAAAAAAAGAGAGGCAAATGAACCAAAGGGTTCGAGGAAAAAAATAAAACTCACCAAAGGGTGTCAGGAAAACGAAAAATAGACCAGAAAGAAGAAGAAACAAGAAAACAACAAATACAAACCAACGAAAGAAACAAACGAGCAAAAAAAAAACACACCCAAACCCAAAAAGAAAGGAAAATGCACAAAAAAGATGCCTACCGCACATAACGTGACAAGAAATTCAATAGCACAACAAGAAATCCAAGCTCAACCTAAAACTCCAAGCCTTCCCTCCGCTCTGGTTTGCTTTATCAAAGTACATAAGCAAAAATGAGCAAAAATTAAGGAGCAGGGGAAATAAAACTCATTCGTGCATGTGAACATGTGTCAGTTAATGTGGGGTAGTTTGAGCCTCAGGATTAGGGTAGAGGTCATAAATGATCCATCATGAAAACAAAAGGTAGGCGGGAGTCCAGATCAAGAAGGAACACGACACCAGAACCTTCAGTGAGTGCAAAGTTTCTGAAAAGTTCCAAAATCTGAACCCCGACAAACAAGGATAGATGTGGGAATCGAGATCAGGAAGGAACCTGGAACAAGAACTTGTAAAAGTTCTGAGTTCCAATTTCAGTCCAATGTTCAATTCCAAAACACACAAGCAAAGACAAAGGGGGGTTGCAAATCAAGATCGAGATAGAAATGGGAACAAGAACTTTGGTTCCAATTTTGACAAACAAAAAGCACATAAGGAAGAAAAAGCAAAAGCTAGGATCGAAAAGAAAATAAAAACTCACACTTTTAAGGGTGCAAGGTGACAACTTCAACTTGAGACCCGAATCTGACTAAACAAAAATATACAAGGAAAAATAAGAGGATCGGGATCAAGATGAAAATAGGAACTTAAACTTTGGAAAAGTATCAAGTGTCGATGAGAGTTTGAAACCCGAACTCGACAAACAAGAACAAAAAATAAAGAATTGGGAGAAAAAGACAACTCCCAAAGCCCGAACAAGAACACCAAAGACAAAAACAACATAAGGGGGACCCATTTTGATTAGAAACAAAATGGGGTGGTTATACAAGGCATAACAATAAGTACCTTTGAGCATTAGGATGTTTGATGGGAGTCCTTCCATAATTTCCTCTTAAGTCTTTGATTTGTCCATCTTTGCACTGAGTCTTCTTGTCAGGAGGTTGCTTCATTTTTTAACTTTGTCCTTCTTCAAACCCTAAACATTTATTATCCATTGCAGGTCTCTGAGAAATAATCAACTCATCAAGCATTACAAAGCTTACCTTGAATTTATCCTCAAATCTTTTTTCCTTTTCCAGATTTGACCTCAAAATTTCTATTTCTTGCTTGAGCTTGACACATTCATCCATCTTCTCTTGAATTTCAACTTTTTGATAGTCTTCAATCATTTTCTTTTCTTCCAATTGTTGTTGCAGACCGATGATATCATCATGTTCCCTTCTCAATTGATTACATGCTTCTTCATATCTTCTCCTCATATACTTGATACAATCATTCACTTCCTTTAGCTTATTCTTCATATATTTGTTTTTTTTTTCTTTTTTTTTTCTTTTTTCTGAATGACTAACATAGATCACTTCTGAAGGAAAAAAAAATTCTTATATTCAAATTCTAGGACCCTCCTCAAGCTATTAGACTTCTTCAGAGGAACCAAGCTTTGATACCAATTGTTGAATATCCTAAATACTAAGGGGGGGTGAATCAGTATCCCACAAAACCATTCAAATAAATTCTATTTAAACATTATCACAAAACTAACTGAATGAACTAGAGAGAACACAAACAAGAAAATACATCATCACACGTGAACACTGGGATTTTTATGTGGAAAACCCAAAAATGGGAAAAATCATGGTGAGGATTAGCTCACAATATATTATATCCAAATACAGTATATTATGTGGCTCACTGCTAGGACTCACTGTCCTTGAAAGGCTCACAACTTGAATACAAAAGATGGCTAATCACAAAGATACAAAATTTATGGCTCACTACCAAGAGTATGAACTCATGGAATACACCTTTTATGTGCAGGGTTTAGTTCCAACGAGGCTCTAAATAAGAAGTATTGCTTCTCACAACATTCGCTCAACAATTTTTTTCTAATCCTCAACTAATAAATCATTTAGGCTCGCATGTTCAAACATCACTTAATCCTATTCACACTTCACCACACCTCTCTTCTTTCTCCTTCCAATATTCACACCTTTACACTTTTTCTCTTCACCCTCACTCACACTTTCACCTTCAAAGAGTCTTATACACACACACACAAGTATATCTCTTTCATCAATTAGGTCGGCCTAATTAGATGAAAACAAAATAATCAAAAACACTCTTTTCAACACCATATATGATTTAAAACATTTTTATCCATGTAGTGCATCATATCAAGTCGGCGTAGATCTATAGAAAGCACCCGCAAAGTATATCTAGTCTTCTTAATGCATGGCATATGTTAGGTCGGCCAAGACTAGGACCTAAACACAAAAACTCCAAACTAGCATACACTTCTCTCAAAACAAAAACCTTCTAGATTCGATATTACTTTAGTTTCTCATCATAATAACATTAGAGAGACTACCATTAGAACCACAACATTAGAATGTTCTTCTTAAGAAAATGCAGAGTCTTCCACATTGATATGCTGAGCAATGAAATAACTGTAGAGTACAAAGTTAAACTTTGTCAATGATAACTTTCTACTCTCATCACAAAACTTCTCAAGATACTAGATATAGAGCTATCTAAATGAGTCATGATAACATGGTTAAGAGTTCAAAGTCATATCTTTTCTTGCAGTGAATTTCAGACTCAAAAACCAACACACTGGTTTATTAGTAAATAACACTTCCTATAGAGATTAGCTTCTGGTATACTAAATAAGCTTCTCGTATTGTTGTCACCATGTTGACATCAATGACAACACAGGGACAACTAGATCAATCCATATACACTTCATGTTGATGTCACAAGACTATGTGTGATGTTCTCTTTAAGGAGAAAAGGACAAGCATATGCCTAAGAGTACACTAGAATGATATTAAGTGCGCAAAGATCACATAAATAATAAATCAAAATAGTACATGGGCAAGATTCAGTGGGATTAGATGTTCAAGTGGATTTTTCTACTACACTTTATGATCATTATCCCATAATCTACAACATTAGTTTGTCTCAAACTCCTCATTTTGACCACTCCCTTCCCTAAAAACTAAATGTGTCTCATCTAAAGAATCCTACTTGCCTAGCTACCCTTGTGGGGATTTGGAATTCCTTTCCCAAACTGGATGAAGGGGATTCTTGGATTGACTGGTGGTGTCATGCCATTACTCAATACATTAACTTCTTACGCTCATTTGGAAAAACAATGGCTTGGCAACACAAACATAAGGAAAAATATCTTCAAGGCAAACTCGTTCGGGCTAGAAAGGTCCTTAATGATGATCCTAGCAATATTAGAATTCAAACTTCTATTGCTGCTACAAAAGCTCAATTACGTAAAATTAACAATTACAAAGGACAAGGGGCTAAAGTTATATCTAGACTCCACTGGATAAAAGAAGGAAATAAGGGCACTAAATAATTTTTTAATTATCTCAATTAAAAATATAAAAAAGAAAGAATTGGTGTGATAAGGGATGAATTCAACACTCTTTAGTCGAATCCTTCTGATATATATAAATATTTTTAAATGATTTTATGAAAAAAATTTCAAAGATGAACAATGGTAAGACATTCAACAAGCCTTTTAGGATATGGTTCAAAATTATATTCCTACCAAAATAGACTCTTATTATAGTCAATATTTAGATAGAAATTTATCATTGGAGAAGCTGGAAAAGGCTCTTTTCTCTATGGCCCCTTAAAAAAGTTTAAGCAACGATGGAATTCCTATGGAATTCTATCAACCTATGTGGCAACACATTAAGGATGACTTTTATTGTTTATACTTGGAGGCTATTAAAAATGGGTCATTAGGCCTTTTTATTAATGGTGGTATAATCAAACTTCTTCCTAAAGGGAAAAAAGAAGACTCAATTTTTGGTTGGTGCTCCATCACCCTTCTCAACACTTCTTATTAAACTATATCAAAAGCCTTGGCCATTAGGATCAAACCGATGGTGCAAGGAATTGTTTGAGTTGAGAAAAGAGGTTTTATTACTAGAAGATTGATTCTTGTTAATCTTATGTTAGCATGGGAGACATGCGAGTGGGCTCAACAAACCGGTCAAAATGTTATTATGATTAAACTTGATTGTGATAAATCTTATGACAAAATTTTCTTGAGTTTTATTCTCAAAATGCTTGAATGGTTGGGTTTTGGCCCCAAACTTCGAGCTCATGTTCAAATGTTGTTTCAAGAGGCTAGTGCTCATATGATTATCACTAATGTGATGACAAACCCATTCCCTTTACAAAGATCTATTTGACAAGGTTGTCCCTTAGCCCCTTATCTCTACACCCTTACAACCGATGCTTGGCATTGGGGTCTCTCTTTCAGATATGTGGAATTGGTATCTTATTAAACTCAATAATAAACTTTTCACTTGGGGAAATAAATTCCTCTCTTTGGTTGTAAATATACATGTTTCCAATAAAATATTTCTTGCTACACATGTTTACTATTCTTCATGTTGGATGCCTTCAAAAAAGGGGTATAACGATTTAATCAAAATTGTCTACCAATTTCTTTGGGCCAAATGGAATGACAATAGAGGTTTTATTTTGACATAATGGACCCATTGTATTAAACCAAAATGCAAAGGTGGTTTGGTGCTTATAGATCCAAGAACACAAGGATTTTGCTTGGCTACCAAATGGATTATCCAAGCTATCCATGGGGATGAACTATGGAAGATTATTATATGAAACCGTATTTACCTTGCCTCTGTTAAGGGAAAATGGTAGTATGTGGGTTGGCTTGAAAAAATTCTCCATTCCCTTTTTTTCTTATAATAAAGGCTTCTCCCCCTCTTTAGTCTATATGGAAAGATTGGAAACACACTTTCCATCTCTTAAAATGGAGAGAATTCACTTCAACATGGTTTCAACTTCTCCACTTCTTCTATTTTGTGGAATAAGCATATTCTTTATCAGAACTAGCCCCTTGATTTGATCTTCCCAAAACAATCCTACTCACTATTTAAAAAAAGGGTTCACAATGTTGGAGATCTTTGGGATTTTCACACTATGAGTTGGTTGTCATGGCATGCAGTCAAAGCTCAATTTAACCTAAGCAATAAATATAAAGTGTTTCTAATTTTTGTTTAGTCTTTGGTTCCGCTTGATTTAACTATGAAATTATGTACTCCTATGCACTGCAATTTCTGCAAAGACTGGTTATGGATGTCTTCTAATCATTTTCTTTTCTTTCCTTTAAAAAAGGCCTACTTGCAAAAGCTTCTAAACTTGCTCTTAAGACCTCAATTTAATTCCAAGTAGAGTTGTAGGTTCAATGAACAAATTTGGTCTAAATTATCTGTCCAAATTTGGAAATTGAAGGCTTACATAGATGCTCAACTAATTTCTTGGAAGATTTTGATTGCAAATTACCCCTTGCAAACAGGCTAAAATGCATATCAGTCCAACCAATTAATTGTCCCTTTTGTCAAAGGAAAGAAAACATAAGGCATATTTTTTTGGGATGCCAGTCCATTAAACAATAGTGGAATGTTGTCTTTAATACTCTACCAGCTATATTTGAACATAAATTAAATTGAAAAGAAGCCCTTCTTGGGGTTGGGTTACATCATAATTTCATTGTTGATGTAGTTAGGCATATCATTTTGCTTCATATATGGAGGAACAATTGTAAAGAAACCTTTAATAACCTAAATGATCACCACAGAGTTGTATTTCTTGGGCTTTACTCCAACATTATTTATTGTCTAACCTCAATTTTTTCTTATCTATAGCTTGGGGCTAAGAATAATTTAAAGATCGATTTTCAAATCCAATAGCTCAAACTCTAGGTTAATCAATTGCTCAAAAAAAAGAAGGTTGTTCTAGTTCAGGGCTTGAGGTGTTATTTTCAAGATTGATTCTACTCTTGTTGGTTGCTTTCCCTGTTTGTAATAGTTGTTGGTTGTAATTTTTTGTACATGCTTCTTGCTTTTTGTACATTTCTATAGTTGTCCCTTGCTGGACTATGTTATTGTTGGTTTAGTTTTTTCTATATTTCTCTAGTTGTCCCTTGTTGGATTATCATGTTATTATTGGTTTTTCTTGCAACAATTTGCTGCAATCTATTTGTAATAACATTGTAATCTACTTTTTAACAATAAAAAAAATAATGCATGGGGTCTATGTTGGCTAGTTAGATTCATGAGGACACTCATTGCATGAAAACTAAATAAATTTTTGACATAGCATAGTAAAAATACAATAATTATTAAAAATGTGATTAATGGGATGAGTTGGTAGGATTGTTGGTGAGTGGAATGACTAAAAATCTTATTGATTGGCACAAGAATTATAAAAAATAAATATAATGAGTGATTAATAAAGAAAGAATGTAGAAGGGATGCACATATTTTTTCAAGGTATAAATGTAGACAAGGGACACATTAATGGTTGTGATGTATTGCTATATTTTATAAAATGAACTATTTTAAAGTTTCATGAAATTATAAGCTTTTTGTAGAACTAAAAATTAATATTGAAATTTTTCTAGTGAACCCAAGATAAATAGTTTGAAGGCAAAGATAGATTTAAGAAAAAAATCATGGCAAAATGTAGGTAAGTCATATGTGTGAACATATAGGCTAGTGGATGATAGAAAATTATAGGCCACACAAAAAAATTGCTAGAGTTGGCATAGGGAACCTACAAAAGGAATTAGATCTCACAAGAATTCCCAAGAAAAATGTCGTTGTGGAGAAGGATGTGAACATCTATCCACATTCAAGGTTTTAGAGAATAACCAATTTGATGATCTAAATGATAATAGAATGATAAATGACATTTTCAACCTTGTTCATTAAGAGGATAACACGAATATGAGATAATATAACATAGTTTAAATAATGGAAAAAAAGGTACCCACCTAAAGGTAATTGCTCTACTTTGGGAACATAAAGTTATTAGTTCAATTTTTTATTTGTAGATTATATAATGGAATCATTTATTTGTATAGGGGATTATCAAATATTCATCAATCCTAAGAATATTTATGAGCTAACCATATTTTGAGCAATTAGATGCATAATATTAAAGAGAATCCCTAATTGGACCTCGAGGATTCCATGGAAAAATATATATTTATAGAACATATTACTGCATTGGTAAGTATTAGAAGAGGAACACAAGATCATATTAGAGGAAATGCTTGGTGCTATGGCAATAATAACTCACATTTATATAGGATTAAAGCATGATTGACATGGGAGAATAGGCAGAAATTTTACTTGTAGGAATTATAGATGAAATCCTAACTTGTAATATAGTTATCTAATATGCATAGTATTAGAAATCAAAGGTGTCAAAATGCATACACAAAGAATGAATAGGTCATGAACTTAAAGTAGAAGTGCACAAATCAATGGGGATGCACCTAAGAGATAATATATTGCATGCTTGATCATACTATTCTAATTTTGAAAGCATCACATAGGTATCATTTATTAAATATCAACACTTATTATATGATCGCTGGTGTATATGTACCTATGATATTTCCATTGTTTCCAAGCCTTTTTTTGAACTACATAAGTGATAATGGATATCGATGGACTAGGTGAGGTTCCAAAAAAAGCTACTGAGAGGATAGAAGAAAATTTATTAATAGAAGATAATAATGGAAGCATGTGGATATAAAATCATCACTAGAGTCATAAAATATGTAAAGGGTGACAAAAATTTGAATAAAGAGACCCTCAAATGGTCCCAAGGAGTAACATGAACAAGAAATAGTTTTTCCTATTGCATAAGTACCTATTTAGCTAAGAACCCTACTACAAAACCATAGATAAATCTATATATGTGCCACCATAATTGTCACCACAAGAGAAATTCCCTCAAGTATCATATCTCCCAAACAAAATAATAGCCACAAGAATAAAAACAACAACCATTAATGGAAGTGAAATTTGGGCCTAAAAATATGCTTAAAGGATTTGGAGGAGAGATGAAGGAAATGCTAGATGAGACACAATAAATGGAAAAAGGAATTCCACAATCACACACTCATATAGAAGGGAAACTACATTAGTTTCTTATTTATAATTTAAAATATTACAATGTTTTTTCATTTGGTCGCCAAGGATGCCTCAATAGTGTTAGCTCAACTAGATGGAATGAAAATGATTTTATTGGTTCTAGAGATCATGTATAAATGAGATGTCATTTTTTGTAGTTACATGGTATCCTTTCACTTGATGAATAGGTACCACAACCATTCAAAGCCAAATATCTTAATGAATAATATGGAGAAAGAATACAAACATATGTGCAAGGGTAAAGATGATCTAGTTAACTACCAAGAAGAATTAAAAGTAAATTAATTGATATTGGATGCCTTGCCACACCCAATTAATAAAAATGGTAGCTACACATAGTTAGAGATGGACACCATTGACACACTCAATTAGACACATGATACATTGACATAGAAATTATCCATCTTAGTGGATAGTTTGTAGAAATTGTAAGATAAAACTAGCATACATATATTAAATATTAATATATATAAAATACGCTAAGAGTTATCTTTTCTTAAGGCACCTATTTTCATCAACTTATTCAAAATAGTAAACTACCCATATGCTATCACCGTTTCAATCAATCAAATAATATATGAGAAAAATAAAACCAGGTGGAAAGACTCAATAGCACATTAGAGGTTAAACACAAAGATGCTTAGTTGTTTTATGAGTTCCTCGTGAAATTTGAATTGACCGATTTTAATCATAATTTGATTTTCAATACATATGTCCAATTTCTTCTTTAAACAAATGTGATACAGTTGTCAATTAAGATAAGATCAAATATTAAATTTATATATTTTATTCACAAAGATACAAGATAAGGTAACCAAACCCTAGTTTTGATTCTAGTGTGTATTAAGAAAATGTAACCTTGCGAAGTTCCAAACCAAATGAGCCCTAGCAAGTCCAACAGACTCAACTTAGGAGACTTTCCATCCCACTCAATAATAAAACAACCACAAATAAAAAGCAATAAACCTTAGAGTTGTTAAGTTGTTAAACAAGGACATTGAAAAGCATAACTGAAACATGTGATTTAGAGATGTAGAGTACTAAAAGAGATTAAAGCCACTAATTAGAGAAATCCATATATGTCATAAACAATTGACCCAATGAAGAGAGAACATCAAGGAGTGGACGGTCAAGAAAATACCTGGCAAATAATATTGCTGATAGTATTAATTCTTGCTATAATGCCCAATTCCTTGAATCTTTGTTTTGTTTTACTGTAGCAACAAATTATAACAATGCAATTGGTTTCAACAGGACTAAAGCCAATTTTTTGACAACAAAACTCAAGTGAATCCAAAAAATGTAAAGCCAAACCTATGAGAAATCCAACTCCTGGAGAATAAAGTCAAACCTACAACCGCAAAGTTTTGAAACAATTATGATTCAACAACCTCTTTTAATAGAGGTCTTCATGAATTCATAGATAAGAACATCTAAAGAAAGTTGTGAATAAAATAGATTTAAAATCGTTTTAAAAGCAAAGCAAAAAAACTAAAAACTATTGAAAAATAAATAAAAATAAAATAAATACACTATTGAAAAATAAACAAAAAAAATTACAAATAAATATATTGAAATTTCTTATAATTATAAAAAATATATTTGTGTTACTACTATAAATAAATAAAAATAAAAATGATCTATAAATATATATTATAAAATTAAAAAAAAATGTATAAATATATATTATAAAATAAAATAAAATCTTTATAATTATTAAAAATAAAAATAATGTATAAATAGTGGGAGGTTGGGTGGGCGGCCCTCCACATTGGCGGAGGGTATCTGGTGGCAGGTGATGTGGCTCCTAAGTGGGGACCTCAGTGATGAGGTGGATGGTGTTGATAGTGAAGGACAAAGATGAGGTGGTTGATGGCGTAAGTGAAGGGTCCCTTAGCTTTTGGCGAGTACATGAAATGATGAAGTTGGAAAAAATACACATGTCAAAGCAAGCTTCACATAAGGGGTTAGACGTGCAGGACAAAACAATCAGGCAAGGATAGATCACCTTGCATCAAAATAATGGTTGGCTCGTGTGGAGTTGGTATGGCTTAGTAGTCGTGGGTTTTATTTATGGGTGAAGGTGTTAACAGTTTGGTATTGTGTGGTTTTTTGTGTTAATGTGTAGTTAAGGGTCGTGTGTGAGTCGATAGGTTGCGCTTAGCTTCTGGTGTCTTCCAAGGATGGCTTTGGTCAGGCGCTCCAAGTTTATAATTTTATGTCTTTGTGGAAGGCTTGGATTCATTTGGAGCGGATACTCCCATCTCATTGCAGGAAACAGAGAGACAAGTTGTATTCTGGGAGATAACCAACCTGAGGCTTAAGCGTGTCCTGCTTAACATAGATCCCCTTGTCATGGTTGTGATTAAAATGCTTTTAGGGAAAGGCCATCTTGCTCGAAAGGAGTATGTGAGGGATAATGCATTAATTTCCTCACATTTCTTAGCTTCTTTATTGGATGTTGAAGTGACAAAGGCAGAGGCTAGGGTGTTGCTAGAGTGTTTGTTTTGTCAGGATTTGGTTGGTGGCGTTGAGGAGACTTTGAAGGCTACGATAATTGGCAAAGGGATTCTACGTCTTGTAGATTTAGAGCTTCTTCAGAATACAAATGAGGTGCTAAAATTTTTCCTACACTTGAAAGGGATGGAACTCATGCAACACAAAATGATCGTGACTATGGTGGTTGAGTACCTGAAAAAGCTACTAGGGTTAATGGCAACAGGTGGCTTTGATTGGGTGTAAGATTTTGAAACCTTTGCAAAACTCAATGGGTTCCTATGAATTGATGGTGTTTTAGGTTGGTTGAAATTTCATTTGGGTTGGTTGGGAGGATAGTTTATGGTGTTTTTTTTATTCTGGCTAGGACAAAACCATTTTTGTATAAATGAAACTTTGTTATCTCTCTAGTAGTGGTGGATCGCATAGGAGTTTTTTGAGCTTCATTCGAGTGGATGAATTTCCTGCTTAGTAGACGGTTGTATGGTTTTTATTTAATATAATATATCAAATCTTACGTATAAAAAAAATGTATAAATATATTATAAAATAAATAAAATCTTTATAATTATAAAAATAAAAATAATATGTAAATATATATTATAAAATAAAAAAATCTTTATAATTATACGAATGATGAAATGCTATTGCAATGAGAAAAATGATGAAAATAAGCTCCTCAAGAAGGATAACATATTTTATATAAATAATAATGTTATATAAATACTAATTTATTATAATAATTACTATAATTAAATTAATTATAATTATTAATATTAAATTTTAGTATTAATAATAATAAAAATGAAATCATTATAAAATTGATTATGATATAAAAATAAGTATTTTAGAGTGAATAAGATATCAAATCGATTTAAAACCATTTTTAAATCTGCTTTAAATCTGTTTGAAAAAATGTCTACATGCAATAAATGTAGTTATGCTAGTTGCATGTCATTTGAACGTCAAATTCAAACTAAAGAGTTTTTTCTTACATTGAATTTTGTTTTTTGATGGATGGCATTGTAATAAGCCTCTCAATGTAATCACATGTAATGTCAAATATTGTTACAAAAATATGGTAGGTTCTAAAACCTAGTGCATAATTGGAATTACAAATCAATGTACTTGAAGCACTAATTGAGACACTTCTAACCCATTTCATGATGGGAGTGGCATATGAGGAGAAACTAAAAAATTAGTCAAGGAAGCATAAAGATAAAAATAAGTAGTATAAAAAGAACTACAAGCTACAAAAGAGAAGAAGAAAGAAGAAAAAGAGGGAAATTGGAAAGAAGAAACTTAGAGATGCATTAAGGAGTTAGAGAAATAAAACAGAGTTTAAAGAGTTTATGAGTCACGTTAGGGATAAAATCAAAGTTATCAAATAGTTAGTAGAGATATGTGCCTGGACACTTGTAATTACATGCAAGGTGTTTGTTGTGATGCCGCTTTTCCTCTTATGGTTATTAAGTATTACCAACTGACTAAATATAACAAATGTTAGAGTTAGTATAATTTATAATATGTAATGTTATCAACATAAATATGAATAATAAATGTAAACTATAAACGTATGACAATTAAATACTTAACAAAATAAATGGAATAACACCTACACATAGATTAATCATATTAACATCAAAATCATATAGACAATATTCCCAATATTGTTGAATCAATTTTTAAATTCTTATATGTAAATATATTTTGAGAGGCTAATCTTCGACAATTAGAGAAATGGTTACAAGTCTAAGCTTTTCTCGACATAAAAACCCCTAGAGGAATTGGTTCTTGCACAAAACCAACCTTCCTTCATGACATAAACACAACCCGGCCAGGACACTCTCGGGTGTATGTTGTACCCTGAGTTGGACACGCACTATGTGCCCCTTCTCCAAATGTTCCAATGCCCACCCATGACCCTAACCTCCACTCCTTTGTGCCCTTTTAGTCCCTCTTTCATTTTTCTCTTCTCTCCTTTAATGTTCTTCTTCCATGTCCTTCCCAAGTCTCTTATGAATGATTTATATATCCTTTTAAGGGGTTGTTTCCAAACCATCACACCCTTTCACAAAGTTTGTCTTTTAGCAATTATTTAAATAAATAAATATGCTTCCCCTTTTTTAAATAATGTTTATACATGTTCTTTATTAATCTCTCTTTTAACCAAAAGATCATAATATCCTTTATTTTCTATCTCCCTTTTAATTCTAAAGGGTTATTTAATAGATTTATCTTCTCTTGGGGAAAAAGTCACATAATATTTGTTGCCTTTGATAGGTGGTCAAAATGTTTAAGCTCTCGACTAATGAAAATGATGTAGAAATATGTACTCACTAAATAAAAATTTTATAATAATAGTTGGTGGATGATGCTTTAGACAACATCAATGAATGCATATCAATGCTTCATCAATAAATTATTAAAAAATGAGATACTAATACCATCATATTGAAAAGTGATGGGCTTAAGTAATGGCTAGTTTTCCTTACCGATTTATATTTTTATCATTTCATCTACTAAGTTTCATAGACATTCCTAAGACTTCATATATCTTTTATATACATTGCATACACTTTAAAGTAGACTTAAGTCCATTGAAATGGAAATATGATATGTTGACATATGTGTGTGTGAATGCATGGATATCTATAGGATTTAGTATGATTCTATGATTAAATTATGATTGTTAATAAAGGAGTTTTCCTTAGCGATGAAACTAACATCTTGCAATTAGAAGGATTATAACCTTCAACAACAAGATTTCCAAACTGCAACATAGGGATTGTGGATGGTTGCAAAGGAGAGGTCAAAATAACAAAGTGTGGTATTTCCAAGAAAGAATGAAGGTGATCATTCATGATCAGTTGTGAGTCACCACAACATATCCTTGTCCACCAAATAAGACTACTTGGAGGAGAAGAATTTTGTTCTAAATGAGACTAGCTCATGACATGACTACCCTCAAGAACATGTCTTTTTCATGACAGTTAACCATTAGGCACAAAGTTCTAATTCAATTTATCTTCTTTTGCTTTATAATTATGGTTTTTTGTTTTAAGACTAGGCCCTCTCCCTATCGTTGAGGGACAGTGGACGAATACTTTATGAATTTTTTTTCAATCCTAAAGGAATAAGATTCCACACTTACCCTATATAGTGGGATTTGTTGTTAAGGAGTAAAACTAGTTGCTTAGTAGTTATTGATTATTGTTTCTAGTTGATTAATTGTTTTTCTATTACTAGCTGCAATAGTAGGTATGTATTATTGAGTAAGAAATATTTAGTAGATTTGTAACATTCCCAATGTTTTACCTAATGTTTTAACCTAAGTTTAACCCATGTGTGAATTCTCCAATACATAACAATAACATTTCTGCATAATTTCAACTTTGAATAATAAAGACGAACATTTGAAATAAACCCATTCCAAACTCTTATTGCATTTTAATAATAAATGATGCATATTTGAAATAATCCCATTTCAAATTCCCATTGAATTCTCATAAAGTACATTACATATTTCCAAGTAATAATTACATATTCATATACATTTTCATAAGATATAAGATCATGATCACATACATAGCTTTCAATAGCTCAATGGAATAAAGTACAAATATTCTAGATGTCCTTGTTGGCATATATCCTCAAATTTCAACTACCTACTGTACGAGGGAAAGTATCACCCAAGTGATTTTCTACCAGCCATGGACTTATTATGGTCCCCCACACATCTACTATATTGGTAAGATGGCCCTACCCTTCAACAAAGAGTTTGGTATGGTATCCCCCATAAATGATAATAGCCTACCTAATCTTAGTGTTGTGTCCTACATAACTAGAGCTATCATATAGTGGATACTTACCTACATGCATGACATTCCCAACTAGATATGCAAACCTAGCCCGCATTGAACCA